>CM064968.1:38605993-38697465 GCA_032847665.1 Solanum chilense | reverse complement strand
CAGTGGTGGATGATGCGTCATTTAATCAAGACTCATAACCCAAAAGAACCTGATCCCTTAAGACGATCCGACGAGCTACATAGTCATGACTGGTGGTTGTATCACAATTGTTGCAACAAGACTGGAGGAGAAAGTTTTTGGTATCCAAGGCTTCGAGGGCTGAGAGAAGAAGACGTACAATGGTCGATAGATAGTTTGGTGGTAACTAAGAATATGGTGGTTCGAACTGAAAAGGTCCATTATTTGGTATTTGCTGGGTTAAGAGGAACCAGGCCATACGCTCCCGGTCGAGTGCTGAGGCAACTAGGAGGGAAACAGGAGTTGCCCCAGATTGCAGATATGAGGAAATTCGTAACTGACCACAAGAATGGGCGAGTTGCATTTTCTGAAGACATGCGTAGGATGTGGAGATCTCGAAGAGTGTTGGGTGAGCCTGTACCCGATAGGTTTCGTCCAGAATGTTCGAGGGAGTACAAAGAATGGTTAAAAAAGAGTCTCGCTGGAACAATTGAGCCTGGTCCGAACATTCCTCACATTGTTGCCGATGTTGGAGCCAAACATCAAGTCCGACTTCACCGCCTTCAAGAGAAGAGTGAATTAGAGCATCAACGTCGCCATTCTGAAGATGCCAAAGTCATAGCTCGATTAAAACAAGAACTGCGAAGTGCTAGACAATGCATGATAGAGTTAGATGATAGCATGGAGCGACAGATTCAATCGTTAGAGGGGTTCAGCCATCAAGAAGGAGCTCGATTGGCGAGAGATCATCTCTGGGCGGATAGATATGCCATGTGGGAAGAGGTCAACATCGCCAAGAGGACCAGACTTGGCGAAGGATCAGAGGAGTTCTGATTTTTACCATCCCCTGCGTGGGACTGTTTTATTTGCACTTTGTTTTGTAATTTATTTTCAGGACTACTTTCTGTTTATCAGACATTTTGGATGCTATTTTGGGGATAATAAATCAGGTTTTAAAAAGCATATACATCCTTCAATTCGTTAGGCCTACCCTTGGCACAAAAGGGTCACATGCATGCTTAGGACGCGATATATATGTTTAAATGTTTATGTGTTATGCTATGATTGAGGATATCGTAAACCCACTCCCAGCTAAAATTTCAAAGAATATACAGAATCCACTATTGCAAGATGTCCGACCAAAATTTTCAAGTCTTAAGTTTCTCACAAAAAAAAAAAAAACGAGCAAACTTCTGCTTGTTGAAAAAAAAAAAATGTTTTCCAGTTCTCATTCGTGGGATAAAGATATCCTCAAACAAAGCAACTTGTGTGTTTACCTGTTCTCTATGTGATGTTATGTATTTTCGTACCCCGAATATGCACTAACAAATCTGCCTTTGAGTTGTTTCACTTCTCAGGTACCTGTTAACTGGTCTGTGTCGATCAAAGCTGGCAGATCATCCTTACTTTACCAGATCGAAAGGTCCTACAGATTCCTTCCCTAGACCCAATTCAGACAAAGGAAAGAAAGTTATTGGAGACCACAACGACGAAGCGCGTCTTACTGATGTTGTGGTGGCTCAGCCCGCCTTAGTGGAACAGAACGAACTGATCATACAACTAATGCGAGAGATTGCTGAAATGAAAGTTGAAATGCAACGGAGACAGGATGCGCCTCCACCTGGATTTGGTGATAATATTGCTGATACAAGACCTCCGGTCTACTTCCCTTCAGCAAACATGGATCCGACTCAGAACCAGTCTTCTACACCTGTGCATAATCCATCTGGGATAGATTTAACAACCCAACATCCCCAATATGCTTCTGTATCTTACCAAACTCCTCCGCTTCTTCCAAATAACCACCCTCAAATGCCACCCTATCCTCAGAACACTCAAACTGCTCCACCACCACAAAATCAAAACCAAACTCAAACTGCCTTCAATCCCCAAATACCTTATCACCATTTAAACCAGAACACCAATCCTCAGGCTTACCCACAGAACTACCAGACCGCCCAAAACGTCCCAAGTCCTTCTATAGCTCCACCCCTCCCAAAAAGAGCCACCTTCCAAATTCCCGTTCTGATCGAGCACGAGGGGCACGGTTCTGAGTTGGATCACTATGAAGAGCAGGAAAGAGAATGGAAGGCAAAATAAGAAGTAAAAATTGATATAAAGGAGGAAATCAAAAAGGCTATGAAAGAACTACAGTGCATCCCAGACGTCGTCGGACTCAGTTATGCAGAATTGTGCATCCACCCAGATTTGAACCTTTCCGAAGGGTTTAAAATTCCAAAGTTTGACACCTTTGGGGAGTAGGCAACCCTATGGCACATTTGAGGGCGTATTGTGACCAGCTCGTGGGAGTTGGCAGGGATGAGGCTTTGTTGATGCGGCTTTTCAGCCGAAGTCTATGTGGGGAGGCTCTCGAGTGGTTTTCTTCACACGAAACCAGACAGTAGCCCAATTGGAATGCGTTGGCCAAAGATTTCGTTGACCGATTCGCCTACAATGTCGAAATAGTTCCCAATCGGTATTCTCTAGAGAAGATGAAGCAAAAACCAACTAAAAGCTATAGAGAATTTGCCTACAGATAGAGGAAAGAAGCCGCGAGGGTAAGGCCGCCCATGACCGAGAAAGAGATTGTGGAAGTGTTTGTGCGGGTACAGGAGCCAGAGTACTATGATCGAATCATGTTGCTAGTCGGAGCTAAATTCGCTGAGATAGTCAAAGTTGGCGAGACTATCGAAGATGGTTTGAAATCGGGGAAAATAGCCCGTGTATCCGCGTCACCTGGGTCTTCAGGATTGATAAGGAAGAGAAGAGAGGAAGTTGCTGCTGTCTCGTATGGGGGAGGAAAAACCCCTAGAGACCCGTCACACTCCCGAGATCATTCCAGGCCCTCCCGATCCTACTATCCACAATCCAATCATCCTAATAACCACAATACTGCCCCCACCTATCCGAATGCTCAAATTTCGTCATACCAAAGCCCACCCCCAAATCTCCAAAAGTTTTCTCCCATATACGCAGATTACCCTTATCCGAATATTGCTCCCAACTGTGCCAATGTACAGTCGAGCTACCAAGCACCTCCGCCCACTTATCAAGTCCAAGCTCCATTATATCAGAATCCCCTCCCGAACTACCTAGCTCTAGTACCAAATTACCAGGCAAACCCTTATCCTCGAAGGCAAGTTCCTCGTCCGAATACTCGAAATTATCAGCAGGTACCTCCCCCACAGCAAAACAGTTATGATCCTTCCCGTTTGATGTTTGAAAAAAGGCCTTCAAGGAAATTTACCACACTTGCTGAAAGCCGGACCAAACTATTTGAGAGGCTAGCCGCAGATGGATACCTCCACCCTGTGGGACCCAAGCCCATGGATGTCAACTCAAGGTTCTACAAGCCAGATCAAAGATGTGCTTATCATTCCAACAGTGTTGGACATGACACAGAATATTGCATCAACCTTAAGCACAGAATCCAAGACCTGATCGATCAGGAGGTAGTTTCTCTTCAGTCGGCGGCGCCAAATGTCAACATAAATCCGTTGCCGGATCATGGAGGTAGCAACGTTGATATGATTGAAACGGATGAATACGGGTGTGAAACAAAGATAATTACTCCTATTGTGCATGAGGACTTGGAAAGGGCTGTCGCTTCTTTAAGCGTCAAGGAAAAGAGAAAGTTTGTTATTCTGACACCCGCAAAGGCTGTTGCCTTGGTGCCTTCAGAAACTCTCGTCAAGCCTAAATTTGTAATTAAAACTGCGGTGGCCCAAGGCATGACCAGGTCCGGAAGGTGCTACACTCCTGATGAGCTTGCTCTCGGATGACAGAAGAAGGACCATATTAAGAGGCCGATAAGCGAAGGGGAAGCGGAAGAGTTCTGGAGAAGGATGCAACCGAAGGACTATTCCATCGTCAAACATTTAGAAAAGACTCCGGCCCAGATCTCCATGTGGGCCCTGCTAATGAGCTCTCAGTCCCACAGGCAGGCCTTAATGAAAGCTCTTGATGATACATATGTACCCTCAGGTACAAGTAGTGACAACGTGGCTGCCATGATTCATCAAGTCATTCGGGGGCACCGGATCAACTTTTGTGACGATGAGTTGCCAGTCGAAGGAAGAACCCACAACAAAGCACTGCACATTACCGTGATATGTCGTGGAAAAGTTGTCAACTGTGTTTTGATAGATGATGGATCCGGTTTAAATATCTGCCCACTGTCGACGTTGAGGCAACTGAAGTTTGACCTTGGGAGTCTGGAGCAAAACCAGGTCAATGTAAGAGCGTTTGATGGAGTGCAAAGAGACACATTAGGGGCAGTGACTTTGACCCTTCAAATGGGCCCCGCAGAGCTTAGTGCACAATTCCAAGTATTGGATATAAACACTAGCTACAACCTTCTTTTAGGAAGGCTGTTTATCCACATGGCTAGAGCCGTCCCCTCTACTCTCCATCAAATGATGAAGCTTGTATGGAAAAATAAAGAGTTAGTGATTCACGGCGAGGGAAGTCGCTCGGGCAAGCAAGTGTCGGTCATTGATGAGATGCCGCAAGGTGCAGACTTTTACACGGTGGAGCTGGTGAAAGCCACCAATAAGGATTTGGCCCCGCGGAACCCCATGCCAGCCGTACACAAAATGATAGCCACGGTGATGCTGCAGAATGGGTTTGAGCCAGGTTTCGGATTGGGAAGAGATTCCTAAGGAACTATTGAGCCTATTCCGGCCTTTCTCAAAGAATCCAAATATGGTTTGGGGTACATCCCCACAGATGACGACATGAAGACGAAGAAGAAAAGGGGACAAGAGTTGGCTAAGCCGATCCCGCTTCTGTATCAATCCTTTCCAATCAGGAAGTGTGTCGAGCCTGAAGACTTTGGGGAAGGAATCTGTGACCTCTTCGAAGAGATCAATGCTATTGTCGAGGAGGAGGTTGAGTCAGCTGGTATTCGTGATGCTGAACCAGGGGAGGTGCTGCAGAACTGGACTTCCACGCCGATCCTGATGTCCCGAACTCTTCGGTAGAAAAGAGTTATTTTATGTACACCAAAATCGGTGGTTGTCCGGAGGATACCCAAGACCCGCCATTTCTACTTTTTTCTTAATTGTTCAAGTTTTGAATTTTTGTTGTGACGTTCGAAAGGCAACATGGCCCCATGTCATGCCCGAAGTTTGCATTTTGTTTTAAATAAAAGCCTCTTTATTTTGACTTTGCTTATTCAGTTGTTTGTCATACCTTACTTTCCTAATTTTGTCTGTTTATGATTTCAGTAACATAAGTTACAGACCTGCCAATGTCATGTCATGTCATGGGCTAAATGAACAAAATGAGACAAAGGACGACAAGGTCGCCGACTACGACGAAGAAAGTGGGGAACCGGATTATATAGCAGAAGAATTCCGACAGTTCGAGAATCAACATAAACCGAATCTGGAGGAAACAGAGACGGTGAATTTGGGAGATTCAGAATGTGTCAAAGAGGTTAAGATCAGCATCCACCTGAATGAAACTCAGAAGAAGAGCCTGGTTCATCTGCTTGCGGAATACAGTGATGTGTTCGTTTGGGAAGTCGCTGACATGCAGGGGTTGAGTACCGATGTCGTATCTCATAAGCTACCTATCAACCCAGGGTTCGAGCCGGTAAAGCAAAAGACTCGAAAATTCAAGCCTGAATTAAGTTTGAAGATTAAGGAGGAAATCACCAAGCAGATAGAGTCTCGATTGGTAGAGGTAACGCAATATCCCACCTGGTTAGCAAATGTCGTTCCGGTCGCCAAGAAAGATGGAAAAATCAGGATTTATGTCGATTACAGAGATCTCAACAAAGCTAGTCCAAAGGATAATTTTCCGTTGCCAAATATCCATATTCTGATCGACAACTGTGCCAAACATGAGATGCAGTCATTTGTGGATTGTTACGCGGGTTATCACCAAAATCTTGATGGATGAAGAAGACGCAGAAAAAACGGCATTCATCATACCTTGGGGGGTGTATCACTACAGGGTAATGCCGTTCGGCCTCAAGAACGCCGGTGCCACTTACATGAGAGCCATGACGACTATCTTTCATGACATGATTCACAAGGAAATTGAAGTGTACGTGGACGACGTCATAATTAAATCCCGCGAGAGTTCGGATCATGTAACACACCTGAGGAAATTCTTTGAACGTTTGCGTCGGTACAACCTGAAGCTAAATCCCGCCAAATGTGCTTTTGGAGTCCCAGCTGGGAAGTTGTTGGGGTTTATAGTCAGCAGAAGAGGTATTGAGCTTGACCCTTCCAAGATTAAAGCAATTCAGGAGTTAGCTCCACCGAAGATGAGAAAAGAAGTGATGAGTTTCTTGGGGAGGTTAAACTACATCAGCCGATTTATAGCACAATCGACAGTGGTATGTGAGCCTATCTTCAAGTTGCTGAAGAAAGATGCTCCGACTAAGTGGACTAAGGAGTGCCAGACCGCTTTCGACGCTATCAAGAGCTACTTGTCTAACCCACCAGTATTGGTTCCTCCACGAGAAGGAAGTCCTTTGCTACTGTATTTGTCAGTCTCAGATAGTGCATTTGGATGTGTACTGGGTCAACACGACGAGACAGGGAAGAAGGAAAGGGCAATCTACTACATCAGCAAGAAATTTACTCTGTACGAGTCTCGCTACACTTTGCTGGAAAGAACATGCTGTGCTCTGACGTGGCTTGCCCAGAAGCTAAGACACTATCTGTCGTCGTATACTACATATCTTATCTCCAGAATGGATCCGTTGAAATATATTTTCCAGAAAGCAATGCCGACCGGGAAGTTAGCTAAATGGCAAATGCTATTGAGTGAGTTTGACATCGTGTACGTGACTCAGAAGGCAATAAAAGCACAAGCTTTGGCTGATCATCTTGCGGAAAATCCCGTTGATGAAGAGTATGAACCTCTCAAGACATATTTTCACGATGAAAAAGTGTCATTTGTGGGTGAAGATATCTCTGAAGTTTATCCAGGTTGGAGATTATTCTTTGACGGAGCGGCAAATCATCAAGGTAAAGGTATCGGAGCAGTCTTAGTGTCAGAATCTGGTCAACACTATCCCATAGCAGCTAAGCTCCGATTTAATTGTACCAACAACATGGCCGAATACGAAGCTTGTATTCTTGGTCTGAAAATGGCCATCGACATGAATGTTTACGAGTTATTGGTCATTGGGGATTCAGACCTTTTGATTCGTCAGGTTCAAGGTGAATGGGCTGTGAAGAACCCGAAGATTATACCTTATGTACAGTATGTGCAGAAGCTGTGCAAAAGGTTTCGCAAGATCGAGTTCAGACATACGCCCAGAATACAGAATGAATTGGCCGATGCTCTTGCCACCATCGCTTCGATGATTAAACATCCGGATACAGATTACATCGACCCACTGGATATAGAGCTGAAGGAACATCCAATCCATTGTTCACATGTCGAATCAGAACCAGACGGTTTGCCTTGGTACTTTGACATAAAGAGGTATTTGGAGTCTGGGACTTATCCTGAAGACGCTGCGACCAATCAAAAGAAATCGATACGCCGTATGGCTCTCAATTTCTTCCTAAATGGAGAAGTCCTATATAGGAGAACTCCAGATTTGAGTCTTCTAAGATGTGTGGATGCTGTTGAAGCTATGAGGCTTATTGAACAGATACATGCCGGAGTGTGTGGTACACATATGAATGGGCTCACTTTGGCAAGGAAGATCATACGAGCTGGGTACTTCTGGATGACTATGGAGAATGACTGTTGCAGATTCGTGCAAAAATGCCACAGATGTCAAGTGCACGGGGATTTGATACGAGTGCCACCTCACGAGCTTAATGCTATGAGCTCACCTTGGCCATTTGTAGCTTGGGGAATGGATGTCATTGGTCCTATAGAGCCATCCGCTTCTAATGGACACAGATTCATCTTGGTTGCCATTGATTATTTCACCAAATGGGTGGAAGCAGCCTCTTACAAATCGGTAACCAAGAAAGTGGTGGCCGACTTTGTCCGCAACAATCTGATATGCCGATTTGGAGTCCCAGAATCCATCATCACTGATAACGGTACAAATCTCAACAGTCATTTGATGAAAGAGATATGTGAACAATTTAAGATTATTCACCGAAGGTCAACTGCTTATCGCCCTCAAATGAACGGAGCTGTAGAGGCCGCCAACAAGAATATCAAGAAAATTCTGAGGAAAATGATTGACAAACAGCGAGGTTGGCATGAAATGTTGCCATATGCTCTACTAGGATATCGAACAACGGTCAGAACATCGACTGGGGCTACTCCATACTTGCTAGTATATGGAACCGAAGCAGTCGTACCTGTTGAAGTCGAGATACCGTCACTAAGGATCATCCAGGAAGCTGAGCTAAGTAATGCTGAGTGGGTTAGCAAACGGATTGATCAGTTAGCTTTGATTGATGAGAAGAGGATGGTCGCCGTCTGCCATGGCCAGTTGTATAGACACAGAATGACTCGCGCCTTTCACAAAAGAGTAAGAGCCAGAAATTTTGAAGTGGGTCAGTTGGTCCTTAAGCGTATTTTTCCTCATCAAGACGAGTACAAAGGAAAGTTCGCACCAAACTGGCAAGGTCCCTACATGGTTCGTAAAGTACTATCCGGAGGTGCTTTGGTCCTATCCGAGATGGATGGCACTGTATGGCCCAAGCCTATCAACTCAGATGCTGTCAAGAGATACTACGCGTGAAGTTTAGTTTTGCATTTTCTATTATTTTCTTGTAATCATTCTGTTTACTTGTATTTGTTCAAATTGAATTCTTATCCCTCTTGTAACGAACTACGTATGACCTGAATTCTCGTAAATGAGATACGTAGGCGGCCTATGTCGGCTTCGGTCATCCCATCTACCCCCTTTAATTATTTCTGGTCTGAACTACATTTGACCTGATTTCTGCTCCAATGGGATACGTAGGCGCCACCACGGCTCGGTCATATACCCAGTAAGATTTCCATTTCTCTTCATAATGGAAACTGGGACAGAATTTTTGAGAGGATCTCAAAAATTCATTTGAAGTTGGACTTCTTTAACGAGTCAAAACAAAGGACCAAAATTTTACAGTCTGAACTACGTTCGACCTGAATTCTCAAGAATGAGATACGTAGGCGGCCTTTGTCGGCCTCGGTCGGTTTCTTTGTAAATTTTATTCTTGTTAACCTTTAAGTGAACTACGTTTGACCTGATTCCTGCTCCAACGGGATACGTAGGCGGTCTATGTCGGCCTCGGTCTTTTCATTATCAAAACTTTCTATTTTGGTTAACCCTTGAGGGGGGAACTACGTTTGACCTGATTCCTGCTCCAACGGGATACGTAGGCGCCACAACGGCTCGGTCATATACCCAGTAAGATTTCCATTTCTCTTCACAATGGAAACTGGGACAAAATTTTTGAGAGGATCTCAAAAATTCATTGGAAGTTGGACTTCTTTAACGAGTCAAAACAGAAGACAAAAATTCTACGGAGATTAGCCTTGGGTGGGTCTCAAAAATTACGACAATCTGGTTTACAACTGGGACAGAATTTTTGAGAGGATCTCAAAAATTCATTTGAAGTTGGACTTCTTTAACAAGTCAAAACAGAAGACCAAAATTCTATGGAATTAGCTTTGGGTGGATCTCAAACTACGACAATCTTGTTTGCAACTGGGACAGAATTTTTGAGATGATCTCAAAAATTCCACAAATGTCATTTGTTGCTTATTGAAATAAACTGGGACAAAATTTTGAGGAGGGGCCTCAAAACTCCAGAATGAGCAACCTCAGAGTTAACAGTGAAGTTATGAGAGTTCTTATATATTGTAGACCGGGACAAATTTTGAGGAGGGTCCTCAACAATTCTATCGAATATCTCATATAAAGGACAGGCGAGCGTGTAAGACAGCTGCAGGAAGGAGCATAGAGACAAGACCAACACAGATCAGTCCTTCAAACTAAGAATTTTTCTTTGGATGCAGGAACATTGAAGTCACAAAAATTGCTATATAAAGCTGTCAAGAATGACAAAAGGCGTCATTGCACCCATCGTGGACTCATCAACAAAACCTAGAAAATCTTCCATCTCATTTTATCTCTATTTCTTTATATTGCCTCGGGTGATTTGTAAACAAGTCTCCTTTTATCTTGCAGGAACATTAAGGCCGAACATTGACAGGTTCTTTCAAAATTTCAAGAAGCAAAGTGCGAGAGGATCGCTAGCTTTGAGTCATGATCGAAGATTAGAGTTGGACTCATCATAGCTTGATCGGGATAAGTCAAATGACTCAATCTAGTTCCTCAACTTTACTTTTATTCTTTACTTCATCATCGATACTAATGTTTGGTGTCGAGCTTTGCAGGTGATAGTATTGATAAAGTCATATACTAAAGTGACACTAACTTAGAAGTGTTGCAAGAGAACTTGCCGAGTCCATCACATCAGAAAGATGATGATGATTAATATCTCTTTGACAGTCAAAATTATCGAATTGTTACAAGTTTTCGATAAATGATTAGAAGTGACTGCGACAGACTCAAATTCTGCTGAGTTTGTCAAAATAGACGAGAGTGTCTTTATTTTTCATGTGAATGAATTGAGTCATTCACCTCGTTAATTCTTTCTTTTAAAGAACAGAATCATAGTCGCGACGTGCATAAACGTCAATTTAGTGTGTTTGTCGCGTAGCAATTTTGGCGTTGAATATGTCAGAGTCATAATTCTAATTGTTGGGTATCCACCCCATAAGTGGATTATGTGTTTTGATTGGCCAATCAAAGACTTTAGCATATAGTTTGTTGGGCGATCCACCCCATAAGTGGTTCATATATATGCTTTTCCATTTTAGGTTTCTATTTTTGAATCAGATGGAATGTTATCGAGCATCCTCCTCGTTACAGTTGGAACATTATCGAGCCATCCAGGCCTCGCAGAAATCATGCATTGCGAGTCAATAATTATGCATGACGAGAAGATTTCATGCCTCGTCAAAATTTATACATAGCGAGAAAACTTTATACCTCGCATAAAATCATGCATTGCGGAAAATTATGCATTGCGGAAAATCATGCATCGCGGAAATCATGCATTGCGAAAAATCATGCATCGCGTAAATCATGCATTGTGAAAAATCATGCATCGCGGAAATCATGCATCACGGAAAATCATGCATTGCGGAAAATCATGCATTGCGGAAAATCATGCATCGCGGAAATCATGCATTGCGAAAAATCATGCATCGCGGAAATCATGCATTGCGAAAAATCATGCATCGCGAGTTAATAATTATGCATGACGAGAAGATTTCATGCCTCGTCAAATGTATACATCGCAGGAAGACATTCATATTCATAATGCCAAGAGGGCCATTTATATTCATACTGCCAAGAGGGCCATTGATATTCATACGGCCGAGAAGGCCATTCATATTCATATTGCCGAGAAGGCCATTCATATTCAAACTGCCAAGAGGGCCATTCATATTTAAATGAGGAGTACATTGAAGATTTATTTGCAAAACACAAGGAATAAGCTTTATTTGCATGACGTCAAATATGGAGGAGAAAAATGAAGTGTCGACATGGTAAAAAAGACACTGTCTCCTATACTAATTGCATTTTTAAGCTAACGAGTTTTATCTTAGTCTTTGTCGAGAGCATCCCAAAGGATGAATTCTCCAAAAAAAAAAACTACAGGTGCGGACGACATCAAAAAGGATGCAGCACAACGTGGAACTTTTTCTTAGCAGCGAACTGGGACACAGTCCAAAGAGGAATGTCAAACTCTTAGGACGCGAGCAGAGGAGCGACTTCCACCACAATCAAACCACACCCCTATCTTAAGGCATGTGGGTTTTTCTTTAGTTTTGTCAGTTTCAGTCTCGCATCCGAAAATTTTGATTTACCGGAAGCAAGTTTCCAATCTGAGTGACAATGCGCCAAGAGCTTTGAAAATTATGTCCGTGTAAGCTCTTAATTAAAGGTGTGAAGCGCGCCACATTCATGGCTAAGAGGTTACAAGCCTCCTTTTCATACTCGTTTAATTTGTCACTCGTCCGAAACCTAAGGTTATCTAGCATAATAGATCTCCTTTTCCACCATTCGAGTCGAACTACACACAGCCTGATTCCAAAGGTCTAAGGATATGTAGGCGGATTCAATGTTGAAAACTCGGCTGTATTCCAACATTCGCTCTCGAATTCTATTCTCGAGCATTTTGATACCTTCATAATTCGGTGTCGAGGTGGCTTTTGATTCTTTCAAATCGTGCGGTAAATCAAGCCTATCGAACTACAAGTGGCCTGAATTCTCATATAGCCTGAGATATGTAGGAAACCCGTTTCAAGGGTTCGGCCACAATTCCTAAACCCTTTGTCAAATCCTTCCTTTGGGAAATGATTGGGGTTGGTCAAAATTGGTTCGGTCAACTTCATTTTCCTCGAATTGCTTGCATCAACCCGAGTAAAATGAGGGACAGCTGTTGACACCCAATTTTTGACCCACGGTGGTATAAATTAATTATCGAGCTTCGTGAATTTTCAAATTATTTAAGTTAATTAGTTTTATAAATCTTGCCAAAATAAAAACATATATATATATATATATTACGTAATTGTGTATATAGTTTGTATATTTTATGATTAATATATATATATATATATATATATATATATATATATATATATATATATATATATATATATATATATATATATATGTATATATGTATATGTATATATGTATATCTTAAGTTTGGAAAGTATTCTATCAAACTAGTTTACTTTAAATAGGCTCGTTAATAAATTTATACCAAATTCGTTTTAAATCAATTGGCTATTATTCAGATTGAACTCTTTTTCCCTTTAAATTGGAAGAACCAGATTTGGGCCTTCCATTCTCTATCCAGGCCCACTCCACTCCCTTCTCAACCCATCCCATTTAATAATTCCAACCCAACACACATTTTAAAACCCAACCCAATTACATTAAATCCCAACCCGGACAGCCCAACATCCCCCATTTAATTTAAACCCAACCCATTCCTTTCCTTACCCGACCCAGCCCCAATTCCCTTTTGACCCGTCCCCCTGACCCGACCCAGCCTCGCCTTTCTTCCCCCCTTTCCTCACATCTTTTCCAGAAAAACAGAAACAGACGCGAAAAGGAAAAGACGCCAACAAATTCCCAAGCCAGCCACGCGATTCCCAGCAAACCCCCGCGTCTCCCCCACGCGTTCTCGATTCCCCCGCGTCTCCCCACGCTCTCTCTCTTCCTTTCCTCGCGTCGCGTCCTTTTCCCTTTCCCCCTTCCCTTCTTCTCCCAGCACCCCCACGATACCCAGCAGAAACGAAAACCCCCCAGACGCGAAACTCGCGTCTCCCTCACGCCAGACCCACCCGTCTCTCCCCAAGTTCTCTCTCCCACGCTCCCTTCGTCTCCCTCCCCCAAACTACCCTACAGACGACACCCTCGATCCAGCGAAAAAGAGAAAGTAGCCGCGAATCTCGGAAAAGCAGAACCCGCGTCTCCCTAGTGCTCTCTCCCTACCCCACGCGAAAATCCCCCGACAGCCACAAATTCCCTTTTCTCTTTGGCAAGGGGGTCGAATTTCGAATTTCGAATTCGTTTTCCCCCGCCTTCTCCTCGAAAAAACCTAGTGGTTCTTCCTATTTAAACCCCGTTTTGCTTCAGAATTGGCGGAGAGGATTTTTTGGGGGGAGTAAGAAAATTTGGGTTATCGATTTTTGTTGGATTTTTTCGGAAACAGAACTGGAACACAAAAGAGGTCACGTTTCTTGGTTTGAGTCTCTTCGTCCGTTGTTTTTGAACAGCCACATTTCCGATTGTGAAGTCGTCGCCTCTCCGCTCGGTGTCATCCCAGTTTGCTGCTCCGAAGAAGGTACATCCTCCGCTCTTGTTTTATAAATTTCTTTATGGAGTTTGAATCGTGGTTCATGTTGATGCGAATAGGAGACATTACATCTTGTTAGTTGGTTTGATTTTGCAAGACGTCTCGCATAATGATTCTATTTTTTATAGTTTTGTTCGTCACGCTTGTTCATTGTTTTCGCTGTTTTGATTATGTTTTGGTTCCCGTCTTGATTTTTGTGTTCTTACTTCGATTGAATATTAGTGCTTCGGCACTATAGGAATGCTTATAGACTGCGTGGATGTTGTTGTCGATTTGGTTTAACGATTATTATGTGGTCCACTTCTAATTCAAGCTCTAGTCACAAATCATAATATATATATATATATATATATATATGAATGGCATCTGCAGAAAGTTTTGTTAGTTTAGAGTTCATTTATCGTAGCATGTTGGTAAGATCCCGTTACATAAGGGTGAGATTTCAAGTTAAGTTGTGTGGTTGTCACTCCGAATTGGGACTGCTGCTGTATTTTCCCGCGTGACTATTGAAATGCCTTTGTCATTAGTTTCCATGCCAAATTACTAATCCATTTTAAGGGAAATTTATTGATTATTTCTCTGTTCCAAACATGTCTTGTTATAATCATCATTATTATTTTGCTATATTGTCCTAGAAGCTTGCTCATTAATTGTTAGTCAAACCTATGACCTTTTTATTTACATATTTGATAGCATGCCATCAACTGTTACATGTTCAATTATCTGCTATATGCAAAATCTTGTTTAGTTGCTTATGTTCACTTTGAAAGCAAAGATAAATAAAATAATGGTTTTTTTTTTTATCATAGTCTAGTGCTTGAGTTTGAATGGCTGCTGTAGTATTTTAGTGATATAGTAGGGACTTACTCGTGTTTCTTTTATTTTCCTTGTTACATGTAAACTAATATGAATCCTCATGGATTCTTTGTCTCTTGCATCGCGAGAGAGTCATTAAGACTCGATCTACTTTCATCGAGTCTCCCACCCAAATCCGGAGTATAGATTCGAAGTTCCAAGGATTGAAGATTGAAGAAACCCAAAAATGGACTAGAAGACTTTTCTTTATTTTATTCTTGTATTTTATTTATAATGGGCATAAGCCCTTGTCGTTTTACTTTCCTTGTAATTATTTTTGTATGCTTAGATAGGACAGGTGAAAAATGGGTCAAAAACCCCAAAAGCATGTGGGTCCAACACTCGGTCAAGGCGAACAGAACCGAAGTTGGACCCAAAATCTCTCTCTCTCTCTCTTTTTATTACTTGTTCGTGCGTTTTGTTTGAATTGTCATTAGTTTTAGAGTTAGAAACTCCAAATCCCCTTCGAAACGCCCATCTATTTTATCAAACTTAAATAGGTTTAACTAAAACGGAATCTCAAAGTGGTAAATAATTTTAATTTGTAATTTTGTCTAAATTCTCCAATAAGTTCAAAATTCCAAATGTTACAAGTTCGTTTGAATTCAAAGAGCTTTAACCTTAATTGAAAATGGCAAGATAAACGACAAATCTTTCAAAACTTGTAAATTTGTCCAAGTAAAATTCTTTAATAAGTTTAACTTCATAATTGCAAAAGTTAAAATAAATAGTCAAATAGTTAATCGCCGGAAAACCGTGTTAAGCGGAGTGTCTTAGGTGCCTTACACCTTCCTAAGACACTAATAGGAATCCCGAACCCTCTAAAACATTTTCAAAATAATTTTTCTGTTTAAGTTGTTTTGGAAATAAGTTTTCTTGATTTTTTCTTAAAAAATTAAGTGGCGACTCTCTAAAAGTCGAAAATAAAACAAACTCTTTTCGAAAAATAATTTTTTTTCGATAAAACAAATATGTTGTTACAATATAAGGTGATCAACATTCCTCTTCCGATTCATTGACTATTCTCACCTTCTACCGATCAAGTTAGTCCGCCCCTCTCCTTTCAAATTAGTGTTTGTAGTTAACTATTTACATTTTTAGCTATGAAAATTTATTAATCATTTATCTCGTCATTAATAATATAAATAATTGGTGACAAATATTTAATTGTCTCTAATCAATCTATGATTTAGTGACAACAAAAATATTATCACAAAATATGTAAGGTGTTAAATAGCGACGACTTCAAATTAGTACTGATAATTAAACTATTCTCTACGAAGAAAAATCATAGCTAAATACAATTTTTTTCTACAATTGTTCATAATTACAAGTAATGACTTACAAAAAGAATAATACAAGTGCTTTCATAAGAAACTCATTGAGTACAAATATGTTGCCTCATAGCACCAAAATGCACAAAGATTCAAAACCTCTGTTATAAAATTTGAACCACATCAAATTTGAGAAGTCCATCGGGTCTAAATGTCTCGAAACCTTCTCCGTATTCAGTGTAGGAAATATGAAAGGAAAAATAATATCTTTAGAAAATGCTCAAGTTTATTATAGGCTACTTAAGGCCACTTGAGATGATTACAATCATCAACTACATCACTATTTATACTACTCAAAATAGAAAACAAAAAGTCTTGCACAAATAACTAAATACATGTATCACAATTTACTAGATACATGTACTACGAAATTCTAAAAAGACTTCTTGAAAAAATAAGAGACAATTTGGGAAGACTAAACATTGATGCATTAATTCCAACACTCCCCCTTAATGCATTTGCTTGATAACTCCAATGCGTTCTCGAAGATAGCAAAAATTTTCTCTAGGAAGTGCTTTGGTGAAGATGTTAGCAAGTTGTTCTCTTGTCTGACAAAATGCAACTGAATTTCGCCTTTCTATTGTGCTCCTCGGATAAAATGATACTTGATGAAAATATGCTTTGATCTTTCATGGCTGACTGGATTCTTGGCAATTGCAATTGCTGATTTGTTATCACAATACTGAACAATCCTTTTTTTTTGTTTTTTACCAATGTCTTCAAATATTCTCCTAAGCCAAATAGCTTGAGAAGTAGCCTTGGATGCTGAAACATATTCTGCTTCGGCAGTGGATTGAGCAACAACACTTTGTTTTTTTGATAACCAAGAACAAATGCTTGATCCAAATAAGAAAGCATAACCAGAAGTACATGTCATCTATACTTCCAGCCCAATCATTATCAGAATAACCAATTAAGTTCAAATTTTCACCAAATTTGTACATTATCCCATAATCCATTGTTCCTTGCAAGTAGTGTAGAACACTTTTTGCAGCTCCAAAATGCACTTGGCTTGGTTCTTGCATGAATCTGGATAATAAACTAGCAGCAAACATAATATCTGGCCTTGTTGAAGTAAGATATAGCAAACTTCCAATCAAACTCCTACAAAGTGAACTATTAACTTTCTTTTCTCCATCATCTTTTCTAAACTTCTCATTTGCTGCTAATGGTATGGCCACAAACCTGCAATCCATCATTTTGAATTTTTGAAGAATACTTTTAGTATACTTCTTTTGAGAAATGAAAATTCCTTCTTTCACTTGAGAAACTTCGATGCCGAAGAAATAATTTAGCAATCCAAGATCACTCATTTCATAAGCTTGCATCATATATTGTTTGAAATTTTGCATCATCTTTACATCATTTCCTATAAAGAGCAAATCATCCCCATAGAGACAAACAATGATAATGCTGCCATATTTTTTCTTCACATACAAAGTGGCTTCACTTTTACTTCTCTGAAAATTAATTTTCAGAAAGTATGTATCAGTTTCATTGTACCAGGCTCTTGGAGCTTGCTTCAGCCCGTAAAGAGTTTTTTTTAGTCTATACACCTTTTCTTCTCCCCCCTTGAACAAAAAATCCTTGAGGTTGCTCAACATAAATCTCTTCATCAAGTTTTCCATTCAGAAATGTTGATTTAACATCAAGTTGAAATATCTTCCATTTCTTTTGTGCAACAACATCAATTACAGTTCAAATTGTCTCAAGACTAGCAACTGGAGAAAAAGTTTCATAAAAATAAATACCTGGTGTTTGCGTGAAGCCTCTAGCAACCAACCTTGCTTTGTGCTTTTGAATATCTCCTTCCTGATTGAGTTTGATTTTGTAAATCCATTTTAGACTTACAACTTATCTTTCTCTAGGAATAGCCACAAGCTCCCAAGTATTATTTTTTTCGATCATTCGAATTTCTTCTTCCATGGCTTTCTTCCAAACATCATGCTTTATTGCTTCTTCATAATTTTCTTGCTCAACACCGGCAAAATGACATCTTTGATAAATATCACTCAACATTTTTGTTCCTCTTGGAGGTGGTTCTTCATTATCTGAATCTGGGATTTCTCCCCCTTGAGAGACATCTTCATCTTTCTCATCCTCTTCTTGATTTGAAGATATGATAGCAGTATTCTCTATCTTTTTATCCTCCCAATTCCATGTGGTTTTTTCAATCAAAAATGACATCTCTACAAACTACAAGTTTGTTAGTTTTGACATCGAGAAACCTATATCCTTTTGTCACATCACTATAACCAAGAACGACACATTTTTGACTTTTTTCATCCAATTTTGTTCTTTTCTCAGCAGGTACATGAGCATAAAGAATACACCCAAAAATTTTAAAATGACTTACAGAAGGTTTAATTTCACTCCATGCTTCAACTGGTGTCTTGTCCTTTAATGCCTTTGTTGGACACCTGTTAAGGATGTGAACTACTGTATGCAATGTTTCTGCCCAAAAATATTTTGGCAACCCTTTCTCATTCATCATAGTTCTGGCCATTTCAACAATTGTTCTATTTCTTCTTTCAGATACACCATTTTGTTGAGGAGTATACCCTGTTGTGAGTTGCTTCTGAATGTCTTTATTTTTGCAATATTCTTCAAATTTTCGACTTGTGTACTCACCTCCTCGATCACTGCGAATGATTTTGATGCTGCAACCTTTTTGCTTCTCAACAAGGGCTTTAAATTTCTTGAATATAGCAAATGCTTTTGACTTTTCTTTCAAGAAATAAACCCAAGTCATTCTTGAGAAATCATCAATAAAGATTAGAAAAAACCTTTGACTTCCAAGAGATGGAGTCTTTATTGGTCCACAAATGCCGGTATGAATAAGTTACAAAAATACACTTACTCTCCAAGACACCCCTTTTGGAAAATACTTCCTGTGTTGCTTTCCCATTATACAACTTTCACATGTATACACCTCAGTATGTATCTCAGGAAGGCCTTGCACCATGTCCTTTTGCTTGAGAAGCTTTAAACCATGAAAATTCAAGTGACAAAATCTTTTGTGCCAAAACTATGAATCATCTACAATTTCATTTTTAATGCATTGTAATGAAATTGCTAAGGAAAGTTTCTTTTTATCATCTTTACTTCAACAATGACTTGATTTGGCTCAATTTTGTTGCAATAATTATCTCTAAACACAAGAGAATAACCATTTTCCATGAGATGACCAACACTAAGCAAATTTTCTTCCAAGTCAGGAACATAAAGAACATCATGAATTTGCTTACCGCATCATTTCATGTTGATCGAAATACTACCTTTACCTTTCACATCAACTAAGGTTCCATTCCCCATCTTCACTTTACTAGTGATGCTATTATTAATTGAGAGAAAGGTCTTTTCATCTCCAGTCATGTGATTACTATAACCACTATCAACATACCATTCATTGCTTTTTGTTGAAGCATCAGATTTAGAAGCAAAGAAAAGATTTTCTTCCCTTTCTTCCTCATGTTTTTCACAAAAATTTGCTTGCTCTCGTTTCTTGTGCCAACAATCCTTTTCAACGTGGCCAAACTTTTTACAAAATTTACATTGGGGCTTGCCTTTGTGCCAACGTTTTTCTGCATTGTGATTAGTCTTTTTGCAAACTTTACAAAAAATACTAGAGTTTTTCTCACCTTTTTCTTCAACCTTCTTGGAAGAACCATCATGATCCTGCTTCTTTTTTGGCTTTTGATTTTTCTTCTGATGATTTTTTGAGAAATTTTGAGAATTCTCATTTATTTTAAGACTGGAAAGTCGTCTCTTTGGGTTGATCTTCACGAAAAAATCTTCGCTTTTCGTGTGCACGAAATGATCCAACTAGCTCTATGATGGAAAGCTTAGAAAGATCTTTCGTCTCTTCAGTGATAGCAACGATGTACTCATACTTTTCTGTGACACTAATTAGAATCTTTTCTACAACTTGTTGGTCAGAAATTGTATCACTGTGATTTCTCATTTCATTAACAATATTCATGACTCTTGTGCAATATTCATCAATTTTTTCAGATTCTATCATCTTTGAATTTTGAAACTCTCTTCTAAGAGTTTGAAGATTTATAGTGCGTACCTTTTCATCACCATACACCTCAGTTTCCAGAAATTCTCAAGCTTCCTTTGCAGTCTCACAAGTAGCAATTTTTGCAAAATATGCTCTTGAGACTCCCATTTGGATTTTGCTCAAGGCTTTTGCATCTTGACGATACTTAGCCTCAAGATTTTTCATCTCTGCTGCTGTAAGATCACCATCGTTTTCTGGCTCTTCAAAGCCATTTGCAACAATAGTCCACAAACCCACAGCTTTCAAATGTGTTCTCATTCCTATCTTCCAGTATTTAAAATCAGTTCCATCAAAAAAATGGAGTAAGAACAACTGAAGAATCAACACCTTCATTAGTTTTGGATGCCACATTTTTTTCTTCACCTAACCCCAGATTAAGAACGAAACCTGCTCTTGATACCAATTTGTAGGAAATATCAAAGGAAAAATAATATCTTTAAAAAATACTCAAGTTTATTATAGACTACTTAAGGCCACTTGAGATGATTACAATCATCAACTACATAATTATTTATACTACTCAAAATAGAAAACAAAAAGTCTTGCACAAATAACTAGATACATGTACTACGAAATTTTAAAAAGCCTCTTGAAAAACTAAGAGATAATTTTGAAAGACTAAACATTGATGCATTAATTCCAACATTCAACACCAAATGCCTACAAAACCCAAAAAACACAAACATACACCCTATCAGAACTAGAAATGTGTGTAAGGTAGTGTGATGTCTTCATGTATGACATGTTTAAAACACACACTTTGCATATCTTTATCATGCAATTGGCCTATACATACAATTTGAAAACATATATATCGGTTCAGTTGGCCACATATACAATTGGTGTCTTCACATACATACACAAACATCCAGCATCTGCACTTTGAAAACATATATACATAAACATGCAATTAAGATTTCAGATATTATATTCACTCTATTTCAATTAGGATTAGCTATTTCATGCATGTAGATGCAATACATTTCCCTATGTTTTAAAAAGGAAATGTGGTCATGCTTTGAAAAAACAAAATCTCTCTATATATTGCAGAAACCGACACTAAAATCCATCGTAATTAGGCTTCAAACAAATGGAGACTACAAATAATTAGACCTAGACTATCACTATTTCTGAAATTTTCTCTGTTCAAATATTCATGGCAACCCCAAAAAGAAAATGAAAATGGATTGTTCACTTGGTTTCGTGGGGTGCTTGTTAATAATTTCGTCGTGTGCTTTCAGAGGGCACACTCTTTGTTTTTTATTGAATTTTTCATCTAAATAGTCAGGTCCAAAATAAGGTGGATTGAGACAGACAACTTATTCAAGAGAGGTAAGCAAATTAAATGCACATTAAAAACGGATTCACACACAAACTGTTAGCGGAAACGTAAAACTAAAGAACAAGGAAGAACAACAATATTTAACGTGGTTCGGATCAAAATGATCCTACGTCCACCAAAGAACAACTGCACCAATATTTATTTCACTATACAAAGAATATAAGTGAAATACTACAAGAGAGAGAACACAATGCCTTAGAAGGTGAGAAGGCAAGTGAAAGGATGATTTGAAAATGAATTAAGAGCTACCTATTTATAGGAATAAATTCATCCTATTGATGTCATCCATGACATCACTATGTGTCAAAATTGTCAAGGTTAAGATAGCAAACCATTTTATGGTTTGCCTAACTTTCACCTACCAAGATACAATCTTTGACTTGTATTTTGTACTAATTATCTTCCTACCAAATATTCATATTAATTCATCTTCCATTTAGTTTGATTCCACAAGAACCAAAACCAACTCTTTCAATCTCCACCTTGGTTTGTGTTCCAAGCATGCGTATAAACAACTCCGGCCAAAACTTCTAAGCTTACTGGGCAATCCCATTGTAAGAAACAAGAAGAATCAAACCTTTGTTGAACATACCAGCTCCACCTAGCAATTGTTCTCTTAGAGTTGCATCAATTGATGCATACTCCCGCCAAGTCCTTGCAGTGTGCAAACTTGGCAAGCGGGACTATTTTGGTCAACATGTCTGCAGCATTATCGTCTATGATAACCTTCTCAACCTTGATAGCTCCCTTTTCTACGACATCTCGAATAAAATGAAATCTTACATCAATGTGTTTGGTGCGCTCATGAAATCTTTGATTTTTAATCAAATGAATAGCACTTTGACTATCACATTTTAGAATTGATTTAAGCTGAACTGAACTCAATTCTGTCACCAAACCTTTCAACCAGATAGCTTCTTTCACTGCCTCCGTTGCTGCCATATATTCTGCCTCTGTTGTAGACAAAGCGACAATCGACTGTAAAGTCGATTTCCAACTAACGGCACTACCAACGAGAGTAAAGATGTATCCAGTTGTGTACCTCCTTCGATCAAGATCCCCTGCATAGTCAGAATCAACATAACCAAGAATTGAAATACCTTCACTTTTCCGAAAGGTTAGGCCAACATCAGGAGCTCCTTTGAGATATCTCAATATCCACTTGACAGCTTCCCAATGCCTTTTTCCTGGATTTGCCATGTACTTGCTTACCACACTTACAGATTGGGCAATATCTGGACGTGTGCATACCATAGCATACATAATGCTACCAACTGCACTCGCATAAGGAACCTTTGACATATGCTCCACCTCATCCATAGATTGAGGCATTTGTAACTCTGAAAGCTTGAAATGAGAAGCTAAAGGTGTACTTACAGGCTTGCTCATATCCATATTGAATCTTTCAAGAACTTTTCGGATGTACCTCTTCTGAGAAAGATGTACAACACCATTTTCTCTTGAAATTTCCATTCCAAGGATTTTCTTTGCAACTCCTAGATCCTTCATGTCAAATTCCTTGCTCAACAGTTTCTTCAAAATATTTATCTCTGTGATGTTGTTAGCAGCAATAAGCATATCATCAACATACAACAAAAGATAAATCATAGAGTTACCAGACATCTTCTTGTGATACACACAACTATCAAATGCACTCCTCGAAAATCCATGTGTAGTCATGAATGCATCAAACCTCTTGTACCACTGTCTAGGGGATTGCTTCAAACCATACAAAGACTTCTTCAGTTGGCATACATGGTCTTCTTTTCCTTCAGCTAGGAAACCTTCAGGCTGATCCATATAGATTGTCTCTTCTAGATCACCATGTAAAAAAGCAGTTTTGACATCAAGCTGTTGAAGCTCTAAATCAAATTGAGCAACCAATGCTAGCAGCACGCGAATTGAGCTATGTTTCACGACTGGAGAAAAGATCTCATTGTAGTCAATTCCCTCCTTCTGACTGAAACCCTTTGCAACCAATCTCGCCTTGAACCTAGCAGCTTCCACTTCTGGAATACCTTCTTTCTTTCTGTAGACCCATTTGCATCCAACTGTCCTCATCCCCTTTGGCCTTTTAACTAAGACCCATGTCTCATTTCTGTGAAGAGACTCCATCTCTTCCATCATGGCCAACTGCCATTGTGCAGCATCTTTGCAAGAAGTTGCTTCAATATACGAAGAGGGCTCGAGATCCTTAATCTCTTCTTCTGCAGCTACGAACGCTTGTGCAATCAGATTTTCTTGCTCTATAAGACGTTCCGGTTTCCGTATCCGCCTTTTGTCCCTTCCCTTCGCAATTGTGTATGGTTCATTGGAAGCAAGTTCTTCTGCATCTTTTGACTCATCACTTTGAGTCTCTTGATCCTGTTTCTTGGTAAGCTCCACCGGTAGCTCCACCTGCTCGTTGTTCTCGTTTCTAGATAACTCCACAGAAACTTTACGAGGATCAAGTATAGAGGATTCATCAAAGGTAACATCTCTGCTAACTACAAATTTGAGTAAAGACAAACACCATAGTTTGTACCCTTTTACTCCATCAACATACCCTACGAATATGGCCTTTTTAGCCCTTGGTTCAAGCTTACCTTCATTAACATGATAATAAGCTGGACACCCAAATATTCGCAAGTATGAATAGTTAGAGGGTTCACCTGAACAGACCTCATTCGGAGTCTTAAAGTCAATCGCTGATGCTGGAGACCGATTGACAATATGAGAAGCAGTATGAACTGCTTCAGCCCAAAATACTTTGGACATCTTAGCTTGTAAGAGCATACAACGAGCCTTCTCAAGAAGAGTTCTGTTCATTCTCTCGGCAACTCCATTCTGCTGTGGTGTGTGCCTGACCGTCTTATGCCTTGCGATCCCATGAACCTTGCAGAAATCATTGAACTCTTCACTGCAAAACTCCAAGCCATTGTCCGTGCGAAGATACTTGATTTTCCTCTCCATTTGATTTTCAACCAAAATCTTCCACTCTTTAAATGCTTCAAAAGCATCACCTTTTGTCTTCAGGAAACGCACCCAAACCTTTCGTGAAAAATCATCAATGAATGTGAGAAGATACCTCTTTCCTCCCTTTGATGGAAGCTTAGAGGGACCCCATAAATCTGAATGGATGTAGTCTAGCACCCCTCCCGTCTTGTGCTTGCCAGTGCTGAAGCTGACCTTTTTCTGCTTCCCTAAGACGCAGTTCTCACAAAATTCAAGTGTGCTGATCTTCTCACCATTCAAAAGGTTGCGGTTGCTCAACATCTCCAATCCTCGTGCGCTCATATGGCCTAGTCTCATGTGCCATAATTTTGCCTTGTCATCATTAGATAACTGCACTGTAGATGCATTTACAGAGCCAATAATGGTGCTTCCCGCAAGTGTGTAGAGGCCATCCTCCAGCTTGGCCTTCAACATGACTAAAGACCCTTTAGTCACTTTCATAGTTCCTCCTTCACTCATGTACTTATAGCCTTGTTTATCTAAAGTACCCAGGGAGATCAAATTCTTCTTTAGATCAGGAACATGACGGACTTCTGTAATAGTCCTCACGATTCCATCATGGCAGCGAACATGAACTGAACCAATGCCAACTATTTTACAAGTTGCATTATTGCCCATTAATACAGTTCCTCTGCTTGTTTCATAGCTGCTGAACCAATCTTTTCGGAATGTCATATGCAGAGTACAACCAGAGTCTAAGATCCATTTGTTGTCATAGACTCCATTATTGCATGATGTTGTTAGTACATAATCATCATCATTATCATGTACTTTCTCAACAATGGATGCACTCGCCTTTTCTTTGGACTTCGACATAGGGCAATCTCGTTCAAAGTGCCCCTTCTTGTGACAGCCCCAACACTCCGCATTCTTTTTGTTCACACGAGACTTTGATCTGTACTTCGATTTGCTCCTTCCCTTTTGGCTAGTACGACCTCTTACAAAGAGTCCACTAGCTTCGTCACTTTTGTCTCCTTCAAAATGCATCCGCACATCACAAGAGTTTAGTGCTTGCCGCACTTGCTCAAGTTTAATAGGTTGTTTGCTATACATCATTGAATTCTCAATATCACGATATTTTGAAGTCAATGAAAATAGTAAAGAACATGCAAGTGTCTCCTCGTCCTTTTTAATTCCAGCAGTTTGTAAGTCCATCACAAGTTTATTGAACGCATCTAGATGGTCTTGCAACAAAGTACCTGAATCCATCTTAAATGTATGAAGACGCCGTTGTAACAACATCCTTGTTGTCACTGACTGGTCCTGGTAAAGCCCTTCCAGCTTTTCCCATAACTCTTTGGCCGTCTCTTCGGTACTTGTACTCACTTCACAAAGTACGTTAGGTGCAAGGGACAGTTGGATTGCACTCAATGCATCTCCTTCAATCTTTTCCTTGTCGGAATCCGATATCTTATCGGGGTACTTTCCGTCAATAGCATGGATTGAACCTTCCCTCCGCAGTAACGCTATCATCTGGATTTTCCAGATATTGAAGTTGTTGCGCCCACTAAATCTATCAATTTCAAACTTCATGGAACTCATTCTTTTTACTTGTTCTTCCTTTTCTACTATAATGTATTTGGAACTACAGAAAACCAAAGTAATCCTTTTCTGATGTGGAAGTTCAGACTGTGCTGCAACCACAGAGCATACTCAGACAGAACCTTGGCTCTGATACCAATTGTTAGCGGAAACGTGAAACTAAAGAACAAGGAAGAACAACAATATTTAACGTGGTTCGGATCAAAATGATCCTACGTCCACCAAAGAACAACTGCACCAATATTTATTTCACTATACAAAGAATATAAGTGAAATACTACAAGAGAGAGAACACAATGCCTTAGAAGGTGAGAAGGCAAGTGAAAGGATGATTTGAAAATGAATTAAGAGCTACCTATTTATAGGAATAAATTCATCCTATTGATGTCATCCATGACATCACTATGTGTCAAAATTGTCAAGGTTAAGATAGCAAACCATTTTATGGTTTGCCTAACTTTCACCTACCAAGATACAATCTTTGACTTGTATTTTGTACTAATTATCTTCCTACCAAATATTCATATTAATTCATCTTCCATTTAGTTTGATTCCACAAGAACCAAAACTAACTCTTTCACAAACATACACCATTATTTAGGTTTGTTTGTTTTCCTCAAATCGAGGTCATTTCTATGAGATTTCAAAGAGCTCCCACTACGAAATCATAAACTACAACACTATGATAGTAAATCGGCATACCCTGTCGCTGTTCCACTTGTTTTGAGAACAAATTTCGAAATAGAAATACAACATAACTTCCGCCATGCAAGCATGAAAACTAGTATTATTGCAGCATTTATCGCATAAGGCAGAGATTATAAGTGAAGCAATAAATTAAAATAAGAGAGGGGAGACAACTCTGACAAAATAATCGAAGTTTGTAGTAACATGCTTTCACAGACAGGTGCAGTAAATAGAAGTAGCTAGCCCACCAAACAAACAGAATTTGTTTAAATACTAGTAATACAAAGTATGATCAGCATCTAGCTTCATTTTGGTGATTGTTGATGAGATTGCACACCTTGCCAAGCCTGAACAATTTCCTCAAGAGCTGGTCTGATAGTTTGCGTCAACGTGTTTTGGTAATCAGTCGCATCACCACTTGACCTACTCAGCTCAATGAAGTAACGGGATACAGAAATTTCAAAGATTTGCACGCCAATGCACAGGGTTTCATATCTGCTCTCATTTAATCCCTCCAACATAAGAAATCCAACTTCTTTCTTCTTTACTTCAAGGTTCAGACTCTTGCCAACTTCCACAAGCTTAGATATGATGACTAGGACAGGTTTCACTGATGTGAATCGCAACTCCTCCTTTTGATCATTGTTTATGAATAAACCAGACAAATTAAACCAGCAGATGATATTAAATGCACCAACGCTTGCAGGTTTTATCAACTCTAACTTGGTATTATCCGAACTGGAAACAGCATCAGCATCTGCAATAACATTTTGGTTCACTACTTGTTTAGATCCCAATCCTTTCTTAAACCAGGAGCTTTCCTTTATTTTGGCGATTGAAATCCTTTTATGAGGGTTTGGGTCGAAGATCCTAGAGAGAAGTTTACGCACTTCTAGAGGGAACCAATTAGGACATTTGTACTCCGCCTTGCATATCTTCCTATATATATAAATAAGATTTGAGTCATAGAATGGAAGATAACCAGCCAACAAGACAAATAAAATCACTCCACAAGACCAGATGTCAGCTTTGGCACCCTCATATCCTTTTCTACGGATCACCTCAGGAGCAACATATGCTGGTGTACCACAGGTTGTGTAAAGTAACCCGTCTTGTCGCTTAGACTCAGCTAATGCACTCAAACCAAAGTCTGAGACCTTTAGGTTTCCATTCTCATCCAGTAGGAGATTTTCTGGTTTGAGATCACGGTGATAAACACCTCGGCTGTGGCAAAATTCAACTGCATTGATCAGTTGCTGAAACAACTTTCTAGCAGCGTCTTCCTTGAGTCTGCCCTTTGTCAGTTTGTTGAAAAGCTCGCCACCTTTGGCCTGTTCGATCACAAAGTAAATCTTACTCTTAGTTGCCATGACCTCGTAAAGCTGCACAACATGTGGATGTTTGACCATTGCCATAACGGATATCTCTCGTTTCGTCTGTTCAGTCAATTCAGCTTTCTGAACCTTCTCTTTATCAATTACTTTAATGGCTACAGTCTGTCCGCTTTCGAGATCCCTTCCATAATAAACCTTACCAAAGTTGCCTTGACCTAATAATTTCCCCAATTCATATTTTTGCATCACTACATTTCCATTTTTCACCATTTTCAACAAACAATCCTACTAATTTATACTATAAATAACACTTCTGCTGATACGATAATTCTCTATTTATAGGCACACGAAACCTTGTTTCAGCGTTCAACCATCTGCAACAAGGGCGTGCTTCAGTAGAACAACATTCTTAATAACTATTATTTCATTGTGCATCTGGCACGAGAACTTAGAGGCTTTTTAGAGCCAAGAGCTGTTGTTTCACCCCATCTTTCATGTCACAGAGCTCTGAAAATCACAAGATAAGAAAAGAGAGACTCAAAACTACAGCTTACTATTTATTAACTTAAACGCAAAAGTAAAACTAGAGATATATATATCACCGCAAGTCTAGGGAGGGCAGAGTGTACACGAACCTTTGGAGGAGACAAGAAAATGATTCTCAAATAACAAGTAATAGTAATAGAGGAAATGAAAAGATTTTGCTGAAATTGTTCATTTGGAAATGTTCAAAAAAGGTATATATATATCACCAATGCAGGTTAAACACATAAATGTTACTTCCATTTAAATAACTAAAATTAGATTCTGGACAACCATTCCATCATCAAATCGATTTAACCCCCTTCTTTACTAGAAAAGGGTTTTTTTTTTCAATCTAAAAATAGATATAACAACAGCTTCTCCGATTAAATCGATAATTAGCATTAACGCAAAAAATGAAATCACTTAATAAACACATCTTTTCTGTACAACAAAAAGAAAAAAGGCAAACATGAACAAGTGTAAATTCCAGAATTCACACAACATTTACTAAAAAAATCATCAAATTCTCCACCATAATTAATATTAATTCACAAACAAATCGAAATTAAACTTAAAATGGGTTTAAGAAAGAACCTGAATACAAGTAGAGACAATTCAAGGAGAAAAATGTATAATTCGGTGAAGCTCCCCTTTATATATACATGAAAGCATTAAAGTTGTGACTAAATAATTTATAATGTTCAGATTTTCTTGCCTTCATAAAAAATAGTGAGTAATTGTCTGTAAGTGAAAAAAATTTGGTAAGCTGACAAAATATATATCTAGATACGTTTTGGATAAGTGCACAGAACAAGCAGAATTTTGTGAATTATTTGAAAGGAATTATTAAAAACACTCTTAAAATATTGAATGAATTATTAGTTTCATTCTTTAGCTATTGATAAATTTAAAAACACTCTTTTACTTTAATTAATTGAACTTACATACTGTTGGGCTTTGTGGAGGCTTGTGAGCCGGCCCGACCCATTACTGAAACCCTAGGTTAACTATTTGGTTTTCCTATAAATATGATCCTTGTATTTGTAATTCTTATGCAGCACAAGTGAAATAAAATCCTCCTGTTACAGTCGTGGAGTAGGGAAACCGAACCACGTTAAATTCTTGTGTGTCCCGTTTGTGTTCCGTTTCTCTTTTCTCTAGATTATTTGTGTGTGTTGTGTGTTTAATTCCCAACAATTGGTATCAGAGCGAGGTTTCAACAACACTGTAACACAAATTGTGTGAAATTGTCACCTAGGGTTCTTGTGTGAAGAACTGTGTGCAGGAAGGAGTGTGCCGCCGCCGTTCGCAAGCTACAGCCGTGCAAGACGCCGTTAAGGGAATTGCCGAAGGTGTGTGCGATTTTTTTTGTGGTGCAATATTTCTGACGAAATTACCAAGATCTGAAATTAGTTGTACCGAGTATCTCATTTAGTCCTTTGAGATGACAGAAGATGGGAAGTTCCGAATTGAGAAGTTCGATGGTACAGATTTCAGTTGGTGGAAGATGCAGATTGAAGATTTGCTGGTTCAGAAAGATTTGGACGTAGTGTTGGGTGACAAGCAAGGAAAATTGTCTGATGCAGAGTGGGCAGTTTTGGATCGGAAAGCTATGTCAGTTATCCGACTCTCGTTGACCAAGAATGTTGCGTTCAACATTCTTAAGGAGAAGACAGCGAAAGGCATCTTGGAAGCCTTGTCTAACATGTACGAGAAGCCATCTGCAGCAAACAAAATTTTTCTGATTAGAGAGTTGGTGAACACAAAGATGAAGGAAGGCAGTTCAGTTACCGAGCACATCAACTCATTGAATTCGATCTTAGCCAGACTTTTGTCAGTTAGCATTAAGTTCGATGATGAAGTTCAAGCTTTACTATTGTTATCATCATTGCCTGACAGTTGGTCCGGAACGGTTACAGCAGTTGCCAGTTCAGTGGGACCTAATGGATTCAGCTTTGAGAAGATTCGTGATCTCGTTCTTGGCGAGGATGTCAGAAGAAGGAGTTCTGGAGAATCATCAGGTGATATGCTAAACGTCGTCAGAGACAGAGGAAATAACAGAGGTAGTGGGAGCAGGAACCGAAGAAGGAGTCAGTCGAAGGCTCGGTATGGCTCAGGTGTAACATGTTGGAACTGCAAGGAGGTGGGGCATTTCAGGAATCAATGCCAGAAAGACAAACAAGTCAACATTGCAGAAGACAGCGCCAACGAGGATTTGTTTATCTGTTGCGCGGAGAGCAATGTGGATTCCTGGGTCATGGATTCTGGTGCTTCTTTTCACGCTACCCACAGCAGTGAAGCATTGCAGAATCTGGTTATTGGAGACTTTGGAAAGGTAAGGCTTGCAGACGATAGAGCTCTTGATGTTACGGGCATGGGTGACATGGTGCTGAAGACGCCAGTCGGTTTCTGGACCTTGAAGGATGTCAGAGTTGTTCCAAGCTTGACGAAAAGTTTGATTTCTGTTAGGCAGTTGGATGAACAGGGACATCATGTGAAGTTCGGAAATGGGCAGTGGAAGGTCGTGAGGGGCAATCTTGTCATGGCTCGTGGAACAAAAAGAGGATCGTTGTATATTGTCGGATTACCGTCTGAGGGAGTGACCGTCCCAGTTCAGAAGAAAAACAAAGTCCGGTTCACAGAATCTCGTGGGCAGAAGAAGGTTGTCTTTGCAAGAAAGAAACCCAGAGCCACAGGTCAGATTCAGGATGAACGAGCAAGGAAAGGTTCAGGAAGACCAGTCAGAGGCGTTTGTGGCAGTGGGAGCACCGGCCGTGCTTCAGCCAAGGCTCCTAGAAGACAGTGGGTCAAGAGAACCAGTATTCCAGCTGTTGATACGTCTCCAGAAAATTTCTTGCTGAGTATGGAGAGTGTTTGTTCTCAGGGAGTTCTAGGATCCGGCAGTTCGTGTCTCAAGTGGGAGCCGGTAGGGACCGAGGACGAGTCAAGGGCAGTTTCAGCCGTGACTGATGTGTTGAAGCTTCGGGGAGCTTCAACGGGCCTTTCAGTTGACTGATGAGAAGGCCGCTGTAGCAGGAGAGAGTTGAAAAAGATTACTAGACATACAAGTGTTCTAAGTGGATGGCAGTTGAAATTCTTCAAGCCTCCAAGTGGGAGATTGTTGGGCTTTGTGGAGGCTTGTGAGCCGGCCCGACCCATTACTGAAACCCTAGGTTAACTATTTGGTTTTCCTATAAATATGATCCTTGTATTTGTAATTCTTATGCAGCACAAGTGAAATAAAATCCTCCTGTTACAGTCGTGGAGTAGGGAAACCGAACCACGTTAAATTCTTGTGTGTCCCGTTTGTGTTCCGTTTCTCTTTTCTCTAGATTATTTGTGTGTGTTGTGTGTTTAATTCCCAACACATACAGCCAGATGTAAGTTTTTAGAAAGCTTTAAAAACCTCCAGTCAAGTTTTTTTTGAATGTTAAAAATGCTTATTTTTAAAGAATGTGAGGTTTTTAGTTGTTGTTTTTTTTTTTTATAAAAAAAATGAGTATTTCCAAAGAGTAATATAAACTATTTTTCCAAAAGTTTGAATTTTCTTTTGAAAGCATTTTTGAAACAAATTCTGATAAAAATTAAAATTAATCAATTTTAAACTATATATATTGGTTACATGCTTTATTTGGGCAAGCAACATAAATCCCACTAGTTTAGGAGTCAATTACCTCTCTTTCCATGAGTTTTTGATATTACAGTTTCTACCATATTTTGGTTTCAGATACATGCAGGTAACACTTTTAGATACATGCACATAGCACCTTTAGATACATTATCTCGGATACAAGCTAAGTAGATACATCTAATTAAATATATCTAAATATAAAAGGTAGTTTAGATACATGTCTTTCGAATACATGCTAAGCGAATACATCTAATTATATGTATCTTAATATGGAAAGTAACATAAACACATCAATTAAGGAGGAAATCACACATTTTCCAATTAATTTCTTCTCCAATTCTTCCATGAATTTCCTCTCCCAAAAATTTCAAAAAATTAAAAATAAAAATAAATTTCTTCTCATTTTTTTTGAGCATCAGAAATTTTTTCTAATTGCTTTATAATCTTAATTCAGATACGTGTACACTTCATCACACTATAAGAAATATGATTTATAGCTACAAAAGCATTAGCCACGATATCAAATTCGTCACTAATTCTTCGCTTTTAGTGACAAAATTTACTTTTCATGCTTAAATATATGAGGCACATACTTTTAGTGACGAAACATAAGAATTCGTAGTAAAGTTTTGTCCACTAAAGATTTCCATCAAAAAATTATTTGGCGTCATTTTGTTAAGTAGTGTTAGTCACGGATTTAAAGTTATCGGTGACGCATTATTTTGTCACTAATCGTGTATGTAACTTAAAATAAACTACGACATCAAATTCGTCACTAGCTATTCTCTTTTAGTGACCAAATTTACTTTTCGTGCTTAAATATATGAGAAACATTCTTTAAGTGACGAAACATGAAAAACCGTACCAAAGTTTTGTCCACTAAATTTCCCACCAAAAACTTATGTGGCGTCATTTTGTTAAGTAATGTTAGTCACGAATTTAAAGTTATCGATGACACATTATTTCGTCACTAATAGTGTATGTAATTTATGACAGACTACGACATCAAATTCTTCACTAATTATTCGCTTTTAGTGACAAAATTCACTTTTAGTGCTTAAATATATGAGACACATTTTTTTGGTGATGAAACATAAAAATTCGTAACAATGTTCCGTCCACTAAATTTTCCACCAAAAAATTAATTGACGTCATTTTTTAAGTAGTGTTCGTCACGAATTTAAAGTTATCAGTGAAAACTTATTTCTTCATTAATAATATATCTAATTTATGACAAATATTTTTTGTTTTATAATCTATTAAATTTTGGACACAAAAAATTTCATCTAAAAAATATGTTGTTACAATATCGACAAATTAGAGTTTGTAGTTAACTATTTAAATTTTTAGCTATGAAAATTTATTAATTATGACATTTATCTCGTCATTAATAATATAAATAATTGGTGAAAAATATTTAATTGTCTCTAATCAATCTATGATTTAGTGACAACAAAAATATTATCACAAAATATATAAGGTGTTAAATAGCGACGACTTAAAATTAGTAGTGAATAATTAAACTATTCTCTACGAAGAAAAATCATAACTAAATACAATTTTTTTCTACAATTGTTCATAATTACAAGTGATGACTTACAAAAAGAATAATACAAGTGCTTCATAAGAAACTCCTTGAGTACAGATATGTTGCCTCGTAGCACCAAAAGGCACAAAGATTCAAAACCCTTGTTACAAAATTTGAACCACATCAACTTTGAGAAGTCCATCGGGTCTAAATGTCTCGAAACCTTCTCCGTATTCAGCACCACATGCCTACAAAACCCAAAAAAACACAAACACACACCCTATCAGAACTAGAAATGTGTGTAACGTAGTGTGATGTCTTCATGTATGACATGTTTAAAACACAAACTTTGCATATCTTTATCATGCAATTGGCCTATACATTCAATTTGAAAACATATATATCGGTTCAGTTGGCCACATATACTATTGATGTCTTCACATACATACACAAACATCCAGCATCTGCACTTTGAAAACATATATACATAAACATGCAATTAAGATTTCAGATATTATATTCACGCTATTTCAATTAGGATTAGCTATTTCATGCATGTAGATGCAATACATTTCCCTATGTTTTAATAAGGAAATGTTGTCATGCTTTTAAAAAACAAAATCTCTCTATATTTTGTAGAAACGGACATTAAAATCCATCGTAATTAGGCTTCAAATTAATGGAGACTAGAAACATCAAATAATTAAACCTAGGCTGTCACTATTTCTGAAATTTTCTCTGTTCAAATATTCATGGCAACCCCAAAAAGAAAATGAAAATGGATTGTTCACTTGGTTTCGTAGGGTGCTTGTTAATAATTTCTTCGTGTGCTTTCAGAGGGCTCACTCTTTGTTTTTTATTGAATTTTTCACCTTAATAGTCAGGTCCAAAATAAGGTGGATTGAGACAGACAAATTATTCAAGAGAGGTAAGCAAATTAAATGCACATTAAAAACGGATTCACACACAAACATACACCATTATTTAGGTTTGTTTGTTTTCCTCAAACAACATAACCAACAAATTGAGGTCATTTCTATGAGATTTCAAAGAGCTCCCACTACGAAATCATAAACTACAACACTATGATAGTAAATCGGCATACCCTGTCGCTGTTCCGCTGGTTTTGAGAACGAATTTCGAAATAGAAATACAACATAACTTCCGCCATGCAAGCATGAAAACTAGTATTATTGCAGCATTTATCGCATAAGGCAGAGATTATAAGTGAAGCAATAAATTAAAATAAGAGAGGGGAGACAACACTGACATAATAATCGAAGTTTGTAGTAACATGCTTTCATAGACAAGTGCAGTAAATAGAAGTAGCTAGCCCACCAAACAAACAGAATTTTTTTAAATACTAGTAATACAAAGTATGATCAGCATCTAGCTTCATTTTAGTGATTGTTGATGAGATTGCACACCTTGCCAAGCCTGAACAATTTCCTCAAGAGCTGGTCTGATAGTTTGCGTCAACATGTTTTGGTAATCAGTTGCATCACCACTTGACCTACTCAGCTCAATGAAGTAACGGGATACAGAAATTTCAAAGATTTGCACGCCAATGCACAGGGTTTCATATCTGCTCTCATTTAATCCCTCCAACATAAGAAATCCAACTTCTTTCTTCTTTACTTCAAGGTTCAGACTCTTGCCAACTTCCACAAGCTTAGATATGATGACTGGGACAGGTTTCACTGATGTGAATCGCAACTCCTCCTTTTGATCATTGTTTATGAATAAACCAGACAAATTAAACCAGCAGATGATATTAAATGCACCAACGCTTGCAGGTTTTATCAACTCTAACTTGGTATTATCCGAACTGGAAACAGCATCAGCATCTGCAATAACATTTTGGTTCACTACTTGTTTAGATACCAATCCTTTCTTAAACCAGGAGCTTTCCTTTATTTTGGCTATTGAAATCCTTTTATGAGGGTTTGGGTCGAAGATCCTAGAGAGAAGTTTACGCACTTCTAGAGGGAACCAATTAGGACATTTGTACTCCGCCTTGCATATCTTCCTATACAGATAAATAAGATTTGAGTCATAGAATGGAAGATAACCAGCCAACAAGACAAATAAAATCACTCCACAAGACCAGATGTCAGCTTTGGCACCCTCATATCCTTTTCTACGGATCACCTCAGGAGCAACATATGCTGGTGTACCACAGGTTGTGTAAAGTAACCCGTCTTGTCGCTTAGACTCAGCTAATGCACTCAAACCAAAGTCTGAGACCTTTAGGTTTCCATTCTCATCCAGTAGGAGATTTTCTGGTTTGAGATCACGGTGATAAACACCTCGGCTGTGGCAAAATTCAACTGCATTGATCAGTTGCTGAAACAACTTTCTAGCAGCGTCTTCCTTGAGTCTGCCCTTTGTCAGTTTGTTGAAAAGCTCGCCACCTTTGGCCTGTTCGATCACAAAGTAAATCTTACTCTTAGTTGCCATGACCTCGTAAAGCTGCACAACATGTGGATGTTTGACCATTGCCATAACGGATATCTCTCGTTTCGTCTGTTCAGTCAATTCAGCTTTCTGAACCTTCTCTTTATCAATTACTTTAATGGCTACAGTCTGTCCGCTTTCCAGATCCCTTCCATAATAAACCTTACCAAAGTTGCCTTGACCTAATAATCTCCCCAATTCATATTTTTGCATCACTACATTTCCATTTTTCACCATTTTCAACAAACAATCCTACTAATTTATACTATAAATAACACTCCTGCTGATACGATAATTCTCTATTTACAGGCACACGAAACCTTGTTTCAGCGTTCAACCATCTGCAACAAGGGCGTGCTTCAGTAGAACAACATTCTTAATAACTGTTATTTCATTGTGCATCTGGCACGAGAACTTAGAGGCTTTTTAGAGCCAAGAGCTGTTGTTTCACCCCATCTTTCATGTCACAGAGCTCTGAAAATCACAAGATAAGAAAAGAGAGACTCAAAACTACAGCTTACTATTTATTAACTTAAACGCAAAAGTAAAACTAGAGATATATATATATCACCGCAAGTCTAGGGAGGGCAGAGTGTACACGAACCTTTGGAGGAGACAAGAAAATGATTCTCAAATAACAAGTAATAGTAATAGAGGAAATGAAAAGATTTTGCTGAAATTGTTCATTTGGAAATGTTCAAAAAAGGTATATATATATCACCAATGCAGGTTAAACACATAAATGTTACTTCCATTTAAATAACTAAAATTAGATTCTGGACCACCATTCCATCATCAAATCGATTTAACCCCCTTCTTTACTAGAAAAGGTTTTTTTTTTTTCAATCTAAAAATAGATATAACAACAGCTTCTCCGATTAAATCGATAATTAGCATTAACACAAAAAATGAAATCACTTAATATACACTTCTTTTCTGTATAACAAAAAAGAAAAAAGGCAAACATGAACAAGTGTAAATTCCAGAATTCACACAACATTTAGCAAAAAAAAAAAAAATCATCAAATTCTCTACCATGATTAATAAAAATTCAAACAAAGCAAAATTAATACTTAAAATGGGTTTAAGAAAGAACCTGAATACAAGTAGAGACGACCTAAGGAGAAAAATGTTTAATTTGGTGAAGCTCCCCTTTATATTTACATATATATACATGAAAGGATTAAAGTTGTGACTAAATAATTTATAATGTTCAGATATTGTTGCCTTCATAAAAAATAGTGAGTAATTGTCTGTAAGTGAAAAGTTGGTATGCTCCTTGCAATACGACAAAATACTCTCAATCCCTATAGAATTGTCCTTTTTAGAAAAAAAAAATATATTAAGACAATAATAATTAATATAGTGAAGTTATAATTTTATTTTTATTAAATATGATTTCAAAAAGGATAAATTAAAATTTATAAATTTTCAAGAAGTTTAAATGAGAATATAATAAGAAAAAGAGATTATCGTTTCTTGATTTGTTAAAATTGACAAGTAAATAGGAAGAGAAAATATAGATAAGTAAATAGGGATGGAGAAAATATAACAATTATATCTAGATACGTTTGGACATGACAGAATTTTCGTGAATGGTATAAGGACTTTTTAGTCTTTAATTACACTTAATCTCAGTCTGAAAATATTCATTACATATTATTTCTCCTTTAAAATAATTAATCACAAATTATATTATAATTTGTATTACGTCCCAATCATCTATGTAAGCTTATTCCTTAGATGGCTAGGAGGGAAAATAATTACAGTGATATTTACAAGCAAATCTTTTTGTTAAATATTTTTGCGAAAATAATTACAGTGATATTTACAAGCAAATCTTTTTGTCAAATAATTTTGTGCAAAAATATTTAACAGCTTATTGGGAAAGATGAGAGAGCTTTAATATGAATTATTTTTACTCATGCTTTTCTTTTTTGTTAGAAAGCTTTAAAAACCTTCAGTCATGTTTTTTGAATATTAAAAATGCGTATTTTTAAAGAATATGTGGATTTTAGTTAATTTCTTTTTTTTTTATAAAAAAAATACGTATTTCCATAGAGTAATTTAAACTATTTTCTCAAAATTTTGAATTTTTTCTTGAAAGCACTTTTGATACAAATTTTAATAAAAAATAGATATTAGTCAATTTTAAACTAAATATATTGATTACATGCTTTATTTAAATACGACTCACCTATGTACAACTATATTTTCTAGTGACAGTTGAATAAGAATAAAAAAATGTGAGATGCCAACGGCAGGATTGGTCGGCAAAATTTAGGATTGCTTTCACCGCCACAAAAATGATTATTAGCATCATTTATTATTTAATTGTCGTTAAATATATATTTTTGCGTAATTAACACTTTTTGTATATGTTTCTAAAGTCTTTAGCGACACTGATTCTAATGACACTTAACTAATGCCGATAAAAACTTTAATACTTTTTATTATTATCAATATTTAAGTCTCTAAAAGTTATTTTTATTAGTAATGTTTCTTTACACCATATACTTATTTGCGTGTCAAACAAATAAAATTGTGTTAGATTGTTGAAATGGAACAAAACAAAATTGGGTCGACTGAATAATGGATATAATTTGTCTTCAATTAATTTATAGGGAAAGAAAAAGCAACGAGTTTTGTTCTTGATTTGAATAATTTTCCATCTAATTAGATGTTAAAAATTTATTAACTGATCTTAATGTGCGGCTGATTTCTTTTTTCATAAGTGAATTCTCAATCCTAAATTATAATCAAGATTTTAGAGACACAAATTAACTAAATTAAGATTTTATTACTCTCCTAAATTTATTTTATATATAATATTGTATGAATTATGTGGCACACCACGTGACTCCGTGCAGTTGAGGCGCGTAAGATATATTTGAATTTCACGTAAACTAAAAAGGTGTACAAAATTACAATAAATTCATGTAATATGACCTTAGTTTAATTAAGATGTGTCTCTGAAATTTGGATTATTGACTAAGAAAATACTTCTACCTTTTCCCTTTTTTTATTATAAAGATGTATCAAGAAGAAACAATATATTGATAAAGAAAATCTTTTTGAAGTCAAAAGAGCGATTAGACAAAAGGTAATGTACCACGTAAGATAAAAGGTGTATAAAATTATTTTAAAAAAAGTTAGGATCAAAGAGTAATAGGACCTTAGTTTAATAAGGTGTGTCTCCGAATTTCGATCATAGTTTGAAATTGAGGGAAGGGGGGTACTTGTGCATTTTTCGTTTTTTAAAAGTATATTTATGAATTTGCTTATGATTGTTTAAATATAAATAGGTCGTTCACGTTGAATAATTCAGGTTATAACAATATATATTCAGTTTCATAATTATGAATCTTCTTCTTATTTCTACTAATGTACCTAACAAAAAAAAAAAAATGGAGTGCAATAAGAGTTTTATTTTCAAATAATATTTGAGGGATTCACATTTATTATAAAAAATCATTCTCTTTGATTAATATCTTCTTTCGAAGACAAAAATAATTATAAATCTCATAATTGAAAATCAATTCATTAAATATTTCCTTTTTAGAGGACAACATTTTTCATCTAAATTGTATTAGATATATTATTATCCTATCCGGTCATTTGGAAATTTTGTTGCAAACGTTCCTTATTGGATTAAATATATCACTTTTATATATTTATTACGAATCTTTCTCCATAAATATTATAAGTTGAATAGTTTTATTATTTCAAAGAAGTCTAATTATTAATATTTTTCAAAAAAAAATATCTTTTTTTTCTTCATATAATTCTTATGTATATGAGTGTGAATACATTTTTTTTCTACAAAACCAATCTTCTTAATTATAGTCAACATCTTTTGAAGCACTTTTTGAAAAACCATATTTTTATTTGGAAGAATATAACATTTTTATAAAAGTCTTATCAAGAATTTGCATATTACCCTATAATTATTCAAGGATCATTTTATACATTATGTCAGGATGAAAAATCAATATTTTTTCAAAAATGACAATACTTTATATGAACAAATGAAAATTTTACTTATCAATTTTTAGCACATACTATGTGCTTTCACCCATAAAAATTCATATAAATTAATTATTTAACCATTTTCATGACTTTAAGTGCTATCTTTTAAGTGTGTGTCTAAATCATTTAATGGTATGTACTCAAATGTTAAAAAGTTTATTTATAATCAGAAGTGCAATTAAAAATTTTGATTTCATACTTGTTTCAATTATTTCTTTGATTGGATTATTAGCTAAAAACACACTTTTCTACCGTATTGAAACATTCCATTAGCAAATTGATTTGGACCAATTTATTAAATATAATATCATTGACCTATTTGGACATATACCTTTTAGAAACTTCAATTAAACATAATATACTGTTCAAAAGTGTTTTTAAAATTTATTAATCAAACATTAAAAAAAATTACCAAATATTTTTCCGAACCACTTTCCAAAATACATTAATTTAAATTTTTCACCAAATAAATCATAAGTCATACTTCCCTTTCTTTTTTTTTTTTCTAAACTTCATATTGCACTAAAGACATAAACTTAAGCCCCATAATTACCCTTTGCATTGTTAGTTATAAATAATTATTCTGGCAAGATTATTAATTTCGTAACAACTAGAGTACCTTATTTCATGCCTAAAATCACCCAAATATATAAGAAATTATATCTCTCACTAGTTTTTAGTCTCCTTGATTTTCTCCTCTTCTCTCCCTATATTGCACATGATTTTCTTACCATGTCTATAGCTAGAAAAATGCTTAATTTATAAGAAAAAATAAAAACTTATAGACAGATACACACTATTTAAGATATATGATACATCACATACTCTAAATATAAATATTTTTTATTTAGATAAATTAGATGCATTGATATAGTATCTTCGAATAGAATTTTTGACTATTTTAAACTTTTTTTGGTTTCTATAGAATGTTGAAAAATCGTAGTAAAAGAAGAAGAAAGAACCTAAATTATATGTTTTATTTTAATAAGATATAAATGCGTCTCATTAAGAAGGATGATAGATTTTCTCCTATATTTATTGAATTTTGTTGTTTTAAAATATTTTTGCGCAATATTCTCCTTAAATATCATACATTCTATCACACATCATTTTTGTGGAGGGGGATTTTTTTTATAAAAAAAATAACAGGAGTAGGTTGAGTGGTAAGGCCGGGTGTGGGGTGGAAGGTGGGGGTGGGAATTTTTATTTTTTTTTTGAAAAAACATAAAGGGAGAGGTTGGGTGGAAGGTGAGGGGAGGGAGTAATTGTTTTTTTTTTTAAAAAAATAAACATAAAAAGATATCCAATTTAATGATCAAAAAAAAAATTTAATTGGGGGTGGGGTCAGAGTAGAATAATTTTAAGAAAAAACATATTAAAAAAATGTGAGGGTGGGTGCAGGTGAGGTAAGGGGTATGAAGGAGGGGTGAGGTAGAGGGGGGTAAAAACAGAGTAGGTATTAGAAAAAATGAAAGAAAATAAATTGGGGTGGGTTAATTGGAGGTAAAAAAAAAAAATTTAAAAAAAAAACATAAAAAGAAATTCAATTTAAAGATGCAAAAATACTTTTTTTAAAAAATTGAAAATTGGGAGGGGTTGGGGTTGGAGTAGAATAATTTTAACAATTTTTTTTTTAAAAAAAAAGTGGAGTGTGTGTGTGTGGGAGGGGGGGGGGAGGGGGAGGTGGACGGTTAGAAAATATAAAATAAATTAATTAGGGGTGGGTCAATTGGAGGTAGCGGTGAAAGTGAGTAGAATAAAGAATTACTTTAGAAACTTATAACATGTAAATTTATTTTTTAATTCTTCAATTAATATGAATCAAATATGGGTAACTCATATCCAATTCATCCATAAATTACTGTTAATGATATAGAATATTCACAAGATCAAATCAAATCAAATAGCAAATCTTGTTCAATCAAAATCCCATGAAAGCAACAGTCAAATCAGATCAGTTGTAGTAAATAATTCTGATATATTAGATCACTTGATTTTAGGGATTATATGAAATTGTAATTGTGTATATATACACATGTACTCTACAATAAAGAAATAAGGTTCTTATTCTCACATATCAAGTCTTTTGCATGGTATCAGAGATAGCATTTTTTTAACCGCAATCTCGATCCAACCTCTATTTTTGTTTTCTCTTTTCTTCCTTCCTTCATGGATATTGATCCAAAGACACCAGACAACTCATCTCGTGCTACAATCACCAACACTCCCAACATAACATCACACTTGGGTGAGGTTCTTGTATGCATCAATATTGTTGCACAATTACCATTGAAACTGACTTTCACCAATTTTATTTCGTGGAAAGCGCCGTTAAACTCTACTCACCGGATACAATCTCATGGGGTATATCAATGCCTCCGTGCAAGTTCCTGATGATGAAATTAAATTTCAGATAACACAAGATAATTAATCATTCATGCCATCTTGGCCTCGGTTTTAGAGGCTATTGTATCATTCATAGCCTCTTCCAAGACTTCTCACCATGCTTGGATAATAATCCAAAAACATATACAAACAAATCCAGATCACGAATCATATCTCTTAAAGAATGACTCACTATGATTCAACGAGGTGATCAAACTATATCTGAATAATCCATACTATAGTAGACAACCTTGCTCTTGTTGGTTCCTATTTTACAAGATTATCTTATTCTCTACACCCTTAATAGAGTTGACCCTGATTACAAGGAAATAGTTGTTGCTATTAAGGCCCATGATACCTGCATCTCATTTGAAGATCTTCATGACAAACTTACAGACTTCGAATCCTATTTAGCCAAGTCTAAATCTATGGGCTCTGATGTCCCCATTGCCACATTAAATGCAACAACCATGTCACGTCAACTAGAACACTGAAACAGAGGTTCCTACTCTGATCACAATCAGCCGGCCATGTCTCACACAAATTAAGGGCATCATGGGGGGAAATCAGAGATCTCACAAGCCTCGTGTCATCTGCCAATTGTGTGAAAAGCCTGGGCATGTTGCAAAAAAATGTACAAAGCCAAAGAAATCATACTTGAAACTCCGACAACAAGCAATATAATTGTCTCTACTCCAACAACTCAGGGATGGTTAATGGATGCAGGTGTTTCACACCATGTCACCAATGACATTTAAAACTCACATGTCTTCGGATTATGATGACCCTGATGAAGTGCAAATATGTGATGGCTCAGGTTTGCATATTACACATATTGGTACATCTAAAATAAATTCCTCCTCAAACACATTACACCTTCGCAATGTCCTTTGTGTCCCAAGTGTTAAATTTAGTCTGATTTATGTTGGCAAATTCTGCATAACTAACAAAGTGTATGTTGAATTTTGTTCGCAATATTTTTCTACGAAGGATCTCAACGTAAGAGAGGTCGTGCTACAACAGAAAAAATAAAGATGATATTTATGTTCTTGCAACGTCATCCCTACCTGCAGTTCACAACACCATTATAGCACCTATCGTTCATTGATATCGTCGTCTTGTACATCTTTCATATAGGATTCTTCATCACATCATCTACACTGACTCTCTACCACTGTCATCATCATCTCTTAAGTCAAAGTCATGTGTCTCGTGTTCTTGTGATAAAAGTCATCGACTTTCATTTAGTCAGTCCACTCTTCGTAGTTCATCTCCCTTAGAGTTGATTTTTAGTGATGTTTGGGGCCCTGACTAGTTGAATCTATTGATGGTTTCAAATATTATCTGATTTTTGTTGATCACTACTCTAAGTATATATGGATTTACCAGTTGAAGAGAAAATCAGATGTCACCAACTTGTTTACCAAATTCAAATTGTTGGTTGAAAAACACTTCGAAAAAACAATAAAAGCTCTCTTCACGGATGGTGGCACTGTATATCTTAAACTCAAAGAGCTTTTTGTCACCCATGGAATAAGTCATTTAACATCACCCCACCATATACTCCACATCACAATGGCTATGTCGAAAGGAGACACCGTCAAATAGTTGAAACTGTTGGAATTAATGCATCAATGTTTAGTCTTCCAAAATTGTCTCTTAGTTTTTCAAGAAGCCTTTTAAGAATTTCGTAGTACATGTATCTAGTAAATTGTGATACATGTATTTAGTTATTTGTGCAAGACTTTTTGTTTTCTATTTTGAGTAGTATAAATAGTTATGTAGTTGATGATTGTAATCATCTCAAGTGGCCTTAAGTAGCCTATAATAAACTTGAGCATTTTCTAAAGATATTATTTTTCCTTTCATATTTCCCACAAATTGGTATCAAGAGCAGGTTTTCGTTCTTAATCTGGGGTTAGGTGAAGAAAAAAATTGGCATCCAAAACAAATGAAGGTGTTGATTCTTCAGTTGTTCTTACTCCATTTTTTGATGGAACTGATTTTGAATACTGGAAGATAATAATGAGAACACATTTGAAAGCTGAAGGTTTGTGGACTATTGTTGCAAATGGCTTTGAAGAGCTAGAAAACGATGGTGATCTTATAGCAGCAGAGATGAAAAATCTTGAGGCTAAGTATCGTCAAGATGCAAAAGCCTTGAGCAAAATCCAAATGGGAGTCTCAAGAGCATATTTTGCAAAAATTGCTACATGTGAGACTGCAAAGGAAGCTTGGGATTTTCTGAAAACTGAGGTGTATGGTGACGAAAAGGTACGCACTATAAATCTTCAAACTCTTAGAAGAGAGTTTCAAAATTTAAAGATGATAGAATCTGAAAAAATTGATTAATATTGCACAATAGTCATGAATATTGTTAATGAAATGAGAAATCATAGTGATACAATTTCTGACCAACAAGTTGTGGAAAAGATTTTAATTAGTGTCACAGAAAAGTATGAGTACATCGTTGCTATCACTGAGGAGACGAAAGATCTTCTAAGCTTTCCATCAAAGAGCTAGTTTGATCATTTCGTGCACACGAGAAGCAAAGATTTTTTTCGTGAAGATCAACCCAAAGAGACGGCTTTCCAGTCTAAAATAAATGAGAATTCTCAAAATTTCTCAAAAAATCATCAGAAGAAAAATCAAAAGCCAAAAAAGAAGCAGGATCATGATGGTTCTTCCAAGAAGGTTGAAAAAAGGTGAGAAAAACTCTAGTCTTTTTTGTAAAGTTTGCAAAAAGACTAATCACAATGCAGAAAATGGCACAAAGGCAAGTCCCAATGTAACTTTTATTAAAAGTTTGGCCACGTTGAAAAGGATTGTTGGCACAAGAAACGGGAGCAAATAATTTTTTGTGAAAAACATGAGGATGAAAGGGAAGAAAATCTTTTCTTTGCTTCTAAATCTGATGCTTCAACAAAAAGCAATGAATGGTATATTGATAGTGGTTGTAGAAATCACATGACTGGAGATGAAAAGGATTTTCTCTCAATTAATAATAGCATCACTACTAAAGTGAAGATGGGGAATGGAGCTTTAGTTGATGCGAAAGGTAAAGGTACTATTTCGATCAACATGAAAGGATGCGGTACGCAAATTCATGATGTTCTTTATGTTCCTGACTTGGAAGAAAATTTGCTTAGTGTTGGTCAACTCATGGAAAATGGTTATTCTCTTTTGTTTAGAGATAATTATTGCAAGATTTATGATGAAATTGAGTCAAATCAAGTCATTGTTGAAGTAAAGATGATAAAAAGAAACTTCCCTTTGCAATTTCATTATACTGTATTAAAAATGAAATTGTAAATGATTCATGGCTTTGGCACAAAAGATTTTGTCACTTGAATTTTCATGGTTTAAAGCTTCTCAAGCAAAAGAACATGATGCAAGGCCTTTCTGAGATACATACTGAGGTGGATACATGTGAAAGTTGTATAATGGGAAAGCAACAGAAGAAGTCTTTTTCAAAAGGGGTGTTTTGGAGAGCAAGTGTATTTTTGGAACTAATTCATACCGACATTTATGGACCAATGAAGACTCCTTCTCTTAGAAGTCAAAGATATTTTCTTATTTTTATTGATGATTTCTCAAGAATGACTTGAGTTTATTTCTTAAAAGAAAAGTCAGAAGCATTGCTACATTCAAGAAATTTAAAAAGCCCTTGTTGAGAAGCAAAAAAGTTGCAGCATCAAAATCATTCGCAGTGATCGAGGAGGTGAGTACATAAGTCTAGAATTTGAAGAATATTGCAAAAAAGAAGGCATTCAAAAGCAACTTACAGCACGGTATACTCCTCAACAAAATGGTGTATCTGAAAGAAGAAATAGAACAATTGTTGAAATAGCCAGAACTATGATGAATGAGAAAGGGCTGCCAAAATATTTTTGGGCGGAAGCAGTGCATACACCAGTTCACATCCTTAACAGGTGTCCAACAAAGACACTAAAGGACAATAAACCAATTGAAGCTTCGAGTGGAATTAAACCTTCTGTAAGTCATTTTAAAAATTTTGGGTGTATTTGCTATGCTCATGTACCTGCTGAGAAAAGAACAAAATTGGATGAAAAAAGTAAAAATGTGTCTTTCTTGGTTATAGTGATGTGACAAAAGGATATAGGCTTCTTGACGTCAAAACTATTAAACTTGTTGTTAGTAGAGATGTCATTTTTTTTATGAAAAAACAACATGGAATTGGGAAAGATAGAGAATACTGCTATCATATCTTCAAAACAAGAAGAGGATGAGAAAGATGAAGATGTCTCTCAAGGGGGAGAAATCCCAGATTCAGATAATGAAGAACCCCCTCCAAGAGGAACAAAAATGTTGAGTGACATTTATCAAATATGTAATTTTGCCGGTGTTGAGCCAGAAAATTATGAAGAAGCAATAAAGCATGATGTTTGAAAGAAAGCCATGGAAGAAGAAATTCAAATGATCGGAAAAAAAAATACTTGGGAGCTTGTGGCTATTCCTAGAGAAAGAGAAGTTGTAAGTCTAATATGGATTTACAAAATCAAACTCAATTAGGAAGGAGATATTCAAAAGCACAAAGCAAGGTTGGTTGCTAAAGGCTTCACGCAAAAACTAGGTATTGATTTTTATGAAACTTTTTCTCCAGTTGCTCGTCTTGAGACAATTAGAACTGTAATTGTTGTTGCTGCACAAAAGAAATGGAAGATATTTCAACTTGATGTTAAATCAGCATTTTTGAATGGAAAACTTGATGAAGAGATTTATGTTGACCAACCTTAAGTATTTTTTGTTCAAGGGGGAGAAGAAAAGGTGTACAGACTAAAAAAAGCTCTTGCGGGCTGAAGCAAGCTCCAAGAGCACGGTACAATGAAATTAAAACATACTTTCTGAAAAATAATTTTCAGAGAAGTAAAAGTGAAGCCACTTTGTATGTGAAGAAAGAAAATGGCAGCATTATCATTGTTTGTCTCTATGTGGATGATTTGCTCTTTACGGGAAATGATGTAAAGATGCAAAATTTCAAACAAGATATGATGCAAGCTTATGAAATGAGTGATCTTGGGTTGCTAAATTATTTCTCGGGCATCGAAGTTTCTCAAGTGAAAGAAGGAATTTTCATTTCTCAAAAGAAGTATGCTAAAAGCATTCTTCAAAAATTCAAAATGATGGATTGCAGGTCTGTGGCCATACCATTAGCAGCAAATGAGAAGTTTAGAAAAAATGATGGAGAAAAGAAAGTTAACAGCTCACTTTTTAGGAATTTGATTGGAAGTTTGTTATATCTTACTTCAACAAGGCCAGATATTATGTTTGCTGCTAGTTTATTATCCAGATTCATGCAAGAACCAAGCCAAGTGCATTTTGGATCTGCTAAGTGTGTTCTACGCTACTTGCAAGGAACAATGGATTATGGGATAATGTACAAATTTGGTGAAAATTTGAACTTAATTGGTTATTCTGATGGTGATTGGGCTGAAAGTATAGATGACATGAATAGTACTTCTGGTTATGATTTCTTATTTGGATCAAGCATTTATTCTTGTTATAAAAAAAGCAAAGTGTTGTTGCTCAATCCACTGCCAAAACAGAATATGTTTCAGCATCCAAGGCTACTTCTCAAGCTACTTGACTTAAGAGAATATTTGAAGACATTGGTGAAAAACAAAAAAAATGCATTGTTCTGTATTTTGATAACAAATCAGCAATTGCAATTGCCAAGGATCTAGTCAGCCATGAAAGATCAAAGCATATTTCCATCAAATATCATTTTATCCGATAAGCACAAGAGAAAGACGAAATTCAGTTTCATTATTGTCAGACCGGAGAATAACTTGTTGACATCTTCACCAAAGCACTTCCTAGAGAAAAATTTTGCTATCTTCGAGAACGCATTGGAGTTATCAAGCAAATGCATTAAGGGTGAGTGTTGGAATTAATGCATCAATGTTTAGTCTTCCAAAATTATATCTTAATTTTCAAGAAGTCTTTTTAGAATTTCGTAGTACATGTATCTAGTAAATTGTGATACATGTATTTAGTTATTTGTGCAAGACTTTTTGTTTTCTCTTTTGAGTAGTTTAAATAGTGATATAGTTGATTATAATCATCTCAAGTGGTCTTAAGTAGCCTATAATAAACTTAAGCATTTTCTAAAGATATTATTTTTCCTTTCATATTTCCTACAGAAACCGGGCTCACTCTTCTTCACCAAGCTTATGTACCTCCATCTTTTTGGTCGCAACATGCTTTTCAAGCTGCCACTTATCTGACTTATCATCTACTTACCCAAACACTTGACTATCAATCCCCATTTAAAAAGTTGTTTGGTACTGCTCCCAATTGTTTCAAACTGTGTGTCTTTCGATGTCTTTGCTTTCCTTGGTTATGACCTTATGCAAATCATAAACTTGAGCCTTGTTCTAATCCATGCATCTTTATTGGTTACTCCTCAAATCGAAGTGCCTACAAATGTTATGAACTTGTGTCAAAAAAGATCTTCTTTTCTTGGTATGTTCAATTTGTGGAGTCCACTTTTCCACGTTCCTCACAACTATTACCATCTTCCTCTGTCCATGTTTCACCGAATGCTGCATCAAATTCTGCCACTCAAATCACACTGCTAGTTTCCTCATCTATAAAAAATCCTTCACCTTTGCCCTCGCCTTTGCCGTCTCCAAATGTGGATAATGTTATTTCTTTTCTTAAGTGTAGAGAATCTCCCCAAGGAACTTCAGATCATTCACTATCTTCTCCACTCTGTCAAACAAATATTCATATACAACAAGAGGACCTACACATAACCATCCCATTACTACAAGGTCTCAAAATAACATTTATAACCTAAACAAGCCTTCACTGCAACAAAACATCCCATTATTTCATCCATTGAGCCATCATGTGTTACACAAGCCATTAAAGATCCTGAATGTAGATCATTGTCAGAAGAGTTTGATGCTCTTTGCTAAAATGTTACATGGGAACTTTTCCCTTCTTAAATTCATTTTAATATCATTGGTTGTAAGTGGATTTTAAAAATAAATGAAATTTCGATGGAACTATTAGCCGCTATAAAGCGTGTCTAGTATTTAAAGGTTTTTGTTAAAGACTCGGGATTGACTATCATAACACATTCAGTCCTGTTATTAAAACAACTTCCACTAGATTAGTCCTATACATTGCTTTGCAACTTGGGTGGAAGATAAGTTAACTTGATGTGAACAATGTTTTCCTTCAAGGATCATTGCAGGAAGAAGTCTATATAACTCAACCACATGGGTTTGTTGACTCTACAAGACCATCTCAAATTTTCAAGATAAAGCAAGTGATTTATGATTTAAAACAGATACCTAGAGCTTGGTATCATGAACTGAGCAAAATTATTCTCTCTACTCTTGGCTTTGTTCAGTCTCAAAGTGATGCATATATGCACATGGTTCTATCCTTTTCTATTTCCTGGTGTATGTTGATGACTTGCTATTTGCAGGAAATGTCAATCAATTTCTGGAACAACTTGTTTCCACTCTCTCTACACGGTTCTCCTTAAATTATCTAGGCAACGTACATTATTTTTTAGGGATGAACTCCTCCCAACAACACATGTATATCAGGGACGTATTTACAGATTTAAACTGAGTCGTGCTAAACCTGTTGCATCCCTAGGTCCACTTCAGTTGAATTAAAATTGAAAGATGAAATTGTTTTGATCGATGTCAAATCTTATCTAAAATTAGTTGGCTCCTTACAATACCTCAATATCACCTGCCCTAATATTTCTTACAGTCTTAACAAGATGTCCCAGCTCATGCAAAATCCTGCCACAACGCACTGGCAGGCTCTTAAGCGAGTGTTACACTATCTTAAAGCTACCATTTACCATGGTCTTCATCTCAAACGTGACTCTTCTTTGATTCTTTGAGACATTTCTGATGTGAATTGAGCAGGAAATTTGAATGATCGTAGCTCTACATCTGTCTATATTGTCTACCTAGGCAACCATCCTACTTCTTGGAGCTAAAAGAAACAAAAAATTATAGCTCGTTCTTCCTCAGAGGCGGAGTACAGAGCTATTTCCTCTACTGCTTTTGGACTTTTTTGGGTTTAACCCTTACTTCATGAACTACATTAGTGTCTATCATCAACTCCCTCTATCCTATATGAAAATATTGGCACAACTTATACTTGTGCTAATCCCGTCTTTCACAGTCGAATAAAGCATGTTTCTATTGGTTTCCATTTTGTCCGTGATAGGATTGCCAAGGGGCAGCTATGCGTTTCCCATGTATCCACCAAATACCAATTGGCGGATGCACTGACTAAACTACTGTCCAGATCAAAGGCATGAATTTCTTCGATCCAAGATCGGCGTATCTGATGGATCCTCCGTCTCGCAGGGGCATGTTAATGATACAAAATATTCGCAAGATCAAATCTAATCAAGTAGAAAATCTTGCTCAATCAAAATCCCATGAAAGCAACAGTCAAATCAGATCAGTGATAGTAATTGAGTCTGATATACCAGATCACTTGATTTTAGGAATTATATGAAATTGTAGTTTTGTATATATATATATCCCGAGGGCTTGTGTTCGCTGAAAGCTTCCTGTTTTTAGTCTTTCCTTGCAATGAACCGAAAGGTGAGAGGCAGGGCTCGTCTCAAGGTTGAATTTAAAGTCACTAGTCAGTCCAACTGCACGAGTGAAGGGCGAAAGTCAAGATTACGTGCAACCAGGTGTAACGTGTCATAGATCACCGAGTCGTCGTAAAGGGGAATTGGTTGTTTTGCGCATCCAACAACTGAAAGAGCTTGCGGAGAAGGGTTGAGTTGCGTGTGTATATATATATATATATGTATATATACTTGTACTCTATAGTAAAGAAATCGAGTTCTTATTCTCACATAACAGGTCTTTTACAATTACCCAAATCATATTTACCCATATATTTTATGGACGGATTGGATAATTACTCATTTCGTTCAGACCACTTTTAATTCATCCAAATCCAATAATTTGTCACACCCTAAGTCCAACTGATACTTGAATCGAAATTAAAATTTAAGCGATAGTCATAAGTTAGAAAATTTAACTTGTAACTTTTGACTTATTTTGTCTTTTTACTAAAAAATAAATGTTTAGAAATTAGAAACACTTTTTAATTTTATCTTAACACTACAAAAATATTAAAAAATATTTTAACTTAAAAACACTTCAAATAAGTCAATTCATACAGGCTCATCGGCTTTTTCATAACCTCAAACTTTGTTAGATGGCTCGAAGATTTTTTTATATTTCCTCCGTTCCATATTAGTTGATCACTTTCCTATTGTAACGGTCCGTCATATCTGTCCGTTAAGTCTGACATCAGTTACATTTTTTTCAAAATCTGAATGATATATCTGGCCATTATTCATGATGTTCATCCAAAAAAAAAATATTATTGTGAGTTTATTGTTTTGGCAAATAAATTGGGTAAACGATTTTTTTATTGCTCCGCTGTTAGCTTGTCACTCAACTTGGATTTAATGTCATGGTTTACTATACAGTGAATGTGGGGTGCATTTTTTGGTATCTTTTTGCAAGCATAAGAAGTCCCCTGACATATTGAATTCAAAAAAATAAAATAATACTAAAATAACAGAACAAAAAAACATGATAATAAATAAATCATCAACACAGTTACAACAACATACCAAAAAAAAAAAACACATATGATTAGTAATATGTGGTACATTGACATAACTATCACAAAAAAAAAAAGTATACAACATACATTAGATATAATAAATATAACATACAATTCCAAGTCTATCGATACAAAAATACAATATACCTATGAAATATAAAAATACATACTGACTAAAACAACATCAAAATTCAATATATACTTCCAAATTTATGAATACAAAAAACATTAAAACTATGAAATACAAAAATAACTACTAATTGTGGTACATTGACATAACTAACACAAAAAAAACCAGAATACAAAATGAATTTATGGATATATACTGACATAATATAGAATACAATATACAATTCCAAATCTATGGATACAAAAATACAATAAAACTATGAAATACAAAAATACATACTTGACTGTCACGACCCAAAAATGAGCCGCGAGTGGCACCCACACTTATCCTACTATGTGAGCGAACCAACAATTCTAAACCCCAACATTTACCAACATTTCAACCATAATGAACAAAATATAATGCGGAAGACTCAAAATCTTATTAATATAACCAATACATAAGCTTCTAAAGGTTTATCAACTATTATCCTCATAATCTGGAAGTCATCACACCAAGAACATCTATCCTCAAATTTCTAATCTAAGAGTATTTATGAAGCTAAAATAATTAAAAGGAGATGGTCCATGTCCGAACTTCAAGACATCAAGACGTGAAGGAAAGAATCCAGTCCGAGCTAGGAATAATAGCTCACCCTGAAATCTGATATGCTGAAGACTAGCTAGAGTTGCGGACGAGTCGAAGTTGATGGTACGTTTGCTGCACTCCACAAATCACAAAGAGAAAAATACAATTAGGGATCAGTACAAGGAACACGTACTGAGTAGGTATCATCGGCCAACTCAAAATAGAAAGCAATATATATCGAATAATAATATAAAATCAACTACAATACTCAACAGGTGACAACAACAAGTACAAGAACCATTGGCAACAATACCAAGCACACCTATAAGGACTCAAGCCTCCACACCATACTCATTTGGGAAATAGGTTCTTTAAATTTGAGTATATTAACATAATTCAAGATTCATTCTCTTTATTCTTCTTGTGTCGGAACGTGACACTCCGATCCCCTACTACTACGTGTCGGAACGTGACACTCCGATCCCCTAATACTATGTGTCGGTACGTGACACCCGATCCCCTAATACTACGTGTCAGAACGTGACACCCGATCCCCTAATACTACGTGTCGGAACGTGACACTCCGATCCATTTATCTCATTATTTTAGTTCATCAAGCCTTCTTTAGGTCAAGGTGTCATCTTAATAGAAAGGATTTAAGGTTTAAGATTCAGCAGTCTCACCATTTTAATCCATCACAATTACATAATCACAACATGCAACCACACAATCAAGCATATAGAAGACTTTACAATACCACCCAATACATATCAATCGCTATTTAGAGTTTATCTATCACATAGAAATAAACCATAACCTACCTTCACCGAAGAATCGTGATCAAGCAAGCTACTTCTCAATGCCTTTGCTTTCCTCTTCGTTCTCTTTCTCTCGCTCGTTCTCCCCTCTCTGTCTTTTTCTTTTTCTTCTCCAGATTCTTTTTCTTTTACCCTAATTATCATATAATTCATTATGATGAAAGTAACCCATTCTTTATTTTAAAGTTATCTCCTTTAACCCCCAAGTAAATAAATTATTAAACTTACCCCACTAATTTCCTAATTATAATCAGGAATAGTCCAAAACACCCCTTTAAAACTCTTAGTAGAAATCCGACCCAGTAGGGGTTACGCAACTCATGACGGCCCGTCGTACCTGCGACGGTCCGTCCTGCAGGTCCATCATAAGGTTCAGAGAGTCAAAACAGTAAAGAGGTTTTGTGACGGTCCGTCGTGTCTACGACGGTCCGTGCTACAATTTCGTCGCGAAGTTCAGAGAGTTGATCCCCGTACCCAGATTTCAGAGTTTAAGTGTTTTGGCACGAAGACGCTCGACGGACCGTCGTGCCTATGACGGTTCGTCCTACCTGTCGTCGAGGGTAATGAGGAGAGCAGCAGAAGAATTATACAAGTGTGGGACGACGGAGTCCGTCACGGTCCGTCGTGACCATGACGGTCCATCACGTGATCCGTCGACCCTGTCAGTTTTAATCAAAAATAATTCTACTGGTCGAAACGACTAAACAGATTGTTACAATAGATACCAATTTACCCATCGTTCGTCCTCGAACGATCACAAGAAGAAAACAAGGGCGAGAAAGAGTACCTGAATCTGTAAAAAGATGTGGATATCTTTCTTGCATGTCAGCCTCTTTCTCCCAAGTGGACTCTTCAACTGGCCGATTCTTCCACTGAACCTTAATGGATGCAATCTCCCTGGATCTCAACTTGCGGACTTCTCTATCTAAAATAGCAACAGGCTCCTCCTCATAAGACAAATTCTCATCAAGGAGAACTGAATCCCAATGAATAATGTAGTTTCCATCTCCATGGTATCTTTTCAGCATAGACACATGAAATACCGGGTGCACTCCTGAGAGTCCTGGAGGTAATGTCAATTCATAAGCCACCTCCCCCACGCGCTTCAGAACTTTAAATGGACCAATATACCTCGGACTAAGCTTACCTCGCTTACCAAACCGCATCACCCCTTTCATGGGTGAAACCTTCAGCAAGACTTGTTCACCCTCCATAAAATTCAAGTCCCTAACCTTTTGATTTGGATATTCTTTCTGCCTGTTCTGAGCTGCTAGAAGCTTCTCCTGAATGAATTTCACTTTATCTAAGGATTTCCTCAAAAGGTCGGTACCCCATGGTCTCACCTCAAATGCATCAAACCAACCAATGGGAGACCTACATCTCCTCCCATACAGTGCCTCAAATGGGGCCATATCAATACTTGAATGATAGCTATTATTGTATGAAAACTCTACCAAGGGTAAGAAGTTATCCCAATGACCACCAAATTCTATCGCACATGCACGAAGCATATCCTCCAAAACCTGAATCGTTCGCTCAGACTGACCATTGGTCTGAGGGTGAAATGCAGTACTAAGATCCAACCTAGTATCTAATTCAGCATGCAATGTTCTCCAAAACTTAGAAGTAAATTGCGTACCTCTATCTGATATGATGGAAAGTGGAACTCCATGCAATCGAATAATTTTTGAGATATAGAGTCTGGCTAACTTCTCTGCATTGTAAGTCACTTTAACCGGAATGAAGTGGGCAGACTTAGTTAATCTGTCAACAATTACCCAAATAGAATCAAACTTACCCAATGTCTTTGGAAGACCAACCACAAAATCCATTGCAATTCTTTCCCATTTCCATTCAGGAATGGGCATTTTCTGAAGTGTTCCCCCAGGCCTCTGGTGTTCATACTTTACCTGCTGACAATTCGGGCATTGGGCAACAAAATCAACAATGTCACGCTTCATCCTACTCCACCAAAAATGTTGCTTTAGGTCACGATACATCTTGGTTGCACCAGGATGTATAGAATACCTTAAACTATGAGCCTCTGTAAGAATCGTGTAAATCAAATTATCGACGCGGGGCACACATACCCTTCCCTTAATTCTCAGAACGCCTTCCTCATCAATTATTGTCTCTTTAGCCTCTCCTCGTAATATCATATCTCGAATTCGGATCAGTTTCTCATCAGTAAACTGTTTTCCCTTAATCTTGTCAAGAAAGGAAGATCTTGCCTCCACACAGGCCAACAATCCTCCCTTCTCTAGAAACCTGTAAGTGAGCTAGACTTCCCATGCTCCCTGCTTTTCTACTTAAAGCATCTGCCACAACATTAGCTTTTCCTGGGTGATACAAAATAGTGATAGCATAGTCCTTCAGTAGTTCCATCCACCTCCTCTGCCTCAAATTCAAATCTTTCTGAGTAAAGACGTACTGTTAACTACGATGATCTGTATAGACTTCACACTTAACCCCATATAGATAATGTCTCCATTTCTTTAATGCAAACACGACTGCAGCCAACTCCAAATCATGGGTCGGATAGTTACGTTCATGCACTTTTAATTGCCTTGAAGCATAAGCAATTACATTTCTCTCTTGCATTAGCACTGCACCCAACCCAGAATAAGATGCATCACAATAAACAATGAAATTCTTACCTTCCACTGTCAAGGTAAGAATTGGTGCAGTAGTCAACAAGGTCTTGAGCTTCTGAAAGCTTTCTTCACATTCGTCCGACCATACAAATGGAACACTCTGCTTAGTCAAATTTGTCAGTTGGGAAGCAACCGAAGAAAATCCCTTGACAAATCGACGATAGTAGCTAGCTAAACCAACAAAGCTCCTTACCTCTGTAACATTAGTAGGTCTTACCCAACTCTTCACCGCTTCAATCTTAGAAAGATCCACCATCACTCCATCCTTAGAAACTACGTGCCCCGAGAAGGACACGGAATCTAGCCAAAACTCACACTTGGAGAATTTGGCATAAAGCCTTTTCTCCCTCAACACTTCCAATACAATTTTCAAATGCTCCTCATGTTCTTTCCTGCTCTTTGAGTATATCAGTATATCATCAATAAACACAATGACAAAGAGATCCATATATGGCTTAAAAATCCCGTTCATCAGGCTCATGAAGGCAGCAGGGGCATTCGTAAGCCCAAAAGACATTACTAAGAATTCATAATGCCCATACCTGGTTCGAAAAGCAGTCTTTGGCACATCCGTTGCCCGTATTTTCAATTGATGATAACCAGATCTCAAATCGATTGTTGAGAAGGTACAAGCACCTTGTAACTGATCGAACAAATCGTCAATGCGAGGAAGAGGATACTTGTTCTTAATAGTTACCTTATTCAGTTGCCTGTAGTCTATGCACATCCGAAAACTTCCATCTTTCTTCTTTACAAATAAAACAGGAGCACCCCAAGGGGATGCACTTGGCCTAATAAAACATTTACTTAACAATTCTTGAAGTTGGGCCTTTAATTCCCTTAACTCAGCTGGAGCCATTCTATAAGGGGGTATGGAAATGGGGCGAGTACCCGGCTCCAGATCAATACAAAAATCAATATCCCTATCCGGTGGCATACCAGGAAGGTCTGCAGGAAACAAATCTAGAAACTCACGGACTATCGAAACAGACTCAATCGAAGGTACTTGGGAAGTATCATCCCTGAGATGTGCCAAGAAAGCTAAACAACCCTTACTAACCATTCTCTTACCAAGAAGAAAGGAGATGATACGAACTGGGGTGGAAGTATAGTTACCCTCCCACACTAGCGGATCTGTCCCAGGCTTAGCCAACGTCACAGTTTTAGCATTACAATCTAAGATTGCAAAATTTGGAGAAAGCCAAGTCATACCCAGAATTACATCAAAATCAACCATTTCTAGAATAATCAAGTCTACATGAGTATTGTTCCCCACAAAAGTCACAAGACAAGACCTATACACCTTCTCAACTATCACAGACTCACCCACAGGAGTAGAGACACGAATAGGCATGTCAAGTAAATCACAATGTAAATCAAGACCAGTAGCAAATGAGGAAGATACATATGAAAATGTGGATCCAGGATCAAATAATACAGAATCCATGCAATCACAAACCAAAAGATTACCTGTGATAACAGCAACAGATGTCTCTGCTTCAGACCTCCCGGGGAAAGCATAACAATGGGCCCTATCACCTGTCTGCCCGTTGCCCCTACCATGTTGTGCTGCAGTAGCTCCAGCTTGCCCGCCACCCCGGTTGATTTGGTGACCACCATTACCTTGACCACCACGTCCTCCAGAATGGCGGCCTCTCTCATGACCACCTCTACCTCTGACTATTGGGGGTCTGTAACTCTGTTTTGGACAATATCTCCTAATATGTCCAGTCTCCCCACATCCATAACACTCTCTGGGGTCAAGCATAGGTCTCTGTGAGAACGATGAATTCTGGGGATAACCTTCCAAACTCAGAGAAATGCTGACTGGTCTGCGATGGATCCCCAGCTACAGCCTGCAGTGAAGATTGAATGGGTCGGGCTGGGTAACCTCCTGAACTCTGCCCTCTGGAGTAAGACCCACTAAACTCACCTCCCTTACGGAACTTCTTAGATGTCGACGCCAGGGTGAAGTCGTCCGGCTTCACCCCTTCCACCTCTATCACAAAATCAACCACTTCTTGAAAGGATTTTGCTGCAGCAGCTACCTGTAAGGCTGGAATCTGCAAATCTGACCTCAATCCCTTCACAAAACGGCGAATCCGCTCTTGTGGACTGAAGCAAAGCTGGGTGGCATACCTAGATAGTGCACGAAACTTAGCCTCATAAGCAGTAACCGACATCCTGCCTTGCTCTAGGCTCAGGAACTCATCTCTCTTCCTATCCCTCAAAGTCCGGGGTATATACTTCACCATAAATAGGCTAGAGAATGATGCTCAATTCATAGGTGGTGCCTGTGCTGGTTGACACTCAACATATGACCGCCACCACATTTTAGCGTTCCCCTGAAACTGATAGGTCACAAACTCAACGCCAAATCGTTCCACTATGCCCATCTTATGTAGCAGCTCATGACAATCAACCAGAAAATCATAGGCATCCTCAGATTCAGCACCCTTGAAGACTGGAGGTTTCAACTTCAAGAATTTAGTGAAAAGTTCATGCTGATCACTCGTCATTATAGACCCTGTAGTCAATCGAGGAAACGTGTCTACTTCCAATGAGGCATCCATGCGGGGAGCCACAGCAGCTGCATGTTGTACTCCCGGAACCTGAGGTGCTGTTGCAGAAAACACTGGAGGTGTCTGGCCCTGCTCAGATAACCCGCTAAGATAGGTAAGAACCTGGTTAATCATCTCTAGGGTAGGTTGGGGTGGTAATTCCTCATCTTGCACTTGCTCATTTTCCCTTTCCTCACCCTCTCTTACTACCTCATCAGTCGATGGAGAAGTCACCGCCCTAGTACTAGCTGGACCAGGTGTTTGTCCTCTACCTCTAGAGGACGTCCTCCCGCGACCTCTACCATGGCCTCTTGCCACTGCTCCTCTTCGAGCTACAGTGGCTAGTTCAGACGCATCCTGTCTTGCCGGTGTTGATGTTGGCACAGTTGTTGCTCTAGTTCTAACCATCTGCGAAATAGAGTGAGGATGTCAGATACCAATTTGTATCACCTAGATACCAATTGGATCCAATTAATAGCACGAAAGAAAGAAAGAATGGAATTTTCCTAAAGTCCTATAGCCTCTCAAAGAAAAGTAAAGGCGTCCCCCTACCGTTCCTCAAGACTCTACTAGACTCGTTCTTGTGTGATGAGACCAACGAACCTAATGCTCTGATACCAAGTTTTTCACGACCCAAAACGAGCCGCGAGTGGCACCCACACTTATCCTACTATGTGAGCGAACCAACAATTCTAAACCCCAACATTTACCAATTTTCAACCATAATGAATAAAATATAATGCGGAAGACTCAAAATCTTATTAATATAACCAATACATAAGCTTCTAAAGGTTTATCAACTATTATCCCAAAAATCTGGAAGTCATCACACCAAGAACATCTATCCTCAAATTTCTAATCTAAGAGTATTTATGAAGCTAAAATAAGTAAAAGGAGATGATCCATGTTCGAACTTCAAGACATCAAGACATGAAGGAAAGAATCCAGTCCGAGCTAGGAATAATAGCTCACCCTGAAATCTGATATGCTGAAGAGTGGCTAGAGTTGCGGACGAGTCGAAGTCGATGGTACGTTTGCTGCACTCCACAAATAACAAAGAGAAAAATACAAGTAGGGGTCAGTACAAGGAACACGTACTGAGTAGGTATCATCGGCCAACTCAAAATAGAAAGCAATATATATCGAATAATAATATAAAATCAACTACAATACTCAACAGGTGACAACAACAAGTACAAGAACCATTGGCAACAATACCAAGCACACCTATAAGGACTCAAGCCTCCACACCATACTCATTTGGGAAATAGGTTCTTTAAATTTGAGTATATTAACATAATTCAAGATTCATTCTCTTTATTCTTCTTATGTAGGAACGTGACACTCCGATCCCCTACTACTACGTGTCGGAACGTGACACTCCGATCCCCTAATACTATGTGTCGGTACGTGACACCCGATCCCCTAATACTACGTGTCGGAATGTGACACCCGATCCCCTAATACTACGTGTCGGAACGTGACACTCCGATCCATTTATCTCATTATTTTAGTTCATCAAGCCTTCTTTAGGTCAAGGCGTCATCTTAATAGAGAGGATTTAAGGTTTAAGATTCAGGAGTCTCACCATTTTAATCCATCACAATTACATAATCACAACATGCAACCACACAATCAAGCATATAGAAGACTTTACAATACCACCCAATACATATCAATCGCTATTTAGAGTTTATCTATCATATAGAAATAAACCATAACCTACCTCCACCGAAGAATCGTGATCAAGCAAGCTACTTCTCAATGCCTTTGCTTTCCTCTTCGTTCTCTTTCTCTCGCTCGTTCTCCCCTCTCTGTCTTTTTCTTTTTCTTCTCCATATTCTTTTTCTTTTACCCTAATTATCATGTAATTCATTATGATGAAAGTAACCCATTCTTTATTTTAAAGTTATCTCCTTTAACCCCCAAGTAAATAAATTATTAAACTTACCCCACTAATTTCCTAATTATAATCAGGAATAGTCCAAAACACCCCTTTAAAATTCTTAGCAGAAATCCGACCCAGTTGGGGTTACGCAACTCATGACGGCCCGTCGTACCTGCGACGGTCCGTCCTGCAGGTCCGTCACAAGGTTCAGAGAGTCAAAACAGTAAAGAGGTTTTGTGACGGTCCGTCGTGTCTACGACGGTCCGTGCTGCAATTCCGTCGCGAAGTTCAGAGAGTTGATCCCCGTACCCAGATTTCAGAGTTTAAGTGTTTTGGCACGAAGACGCTCGACAGACCGTCGTGCCTATGACGGTTCGTCCTACCTGTCGTCGAGGGTAATGAGGAGAGCAGCAGAAGAATTATACAAGTGTGGGACGACGGAGTCCGTCACGGTCCGTCGTGACCATGACGGTCCATCGCGTGATCCGTCGACCCAGTCAGTTTTTATCAAAAATAATTCTACTGCTCGAAACGACTAAACAGGTTGTTACATTGACTAAAACATCAACAAAATTCAATATACACTTCCAAATATATGAATACAAAAAACATTAAAACTATAAAATACAAAAAATAAAAAATAACTACAACATAATAAAAATTTCATATACACTTACAAATTTATTCGATAATAGTAAATACTCAATCAAACTTATAAAATGTGTTACATTGACAAAAAAAAAACAGAACACAAAATACAATAAACATATTAAATACAAAAAAAAACATGCTAACTATAACAGTGAATACAAAAAGCATTAGAACTAAGAAAATATATATATAAAAAATAAAACTATAACAAGATGAAAATTCCATATACACTTATAAATGTATATGATAATAGTAAATACACAATTAAACTCATAAAATGTATTACATTGACAACTAACAAAAAAAAAACAGAACACAAAATACAATAAATATATGACATTTCAAAAATTTCCCAATACAAAAATACATAGTAACTATAACAAACTAAACATTCCATATACACTTTCAAACTCATTGTAACATGTATTTTTGTGAATCTTAAAAATTACTAAACAAATTAAACTAAACATGCAATACACAACACATGCAAAAAAAAAATACCTCTTCTCCAAAAAAATTGGTCTTCTTCAACTTCATTGTTATGAACTTGTGTGGGATTTTGCACCTCGACAGGTACAAGCATTTTCTTCCTCGTATGTCCTCCTTAGACTTAGAAGCGGAACCTACATTGTTGTTTATTTCTTGAGTAAAAAAAATTAAACGATGAGAACTCCGAAGAACTTTGATTATTTTGTCCAGTACCTCTAGTAACTCTCTTGAAAGCGTCCACTGAAGAGAGAATTTTGTATTATAAAATCCTAAAAATTGATTTAAGAACAACAACAAAACAAAATTTTTTTTTTAAAAAAAAACAACTAAAATCAGTAAGTAAATCAATAAGGAATATGAATAACATAATACCCAAATCAATGTGAATCTCAAAATCAAACCTTGAAACGAAATTAATTGAGAATGATATAAAATACAAAAATTCAAAAATCTGTGAAGAAATAGATTTTGAAGAAGATTAAAGAGAGAAAGTGAAAATCAAGCGTAAATCTGGGAAGTTGAGGATATGTGAAGAAATTGATTTTGAAGAAGGTGTGCCTATTGAAGAAGGTTAGAGAGAGAAAGTGAAAATCCAAGCGTAAATCTGAAAAGTTGATGAGTTGAATATTAACAAAGATAATAGAAAAATTCGAAAATCTGTGAAAAATTAATTTTGAAAAAGGTTAGAGAGAGAGTGAAAATCTTTTATTAAGAAAAGTGAAAATAAATCTTGAAAGTTGTGAAATTGATTAGTAATAAAGATATAGATAGAAATTGATAATAATCTTAATAAAAGAGAGAGAAAGTTTAAAATATCCTTAATATATATCAAATTACATAAATATAGGAAAATGTGTAATTTATGAGAGAGAAAAAAAGGTGTAAATAATGAGAGAGAAAATATTAATAATATAAGAATGATTATTTATTTTTAAAATAATGACATTTTTGACATGTTTACTAATATTATTAAAGTATGGATATTATCACTAAATAAGTTGGGTTTTTTTACTAGTTAGCTAAATTAGATAGACTCTCAATAGTGATTAGTATATATTCAGTGATATTGTGAAGTTTTCTATGTACTTGATTGTGTGGTTGTATAGCTTGGTTGTGTGGTTTGTGATTGATCTAAAATTCTGAGACCGTGAAATTAATAATCTTGATCCCTCTCAATCGAAGTAATGCCTTCAATAAAAAGGCGTGATGAAATAAATTAATGAGATTATTGAATCGAAGTGTCACATTTTGACACGGTATAATTGGATCGGAATGTCACGTTCTGACACAATATTATGAGATCAGAATGTCATGTTGACACTTTATAATTAGATTGGAGTGTCACATTCTGACACGATATTATGAGATCGGAGTTTCACATTTTGGTACGGTATAATTAGATCGGAGTGTCACGTTCTGACACGATAACATTAAATGAATCTTGAATTAATTTAAACTCAATATCAAAGAACGCATTTTCCATATGAATATGGTATGGAGGCATGAGTCCCCATATGTCTGGTTAATATTGTGATTAATTGTGTATCTACTTTGTTGTTAGGGTCACGGGCTCATGTTGTTTGCTTTTTGTCACCTGCTTAGTGTTATAGTTGATTTTATACTATTATTCAATATATATTAGTTTCTATTTTGGGTTGACCGATGATACCTACTCAGTACATGTTCCTTGTACTGACCCGTACTTGTGTTTTCTTCGTTTTTCATTTGTGGAGTTCAGAAAGTGTACCATCTACTCGCCCTCAGCTCTAGACAGTCTCCAGCACCTCAGATTTCAGGATGAGCTATTCCTTCTAGCTCATGCTGGATTCTCTTAGTCAGGGCATGTTGTCCTTAAATTCTGGACATGAACCCTTCTATTTACTTATTTTGGTGTCATTAATACTTTCAACTTGGTATTTTAAGAATAGATATTCTTGATGTAATGACTTTCAGATTTTGGGGATAATGTGTAATAGACTTTAGATTTTGATTTGATTGGTTGCTTTAACAAGTTTGGAGCTTTCACATTATTGTTGTTATTCGTGGTTGAGGCATATGTTGGGTTTTGAAATCCTTAGTTCACCTACTTAGGAGATTAAGTGTGGGTGTCACTCACGACTTGTTTTGGTTCGTGACAGTGAGTCAGCTGGAAAGCAAATGAGTGAATAACAGAGAAGAAAGTTTAACGTGGTAAAGAGGCTGAATTTTTGTAATGTAGTCTAATTTTGTAAAATATATTTACATACTCTTTTGTTTATATAGTCTACTTAAGTTATTTTGAAGGAATATAAAAGAAAGAGTTATAAAACTAGAGATGGAAAAATTCATTTGTAAGAAGCCTTTGACATAAAATCAGCGTTTGAACATGTAATTTCAAGTTCATTTCATCTCATGACTTAAATTCTTCAAAAATCATGATTTGAAAATTTTCAAATGTAAAAATTGATTCACAAATATATTTTGTAAAAAAAAAAAAACTCATATTTATATCTACTTACTATTTATTTCATATATAAATAAAAATTAGAGAAAATAGTCAAATGCCCCCTTAACCTATTAGTCAATTATTGACTACACGCCTAGGGGTCGTTTGGTATGATGGATAAAAAAAAATAGTGATGAGACAAAGATTTTGTATCTTTTTTTGTCGTCATACTTGTTATAACTTATCCCACCATTTATATCATGATGATAGGATAAGTTATCCCATGATAGCTAAGCTCAAGATAACTAATCATGGAATAACTTGTTGCCAACCAAACAACACCTTATACTTCACGGGGGTCCTGTTACCCCTCTGAATTTTTTATATTCGATTTTTTATTGACCCTTAAACGATGACCTGTCCAAGAAGATGAATAGACCTTTGTAGGCACGTAAGGGTTCAACAAAAAAGACATAAAGTGACTAAAATTAAATTAAATAGTTCATATGGCCGGCCGTCTCTCATTGGAGATTATATACTTGATTCATTTTATTTAACTCTTTCCGTTTCCTTATATCACAACGTTATTATACCCATTTCATGATTTCTTCATGTTTTTCTCAAAGTCCTTCAATGGTGGTCTTCAAAATTTCGTCTTTAGGAGCTCCAAATCTATTGATTTTTGCTTAGTTAATCATACACTAATCATATTTAGCAACAACAATCACCTAACTCATAAGAAGCTTTAATATATGAAGCTCAAACATTAAATTCAAGTTTTTTCTCGAACCCCTCGTAATTTCAGCAAACAAAATAAAATTAAAAATAGAAAAGGTAAACCACAATGAACCAACAATGGTGAATTTGAAATTTCGCTTTTTAATTTCATTTTTACCAAATTTATTTTTTGCTCTCGCATTTATTTATGCTTATTTATGGTTTTTTGGTTTTGGGTTCAATTTTAGATTGAAAGTTTATGTAGACTAGCTATGAAACTGTTCTTTTTCTTTAATTTGGTGTAGAGATATTTTCCTCATTCTCTCTTATTATTTCGTAAAAAATCATTAGAATTTTGAAAAAAACAATCTCTATTTGAAAGCATTTTAAATAAATTATAGGGAAACGATAGAATTACTCCCTAGACTATGACCGAAATCTCAGATATATACCTTAACTAAACTAAGGCCAATTATTCTCCTAAACCCATTTTTTTTGTAATTTTATGCACCTTTTTTACTTACATATATATGCGCACATACACATCATGAGAGAGATATTTGTCATTTACACTTCATTTTTTAAAAAAGGTCTCCAATACAAGAACCAAATTGGAGAGCACCAAAAAAGATGCACAAACAAAGACTTAAGTTTGTAAGGCATGGACATCAAAAAGGAAATGTTGTCATGAGAGGTGTACATGACCGGGTTGGTTTGGGTATTCAAAGATTGAACCCATCGGTAGCCTCCTAAAGTTGACATCAATTTTCACTTAGACACCTTAACTAAATTTTGTTCATTTTAGACACCTCATGTTGAGTCCCGCTATGTCATTTTGACACTTTTTGCTGACTTGACATATTCTATGTGTCGCACCCATTTTAACCTCCTGAGTTTTTTTATTTATTTATTTATTTTCAATTCTTTTCCTTTTTCTTCTTCTTCACTTTTTAGCTGTACCACTTACTTGACCTTCCCCCATGAAAATTCATGATAAAAAGTCTTACAAAATATGAAAAAATAAAATAAAAAAAGTTTATAAGAACAAAAATTTTAAAAATGATCCCACTAATTTTGAAAAGATCTTTTAGAACAAGACACACATTTGTTTTCAAAATAGTAGTAGAAGAATGTCATATATAATTTTCAAAATCAATTAAAAAATAATCTAAAATCTAATAATTTTTTTAAAAAAAAAATTGGAAGAAGAAAAAAAAATGGTTGTAGAGTTGAGGAGGGAAAGGAACGCAAGACAGATGGGGTAGGGGTGGGGTGGGATGATATAAGGTGGGGTGGGACAGTAGAAAATAGGTAATTTTATTTATTTATTTTTGCTGAAAATTAGTTCGTTTGTTAATAATTTATTTTAAAACTATTATTCTTACATTAAAATGTCACATGTTAGTTTTTAATTAGTCATCATGTCATGTCATCCGCATGTGTGTTACATACACTTTGTAATTATAGCTGATTGGCAAAAATGTGTCATAATGACATAGCGGACCCCTACTTAAGGTGTTTAAAATGAATAAAGTCTACTTGAAGTGTGTAAGTAAAAATTGGTGACAAATTTAAGGGGCTGTCGATTGGTTCAACCTATTTCAAATGTCAAATCAAATCATTCGTGTAAACTTTTTAAATTTATAAACCAAATCAAACTAATAAAATTCGGATTTTTTGGATTTTTGAACCTTAGATTGGTTTGAGTTTCTCAAATACCAAACCAAACCATTGTGTCAAATTTTTTAATTTATAAATCAAACCAAACTAATAAATTTTTAGTTTTTCCAGATTTTTAGATTTTTTTGGTAAAACTTGCATACAAGCATATACTTAACTTGTGCTCCAAATATTTCTTTAGTTCATCCGAGATATAATTATCAAGGTGTTTCTTAAAAAAGTAACACAAAAAATGAGACAATTATTGATGACACAAAAATATTCAATAAAAATAATAGTGAAATCATCATATAAAATGAATATTGTAAAGTTATAATGAAAATAATCATAACTTAAAAGTACTATATCATGCTAAAAGAAGTTTAATAAGTATTAGCGCTCCCTCTGTCTACTTTTATTTGTCATGTTGCGCTTTTCGAGAGTTAATTTGACTAATTTTTAAAGTTAAATGAGATTACATTAATTTGATATTTTAAACAAAAAACTTAGATATTCTAAAACTATATGAAAAGTACTATAAATTACAAATTTTTGAATATCAATATGATGAAAAAAATACATCTTAAAATGTTAGTCAAAGTTCTTAAAGTTTGACTCTGTAAATAGAAATCATGACAAAAAATACCGGACGGAAGGAGTCATTACTTACTATTTAAGAAAAAATAAAATTAGATTATATATTTTAATTGTTTAAACCAATGCAAAACTAAAGAACAAATATTAAATATTATTGGCATTCTTAGTATTAAATTAATTTTTTTTTCGCATTAGTATTAGGTTGATTTTGATTTAAGTTTTATCATATATCAACATCTATGAACTATAATCTTTATTGGACCATTTCGAATGTTAAGTTTTAAACTTGAAATAATATATTAAAAGATAAAAACTATGAAATAGTAATAGAAATATTTTAAAATGACATCAAAGTAAATATTTTTTTGTGTAATATAAAATTTTAAAATTACATATATAATGTCGGGTTGATTTTTTTAGTTAAATCAAACCAACCCAAATACAATCGAATTTTTTTCAATACTAGACAAAGTCAAACCAAACCACTAATCGAATTTTTTTTATTTGACTCGACTTGCTATTTTGTTCGATTTTTTATTCGATTTTGTATACCCCTAATTGTCAAGTTTTGAAAAAACAAAATCTCACTATATATGGTAGAAACGGACATTAAAATAGAAAGTTATTGGAGACTAGAAACATCAAATAATTAGACCTAGAGTATCGCTATTTCTGAATTATTTTTTTTTATTTAAATATGAGGCTACACCAAAAAGAAAAAGAAAAAGAAAATGATTGCAGAGGAAGTATAAAATGGCCGACATGGGGCATCCATAAGAATGGGTTTGTCATCATTTAACAAAAATACAATAGAAGCATCGAATTTGTTCACTTAAATTTCTTAGGGCGCTCGTTAATACAACAGGCTTTTACAATATGATAATCGATCACAAGATTATATGATAAAACAAACCCTATATTGAATTTGAAATAAGTGTAATATCTAACTCCATTTGAAATCTCTCTTTATTTGATTGAAGAGATACAGAAATAGTATCATTTATGAACTTAGCACTTGTAAGTTGTATGTATTTATATATATGTAGAGTAAAAGAGACTAAGAGCGGGCATGCACACTCTTTTCTTTTATTGAATTTTTCACCTAAATAGTCAGGTCCAAAATAAGATTGACAACTTATTCAATAGAGGTTAGCAAATTAAATGCACAGTAAAAACGGATTCACACACATTATTTAGGTTTTGTATGTTTTCCTCAAACAACATAACCAACACGATATCATAAACAGCATACCTGTTGCTGTTCCACTGATTCTGTCTGTTCTTGAGAACAAATTTCCAAATAGAAATGCAACACAACTTCCGCCATGCAAGCATGGAAACTAGTACTATTGCAGCATTTATCGCATAAGGCAGAAACTATAACTGAAGCAATAAAATAAGAGAGGGGAGACAACTCTGACAAAATAAACAAAGTTTGCAGTAACATGCTTCCATAGACAGGTGCACCAAATAGAACTAGCGCTTCAAACAAACAGAATTAGTTTAGACTACTAATACAAAGTATGATCAGCTAGCATCTCGAAATCAGAAGCTTCATTTTAGTGATTCTACAATTACTATTGATAAGATTGCACACCTAGCCAAGCCAGAACAATTTCCTCAAGAGCTGGTCTGATAGTTTGCGTCAACATGTTTTGGTAATCAATCACATCACCACTTGACCTACTCAGTTCAATGAAGTAATTGGATACGGAAATTTCAAAGATTTGCACGCCAATGCACAGGGTTTCATATCTGCTCTCATTTAATCCCTCTAATATAAGAAATCCACCTTCTTTCTTCTTTACTTCAAGGTTCAGACTCCTGCCAACTTCCACAAGTTTGGATATGATGACTGGGACAGGTTTCACTGATGTGAATCGCAGCTCCTCCTTTTGATCATTGTTTATGAATAAACCAGACAAATTAAACTGGCAGAGGAAATTAAATGCACTAAAGATTGCAGGTTTTATCAACTCTAATTTGGTGTCGGAGGAAGAGGTACTATTCTCTGAATTTGAACTGGAAACAGCATTACCATCTGCAATAACATGTTGGTTTACTTCTTGTTTAGTTCCCACACGTTTAGATTCCAATCCTTTCTTAAACCAGGAGCTTTCCTTAATTTTGGCGATTGAAATCCTTTTACGAGGGTTTGGGTCTAAGATCTTAGAGAGAAGTTTACGCACTTCTAGAGGGAACCAATTAGGGCATTTGTACTCTGCCCTGCATATCTTCCTATACAGATTCATAAGATTTAAGTCATAGAATGGAAGATAACCAGCCAACAAGACAAATAAAATCACCCCACAAGACCAGATGTCAGCTTTAGCACCCTCATATCCTTTTCTACCAATCACCTCGGGAGCAACATATGCTGGTGTACCACAGGTTGTGTGGAGTAACCCATCTTGTCGCTTAGACTCAGCTAATGCACTCAAACCAAAGTCTGAGACCTTTAGGTTTCCATTCTCATCCAGTAGGAGATTTTCCGGTTTGAGATCACGGTGATAAACACCTCGGCTGTGGCAAAATTCAACTGCATTGATCAGTTGCTGAAACAACTTTCTAGCAACATCTTCTGTGAGCCTCCCCTTTGTCAGTTTGTTGAAAAGCTCGCCACCTTTGGCATGTTCGATCACAAAGTAAATCTTACTCTTAGTTGCCATGACCTCGTATAGCTGCACAACATGACAATGTTTGACCATTGCCATAACAGATATCTCTCGTTTCGTCTGTTCAGTCAATTCAGCTTTCAGAACCTTTTCTTTATCAATTACTTTAATGGCTACAGTCTGTCCGCTTTCCAGATCCCTTCCATAATAAACCTTACCAAAGTTGCCTTGACCTAATAATCTCCCCAATTCATATTTTTGCATCACTACGTTTCCATTTTTCACCATTTTCAACAAACAATCCTACTAATTTATACTATAAATAACACTCCTGCTGATATGATAATTCTCTATTTACAGGCACGAAACCTTGTTTCAGAGTTCAACCGTCTGCAACAAGGCCGTGCTTCAGTAGCACAACATTCTTAATTACTGTTACTTCATCGTGCATCTGGCACGAGAACTTAAATGCTCTATGAGCTGCAAATTTGAAATCATGATGTAGAAAACAGAAACCCCAATGCAGATGGAAACTCAGAGGCTTCTAAGAGCCAAGAGCTGTTGTTTCACCCCATCTATCATGTCACAGAGCTCTGAAAATCACAAGATAAGAAAAGAGAGACTCAAAACTACAGCTTACTATTTATTAACTTAAATGCAAAAGCAAAACTAGAGATAGTAACAAAAACAATATATCCGACAAGTGTAGGGAGGGCAGAGCGTACACAAATCTTACCCTTACCTTGGGAGGCAGACAAGAAAATCATTCCCAAATAACAAGTAATAGTAAAAGAGGAAATGAAAAGAATTCATATGGAAATGTTCAAAAAAGTATATATATCACAAATGCAGGTTAAACAAGATAAATGTTACTTTCATTCAAATAACTACAAAATTCAAACAGAAGATCTGTTTCTGAATCTAAAATTAGATTCTTTGTATCTTGATTTTGGTCCACCATTTCATCATCAAATCGGGCCAAAAAAAAAAAAGCAAAACCAATTGAATTTCCCCTTCTTTACCAGAAAAGGGTTTTTTTTTTCCAATCTAAACATAGATATAACAAAAGCTTCTCCGATCAAATCGATAACTAGAACTTAAACGAAAACGAAATCACAGACGAAACACTTCTTCACACAACATTTACCAAAAATCATCAAATTCTCTACCATGAAATAATCAAAATTCACAAACGAATCGAAATTGAACTTAAATGGGTTTAAGAAAAAACCTGAATACAAGTAGAGACGATCCAAGGAGAAAAATGTTTAATTTGGTGAAGCTCCCTTTATATTTATTTATATATATACATTGAAGTTGTGAGTAAATAATTTGTAATGTTCAGATTTTGTTGCCTTAATAAAAAATAGCAAGTAATTGTCTGTAAAGTGAAAAGTTGGTAAGCTGACAAAATATAACAATTGTATGTAGACACGTATGACACATCTGTACGGAACACGCAGAATTATTTGAAAATAAATATTAAAAAAGATCCTACTCTACTTCATATATAAATTATTAATTTCATTTTAAAATTATTAACAGTTTTAAAAACGATTTAAAAAATTTCCCCACTTTTTGTTTAACTTTAATTTTTGAAAACCCTTCAAAGAAATTTCCTCCGCTTTTTTTTTTCTTATAAACTTCATTTTGCATCGAAGACGCAAACTTAGGCCCCATCATTACCCTTTTTAGTGATAAGTTTTAAATTATTATATATCCAATATCACAATGTTTTGAACTTATGTTAACCTAGAAAAATACTTTTAACTTTTAGAAAAAATAAAAAGCGATAAACATATATATACACATTATTTAAGATATAGTGTGATATACTACATACTTTTGATACATGTATTCTTTATTTAGATATATTGATATAGTATCTTCGAATAAATTTTTTGATTATTTTGAATTTCTTTTATTTTTATTAGAGTTTGGAAAAATTATATTCGAATAAGAAGAAAGAATTCAAATTATGTGTTTTTAATTTTTGTAAAAAGATACAAATGTACGGTGATACAAACTTTCTCCTATATTTATTGAATTTTGTTGTTTTAAAAGATTATTGTGCAATTTTCTCCTTAATCATTCAATGTATTGTTTCATTTCTAATGAAAAAGTAGCTACGTTTGGTATTTACCAGAAAATCGCTATATATTTGGTACTTATGCACCAAACCATCGTTGTTTGCCAAAAAAATTCTGAAAATATGAAGAACATTATACAATTTAAAGGCAAGTCCAACTGAAATTTGAATCAAAATTAAAATTTAAGCGATATCCATGATTGTAAATATAATGTAGAATCAGTTGTAAGTTAAAATTTTAATGTCATAGTTGACCCCCTAAACGTAACCGGCGTCGTCGTTCTCTTTGACGACTAAGACTAGCCTCTTAGTTCACATTGTTGACACCAAATTTTGGACCTCCACCATATGAATTAATTTTCGAGCTCCTTTGATTTCAAACGATCTAAAATAATTAGTTTTATAAATTTTGAAGAAAAGTAAAATAGATGGGAAAATATGATAAAAAGTTTGCACGTTATTTCGAAAATTCTTGTCACTTTTTCTTATAATTTTAGGTAACCTATATGTTTCATAATTTTGTACATAATTAGTTTATTTTATAAATGTTCGAAATCTTCTCGAAAGGATTTTAATTTTAGTAGGTGCTTTATCTAAATTAAATTAGTTTAGTCTAAGTTGTACTTATATTTTGAGCTATTCGTTTATATCTAAGTTAGTTATTTTACTTCGTTAAATTTAAGAAGCTCGCTAAATTAATTTACGTTAATTCTTTTTGGCTTCCATTGTCTTTAAACCCACTAAAAGGGCCAAACATTGAGCCCTTTTCCCTGTTGAATCTCAGCAGCCCAACCTCAAATCTCCAAAGAAGCCCAATCCAAAACGTTACCCACCAGCGGCCCAAAAAATAACAATACAACCAGCCTACATATTCTTATAGAATACCCAAACCAAACCAATCCCAACCTATATTATTTTCAGCCAGCCCACTCTAAAAAATATATATAAGTTCAGGCCCAATCTTTTCTTTTTTCCATAACTTCCCAGGCCCATTTCCCTTTTGATCCGATCCAACCCACATGTTCTCCCCCCCGCCCCCCCATAGAAGACCCATCTCTATGTTATAGTCATCACAGAAGAAAACGACATGTTTACGACGTCAAAAGACAGCGAACGCACTGCGCGTGAGTGGCATGTCGAACCCTTTCTACGTACCTCCCCCTTTCACTTGTGTGTGCGCGCGTGCGCGCGTGTGTGTGCGCGTGTGTGTGCGCGTGTGTGTGGGTGTGTGTGTTGTGTGTGTGTGTGTGAAGGAATCCATATCACCGCAAATGCCATAACAGTTTTATCGACTTAAAATTAATTTTAAACCGATTCTAAAAGAGTGAATAAATTCGCAAATCAATTTTAAAATTAATTACTTTGTTTCAAACAACTCTAAACAATATCTTATCTTAAAATAAATCAAGTTTTTAGCCAAATAAGTTAATTGTCGGATAACCGCAAGTTAGCGGACGTCTTAGGTGCTTTCAAAACCTTCCTAAGACCTTAGGAATCCCCAAACCCTTTTAAATATTTTCAATCGATTTTTCTGTTAAGTCTTTTGAAAACAATAGTTTTCTTAATTTTCCTTAAAAAATTAAGTGGCGACTCGGAAAAGTTGAAATTTTCTCTAAAAATAATTTTCCCTTTTTCGATTAAAATATACATCATTACATTCATAGGTTAAATTTAGCGGAAAATTTAAAAATTTTAATTACTTCTATTTGGAGGTTTACATAGACCTCTACATACACATAATATATATATAGAGAGAGTATACATAGACCCTTGGTATAGGAAGGTTACATAGTCTTCTACTTTTATTGCACATAGGTATATATATAAGATAGAACATAGTCTTCAAAAATTGTTTCATCTCAAAATCATCTAACACGATTAGCAATTTGGACATAGCCCATACATCAACGTAAAGAGAGTCACATATAGGCTTTACACAATCCGTACTCATATGAAAGGATATAGAATATAAGAGTCTTAGAACTAAAACAACATCATAAGCTTGATATTGGCTTTGCCCTCGGAAAATGAGGACCTACCCTACTTGGATGATCGAAGGATCCAAGTCGCCTTCCAAAAAACTTCAACGACCGGAACCTAAAATGTTGAGGAAATAGGAAGAAATGGGGTTAGTACGCTACTTGTACTACGTATTAGACCATATGCACATTTAAGGTCAAATGATGCTAAAATGGACATTTTATTAAAACATGCTACTTTATTCTTTGGAAAAAAACCTTATGCATCATCAACGAAAACATACAACTCAAGTAGGTATATTCATCAATTCAAAGCAAATAGCATACTTGTCAACATACTTTAAACCATTATCTAAAATAATCCTACCCTCAAGGTTTCTAGCTTTCTAGGTGAATTCACTAGCTAGTCTTCCTATGGGGCAGCACAGTTCAAGAACTAGGAGATAGTATACACTTGGCAATTGGGGTCTCCTCTCATGAGAATCCATTGGATGAGTATCACTCTTTGGGGAGTCAACACCACATGTAGAACTATAGGGTGAATCTTCCTCTATGGGAAGTGATCACTTCCTATTGTCAAGTTTACTCGGTGCTAAGCTAAGTCCCTTTATTTAGATGTCTTTAATGTCTTTATTAATCATCATAGCTTATTATAGGTCATAGGGTCTAACTCTTGTATAATCATCATCATCATATCTCAATAAGAATTGTATGAGTATAATCCTTTCATCACAATTCATGCTACATTTTAATTTTCATTCATAACAAGCCACATTGGTATCTTTATAACATTTACATCTTAATCAATATCACAATCACAATCAAGACATTTTAATTCAACATCATACCACCCTATCAATCCTAATATAAGGCATACTCCAACACAACATCATGATTTAATGACAATTAACCACAATTTGAAGTAAAGGATAGAGATCATAAGACTTACCAAGTCTCCTTCATGGTTCATCATCAAGGTCTTACCATAAGCCCTCATTCAATCGAATTTTTGGGTATACATCATCATAAATCAATAATCAACATGTTAACAAGACTAGAAGAAACTCTATATCACAATTCAATACTAGATTATAGCTTAAGACAAGATACTTAGGTCAATTCACTTCCTAACCAAGATCATCTTCTCAAGAACTAGCATGAAATACTACAATTCAATCTAATTTGTTAATGATTGATACAACAACATCATCATATAGTAATTCAATCAATAACCAAGTTGATTGGACTAAATACAACTTAATTTATATCAAAATCAAACCTAGGGTTAAGGGTTGAAGGTCATCTACAACCAGGACCGAACCATCAAGATATATCATAATTGAATTAAAATACATGTTAATTTATCCATAATATCCAAAATAAATCATAAACAAATCATTTCATAACATCAATTTCGTATTGGATGAAAACCCTCTTGAAAACTCAACTTTGGAAATCAATTGTGAAGGAACCCTTTGAGGAAAGAGGTCTCAAAGGTGAATTAGACCTCATACCTCAACGTTCGATGAATATTTGATGGTGTAATCGTCCCTTTACAGCCCATAAATCCCTCCCCTAGCTAGTCTTCAATAGTGTCTTCCAATAGAGAGAGAAAGAATAGAGAAGGAAGAGAGTTTTGTTTGAGAATTGTAATTAGACTAATGGGGTTGGGGTTTTAATATGGGAGGTTAATTAAGTTAATTAGGCTTCTATAATCCCCTAGCTAACGACCTAACCCCTTAATTAACTAATTGAAACTTATTAAAAATGTGCAGGAAATTGCAGTACCACCGACGACACCACGATTGACGGATCGTGGGTTAAGTCGACGGACCAGGCCTCCTCCGTGCTGCACATTTGTGGTTCTTGTCAGAGACTTGTGCAGGCGAGGGCTCTAACTATTTTTATAAGTGTTGGTCGATGGTTGGCAACGACGCCCCGTCGATCAACACAAGAATCATCGATGGCCTCTCGTCATTGCACACTGCCCAGACAGTGTTGACTCCAACGTGCAAGGGTCCTCCTCAAGGGCCCTTGGTTGGTCCTTGGGGAGTCGTACCTGGAAATTTCGACCATAAATTAACTTAACACATGTTAGACACCCTTCCACCAATTTTCACCATTTTCCGACTTCTAAAAGCTAGTCAAATATGCTTAGGCACGCTAGTACCTCCTACAACTAGTTTTCGGACGTCATGGACATTATTAGACGTTTTGGTTTATAGACTTCATAAATGACTTTTAAACATTAAAATAGGCCTTAAAACAATGTCTAAACCTTATGACACTTATGTTAGGCTTTAAGACACATCTTGGATTTTCGAATGTTACATTTAACTTGTAACTATTGGCTTATTTTGTCTTTTTAACTTAAAAATAGATGTTTTAAAACACTTTTTAGTTCTACCTAAACACTACAAAAATATTTAAAAGTTATTTGAAATTAAAACACTTCAAATTAGTTACCCCTATAATATTTTCAATCAACATTGAGGTAATATCTTTACAAGTACCTGAAGGAGTTAGTTTTTTTTTTTTTTTAAATTTTTCAGAAACGATTTATGTACATTTAAACTAGTGAGTCTTCATGTATTTATTTTAAGCATAAATTTAATTTAGTAGTCCCCATTGTAATGTGTCATTACCCAAATTTATCTACTGATCCTGATTTTACATGGCATATAGATACACTGAATACAAATAGCGTGCTATATTCCATTGTATTTTCTTATTGGTGTGAGCATTTGTTAGTGGAGATTCGGTAAAAGGGATCTTTTTCTGTTCACCATTTAATTTGACTAAAAATCCAAATGAATGGAGATTTAAAAGTTTAAAAAATACACACAAAAAGGAGAACATATTTTGTCACGTTCGGGGAGCACCCCCTAGAAGTAACATGGCGTACTTGACCTCACGGAGGTCTTATACAAGCCCATCTTTATTATTCATCGCATTGACATAGTAAATTTAGCGGAAATTTAAAACTTTTCATAGCACATCATATGCTAGAAATTTAATTTTATATATATAAAAGTCATAATACATATTTAGACCCTAAGTCTCTTTGTCATCTTAGACTCAACAACTTTAGAGTACATTAGGGACACTACCCTTAAAACATAAGACATAACTGCACAACTTTTAATAAACTTTACATTAAGACATGAGTAGGGAATCCTTGGAACTTAAGGACCCCTTTCCTTGAGTTTGGGAATCACATATCAAGATCCTCAATCATAGACATCCTTTAAGCATCCATAACCTACACTTTGTATAAAAAGTAGAGAAGAATGAGATTAGTACAAGAAAACACTAAGTATGACAACCATGCAAAAACATGCATTTAAAAGAGACATTTTCTTGAAATCATACTTCATGACTTTTTTGAGTAAATCTTCATAAAACCTTTATACCATAGCATTTTATATCATTCACATACTTCATATAAACATATTCAAAGGCCAAACATCACATAAGATCACGTAGAGAATTTATTGCATTTTTAAGGCACATTACACATTACACTAAGCTCTTTTTCCCTTAACAGTGAATCTTTTATTCATTAACTTCCCAAGTAATCCTTTAGTGATACTTGGTGCAATGCATCACCTTAAGGCCACAAAAAACATACATGTAATCTACCTAAACCAACACATATCATCATATAAGTACAATCAATCAAAGACACATTTAGGTTAAGGCCTTAGGAATATTACAGTAAACTACATCAAGTCACACATATATTTACTTCTTTGCATATACATCATTATTAGATCTTGTTCATGACCCCAATCTTAGTCTACTAGTGCAATGCACATGAATCCCCATAACCTTACAAATGTTTAGTAAACCCTTCATGAGACCACAAACGTTAACATCCAATTCATGCATAAACAAGTCAGTGAAGGCAACTTTATTCATGTCAATACAAGACCTTCGTCATATAGTCATTTAGACCAACATAGTGCATAAAAGGATAGGATCACATCATATAGATTCATACCATGCACATCTTGATAACAAGTAGACCAATACTACAAAGTCATTCATATGGACATAAACATAATCATACATATTAGGTCACCTTCCTATGACTTCCTAAGGAGCTACTTGTGAAATGTCTAGATGATTTCATTACTTAATGAAGTTTACAATAAGTAAAGGGCATAGCTAATAATGAATCTTCATGTCATGAAAATGATCAAAGCCAAATAAAATTGGCTTATAATGACTTTTTATTATGAAAATGATCATAACCAATAATGAATTCAAATATGCTTATCCAAATTGATCAACTAATGTATTTAGCCAATAAAGATTGGCTTATAAATACTTCATGCCCAAAGTAAGCAAGATCACAAGTTTTAATGATAAGCCCAAGAAATTCAAAATGATTAACTTATGTATTTAGCCAATAAAGATTGGCTTATAAAGACTTCATGCCCAAAGTAAGCAAGATCATAAGTTCTAATGATATGCCCCAAATAACTATGCACATTATGCATCAACTAAAGAATGAGCATAGTCAATAAGTATTGACTTATAAATAAATTGATGCCCCAAATTATAGTTAACTCATTTCCTTAATCTCTTGAACTACTCACTTGATTCATTGTGGGTATGGGATTACAATGAATCAGTTTACTTGTAAGTAAAACATAGGACCAAAGGAATTATTGAACTACACAACAACAAGAAGAAAAGGACTGAAAAATGATCTAAGTGTACAAAGAGGAGCTCTCGGCCTAAGAGGACCAAAATCTCAAATCCTCGCCCGGGTGGTTCTAAAATTATGTTAATGACACTAATGGTTGGTAATCATATAAAAAATGAGTTGTGTGTTTTGAATGCATTAGAATACATCATATTCATACCACAATTCACAACTAACGATTTAAGAAAGTCTAGTGATAGTAAAAAACAGAATTGAGAGGAAGACAAGCCGTTCGTAAAAATGTCAGCAACTTGTAATCGCGTCGGGGCATATTTAACAAGAATATCCCCTTGAGATACTTTGTCACGAACATAATGAAAGTCAACATCAATATGCTTGAACCAACTTGTTTCTCCTAGGCAGTCAAATATTTGAAATGGCAGCAAGCAATGGCTGATGAATTCAATGCACTAGTACTACCACGAGACTTTTTAAAATATAGTGAGTGCATTTTCTTGAAATGGCATGTTGTTTAGGAAGTGCTTTCCTTCATCATGCATAGCTTTATATGTATGTGTGCATACACTCATACTTAGTACAAGTGGTGTACTAACCCTATACAAATTTACTATTTTTAGGTGTAGGTCAGAGAGCAGATTGAAGACTCTTGCAGCGGTTTCAATATCAGCGTTCTCCAGATCATTTGGTAGGTCCTCTTGATTTCGAGGATGCTACAGTTTTAGTCTAGCGTTAGTTTTAGCCATAGCTAGGGGATGTTGTCCATAGTGTTGCTTTCATACTTTTTTTCTGAAGCTTTTGTAATAAGGCCGTGTTTGGCAAACTTATTTATGATATATTGATTCTCCTTTTGAATTGATTCTTTATAATAGATGGTTGTTCCTTTACCTTGAGCTTAGTATATGATGTATCTACGTAAGAAGTATATGAAGTCTATGCATATTTCATTAGTTTAAAAAGTTCTAAATTTTTCGCAAATCTAACTAGATGAATGTGATGAATGCAAGAAGAGGCTTGTCTGCAACCTCTGAGAGGTCAACGACGCCGGTTGCGATTTGGATTCCAGAATCCGGGTCGTGACAAAGAATGATTGACATAGAGCGTTTACTATTTTACCTATATTAATTATGAAGTGGATATTTTACGAACTTAAGAGTTTCATTCAAGAAGTTTTATATTTTTCAAAGTAATTAATTTAGGATATAATAAGTAAAAAAATTGTTTTTTTTAGATGTCAAAATGAACAAGTAACTAAGGATAACTATAAAATAAAAAGTGAACAAGTAAGTAAGGGATAAAGAAAGTATTTAGGTAAGATATTTAATGAAACAAGGAATAAGGTTGAGAGTACTTAAAGATATTCCTCTTTGAGATCTTCAATTTGAAAGGTATTATAAGAAATAAGATGGAGAGTTAAAAGATGGAAACAACATTAAAGTTTGGACTTATCCATGAAGTCTTAAATCAAATGGCTCAAAACTCCTTCAAACACAAATGAAAATCAATTTACAATTGAGGGTGATGTTAATATTCTTATTAATCAACAAAATTATATATGTAAGTGTTAAAAGGTCAGAAAATGTGATCAAAATTATCAAGAAATTTTTAAAAATTATAATATTTTATATTTTAAAATAAATTAGTGTTTTTTTCATTTTTAGTTAAAAGGAATTAAAGTTTAAGGGGTAAAAATGTTTTAAAAAGTAAATAACATAGATAAAATATCATTCTAGCCAAAAATATTTTTCCAATTATACATTCACGACTCGTCATTCTATTTTATTTATTTCATTATCTATTACACATTCTTCGGATAAAATTATGTAATATTATAAAAAAATTAGGTGAGTAAAAGATTAGATTTAGTTACTATTTAACCAAAAAATAATTCTCATTATACTATTAAACCTCAAGCTAATACTTACTCTTGTTTAAAAAAAAAAATATCTTAAGACTTTTTATGGTCACTGAAAATAAAATATAAATATAGTATAGATATTTTCTTAGGAATCGTATTCTTAATATCTTACTAGTTAATGCAAACACTTCTAATAGATTGATATATATTTATGATGATGCTTGCAAGTTGCAACATGTTTTGGTTTTAAAATAGTAAAAATTGATCACATATTCTTTTGAGTGTTCGAAATTTTAGTTAATTGTGACATATCAACTTGCATGATTTAGAGAACATTTTTATTTTTTCAAGATGACGACATAATTTATTTCACAATGCATGCCGGTATTTATAATGTAGAATTCTCACAAATATGTGAGGAATCAAAGATTGTATTGATAATTATATGATTGAGTTACATACTCCTTATATAGGAGAAGAGTCCTATACTAGCTACACTAGGAATCCTAATACAACAAAAATATATTAGTACACCTTATCCTGGTCAACTACATCAGTTTAAGTCAAACAAATTATAGCTTGTACATAAATTAGGATTGAGTAATCTAGTCCGAGTGTAACTCAAACTATAACTCGTCAGACAACTCCACCGAATTGAGTAGTCTAGTCCTAGTGTAACTCAAACTCTAATTCGACAGCTTCACCGACCTGTTCCTTCGACCTGTTCCTTCAACACTTTCCCTCAAGCTAGTGAATGGAGGAACTGTAACTCCTAGCTTGCGACGGAACTCAGTAAAAACATGTTTGGTTAATGCTTTTGTATGAATATCTGCTAGCTGATCCATAGACCTCACAAATTGAGTAACAAGTTGTCCTTTAGCCCCCTTCTCACGAACAAAATGATAGTCCATTTCAACATGTTTAGTTCTAGCATCCATAACTGGATTAACTGTCATGTACAAAGCACTCATGTTGTCAGAATACAATGTAGGTACAAATAGAAGAAACACCCCAAGATCATGAAGTAGATACATGATCCATGTCATCTGTGATGTAGTGGAGGCAAGTGCTTTATACTCAGCTTCAGCACTTGAACGAGCAACTGCGCATTGTTTATTGGAGGTCAAAGAAATACAGTTTGAACCTAGGTAGATGTTATAGCATGTAGTTGATCTCCTAGTAGTGATACAACCTCCCCAATTAGAATCAGAGTACCCATACAACCTACATGGTGATTGTGAAATAAGTCTAAATCCAAGGTGCAGAGTGTCTTTTATGTACCTGAGAATTCTTTTCACCTCTTGAAGATGTGCACTGTTTGGATTTTGCATAGATTTTCTTGCTAAAAATTCACAGCATGAGTAATATCTGATCTTGTGAGAGTCAAGTATTGAAGACTCCCTAATATCATTTTGTAAAAGGATGCTTAAATGAGGCTTCCCACTACTTCATGTTATCCATGCTTTTGAGCCAAAGGAGTGGCTATATCCTTTGCAAAAGTCATTTCATACTTGTCTGGAAACTCAACAGCATACTTACTTTGGCTTAACTGGATGCCCTCATCAAAATACTTAACCTCAACTCCAAGAAAGATGTATAAATTGCCAAGATCTTTCATGGCGAACTCCTTCCCAAGTTATAGATACAACTCTGAGACATGAGATGGATTACTTCTTGTAACAAAAATATCATCTACATATAACAACATAAATATTTTGCCTTTTGTGAGTTTTCAAAATAAATAAGGAAGGGTCAGCCTTACTACAAATGAAACCAAGGTGTAAGAGATGCATGTCAAACCTATCAAACCAGGCTCTTGGTGCTTGTTTAAGGCCATACAATGCCTTTTTAAGTAGACATACATGATGAGGATACTGGGATCAATAAAATTAGGAAGGTGACTCATGTATACCTCCTCTTGTAAGAAGCATCGAGAAAGGCATTTTTGACAGAGTTGTCTAACTTCCCACTTTAAACTAACAGCAATGGATAAAATCACCCTAATAGTTGTTGCTTTAACCACAGGACTGAATGTTTCTTCAAAATCTACCCCTTCAAGCTGCGAGAAGTCCCTTGCCACAAGTCTGGCCTTGTATCTATCTGTTGTTTCATCAACTTTTAATTTTGTCTTGAACACCCGTTTTGATCCATCCAAGTTCATACCAAGAGATTTTGGCACCAAAATCCATGTATTGATAGTATGTAAAGCATCAATCTCTTCCTGCATTGCTGCAAGCCAATGAGGTGATTTTAGTGCTTCTTTAGAAGTATTTGGTTATCTCACAATTTTTGTGTTGCTCCGAGTAACAAGTGACAAGTGTTGTTCCTTCGCCTTGTTCCTAGTGATCATATGTTGCCCTTGTGGTGCAGGAAGTACCTCAATTGGTACATCAACCAAGGTAGTAGAGTGGAGTGTAGCATTGCAAGTTGATGGACAACTGATACATCAACTAAAGTGGTTGTTTGATGATGATCATTGGTTGGACCTGTAAGAGCAACTTGTTCCTCACTGCTGCAGGAAGATTCAAAATCTGCAGCTGGACTTTCAATACTACTATATGGATCATCAACCATAACATGTTCCTTAGTATCTGATCCTGTGCATGAGATGTCAATAATATTCTCATCATCAATGAGTACATGAGGTCTAGCAGCATTATCACTAGTAATGTGTGGGCTAGCAGCCTGTACTTCCCCTGAATCATAATTATTATGTGCCTGCAGTTTAGAGAAAGATTCAACAAAAGTAGCAAGGTGAGATGAGACATCAATATTAGTCTGAAATTTCTTTGGAGGCACATAGGGTAATGTGTTTTCATCAAACACAACATGTCTGGATATGGAAACTCTCCTTGTAGATGGATGATAGCATTTATATACTTTGTGTAAGTTGTTGTACCCAATGAACACATAAGGATAAGTCTTTGGACTAAACTTATTGTTACCCTTGATATATGGAAAACTTCTACACCCCAACACTTTTAGACTGTTGTAATCAGGTTGTTCCCCATACAACTTAACAAATGGAGTCACCATTTTTAGGAATGATGAAGGCAATCTATTAATGAGAAATACTGCAGTGAGGAAAGCTTCAACCCATAAAACAAAGGTAGATTAACATGAAGTAGTAAAGTTAAGTCAGTCTCCACAATATGCCTATATTTTTTCTCCGCAACTTCATTTTGTTCAGGTGTGTTAGGACATAAAATATGTCTCACAATGTCCTGATCTTCCAAATGCTTAATGAAGTCTGTTTGGATAAACTCACCACCTCCATCACACTAAAAAATCTTGATCTCCTTAGAAAATTGGTTTCCACCATTTTCTAAAATTTTAGAAAGGTCTCAAAGAATTCAGATTTCTTTTTCAGTGGACAAATTCATGTATATCTTGTGTGATGATCAACAAAAATGACATAATATTTCATATGTTGGGAAGATTCGACTGGAGCAGTTCCACATAACTCACAATGGATTTTCAATAAAGGTTCTCTCTCAATTTTATTTCTCAAACCAAAAGAAAGTTTACAACTCTTTTCCAATTGACAACTAGAACAAACAATAGACATTTTATTTCAACTTCTAATATTGATGCAACTATTACTATTCAACAACTTTAAAGACTTCAAACAAGTATGTCCTAATCTAGTATGTCACATGTTGTCTGACGTGTTCCAATCATGTGCAGCAGTTAAAGCATAGAGATTGTTATCTTCCAAAGTATAGAGTCCATTCCTTTTAGTTCCCTTGACCAGCAGTGTCATTGTCTTCTTGCCCTTCACAACAAAGTTAGTTTCATCAAATTAAAGAGTGCAAAAATTATCTTTTGCAAGCTTACTAACTGAGAGTAAATTCTTATTAATCTTAGGGACTACAAGAACTTCCTTTAATTTTAGACCTGATCTGGATATGCTCCCAACATGTGTTATGTCTAACTTTGATCTATTCCCATTCATAATTTTATCTGGTCCATTATAGTGTATAAGATCAATTAGGATACCTGAGTTATGTGTCATATGACTACTTGCTCTTGAGTCCACATACAAGGTGTTATCAATGTTTTGAAGATTAGTACCAGTCAATGATTGTGGTAGCTCATTTGCGACTTGGTAAGAGTAATCCCACCTGTAAAAACACTTAAGAGCAGTATGGTTATTCCTATCACAAATTTGACACACATCAGAATTATTTCTCTCATTACTTTCACTTGAAGGACTTTCTGAGGACCAGGTCCATTTTTGCTGTTATAAGAACTTGTTCCCTGTCCAGCAGGCTTAAATCCTCTTCCTCTGGAATTAAAGTTATTGTTTCCTCTTCTTTGAGAGTAATTTCTTCTTTCCCTGCCTCTTTGGGTAGAGAATGTCATGTTATGATTTTGTTGAGGCACTTCCCATCCTCCCTCATATCAAAACCCCTAAGATCATTAATAAATTGATTAAAAGTAGGATACGGTGCCTTACCTAACATGACAATTTTGAAGGTCTTGTACTTGAGACCTAGACCTCTAGCAAAATTAATCACTCTGCTATCCTCATCTACAGGCTTGTGGATGGCTGCAAGGCCATCACATATGTTTTTGAATTCATTAATGTATTCATCAATTGGTTTGGTTCCTAACTTCACACTTTGTAGTTATTACTTGAGCTGGAATCCTAATCTTTTGTTGCTTGAAGATATGCTTCTTCCAAGCATTCCCACATCTCCTTGGCAGTTGAGCAACTTACGATCAGGTACATTCTTTCTTCTGTCAAGGTTCCTGATATCCAACTCCTTAGTAACACATCCTTCTCCTCCCAATCATCAACAATGTTGTTGTCTTCTGCACCCTTCTCGCATACTATAGTTTTCTCAGTAGTCTGTCCAGTGGAATAGGTTTCTTTACGTGGTTCTGTGATGAGATAGGTTAATCTCATCACTTGAATCAACTAGTCATTTGTTTCCTCCATAGAAGATAGTTCGTCGGCTTAAGTTTAATGGAGCAGGACGAAATTAGGTGATGAAGTGAAGAGGTCGAAAGAGTGTAGGTAAAAGGGGTCATTGTGGTTTGATAATTTGGTTGTTTTTTATTAAATCTAATACATCAAAGAGCGGAAAATGTTATTGCTCTGATACCATGTAGAATTCTCACAAATATGTAAAGAATTAAGGATTGTATTGATAATTGAATGATTGAGTTACATACTCCTTATATAGGAGAAGAGTCATATACTAGCTACACTAGGAATCCTAATACAAAACAAATATATTATGTACACCTTATCCTCTTCATCTACATCAACTTAAGTCGAACAAAGTATAGACTTGTACATAAATTAGGATTGAGTAGTCTAGTCCTAGTGTAACTCAAACTCTAACTCGTCATACAGCTTCACCGAATTGAGTAGTCTAGCCCTAGTATAACTCAAACTCTAACTCGTAAGACAGCTTCACCGAGCCTGTTCCTTCGACTTGTTCCATCGGTTTTTTTCAACACTTAAGTCTATTAAGCTATTGGAGATTAAGTGTTTCTTCTTATGCTAAAAGTGAAAAATATATTCTTTGCTTTACCAGTTTTACAATATTGTTAATTAGACTTTACTTGATTTTCTTAAATATATTATGATGCATTGCTAGCTTCGTTAGTTTCATCTTGCATGTCTATTTGGACTCGTACGAAGAAAATAGTCATAATTTCTCAAGCACTAGTAATTTGATAGGCATTAAGCACTACAGAATTGTTGGTCAAATTATCAAAGAATTATATACTATCAGGTAAAAAAATGTGGTTAACATATGAATAAATTTTAGATTTAGTAAACATAAAAATCATATTTGTATGTTATACCAATAATTTGCATAATTACACTCCATAGCAAATTTTATGTTTGCTATGGAGCATCAGATTCGTATAAATCACATACAACATTCGTTTGTATAAAAGCACAACGATTGTATACTATATCGGTTAGATAATTGTGTATATGTAACTACTATGTATATGTATAAATAATTTGTACAATTTGTGTTTATATAAAGCGAGAAATAGAGAAAGGCAAAAAAGAACTGGTAGGAGAAAATTTGTATTTGTATAATTATTAGTGTTTATGACGAATATATATGGATTTCTTTTTGTATATACACTCGCTTTATACAAACAGATATGCAATTTATACATTTGTGTTTGTATAAAGTGAGAGAAGCAAGGGAGAGTGGTGAGCAAGATTCTCTAGAGAGAGACGAATGTCAAGTGTTTGCCACCGATTACAATTAAATGAAATCGTAGTTATAAAAATTAAATTGAATTAATAGTTTGCGATTTTATGCAATTTTCGCTATAAATATTCATGATAAAAATAACAATGCGATAATGTATAAAGATTGGTGAGTTCCTTTGAAAATATCAACTTTATTAAGAGTTTAGACTCCTCATTAGTGGAATGTGTTGACTGATAATGTAACTAAGTTATTTTATTTTTACTCCTCAACTATCGTATAATAGTTCTGTATGGCTACTCATACCAGTCGCGGTCTACAAACTTTTCACTCGTACTTCTACTTGAACGGAAACCTTCAAATTAGTCCAAATTAATCCAAATTTCTTTGAAATGATCCATTTTCAAATTGAAATCCGTACGCGACCCATTATCTATCTTTACTCAAACAAATTTGACATTTCTCATACCTATTTCAAAAAGAACTTCCAAAGAATCTGGTCTACATTGATGGACATTTGAGCCCTTTTCTTCCCTCTAAATGTCTTCTAGACATTGTAAAAGTATCAAATTTAACTAAGCATCCGAATGCTTTCTTCTTCAAACACTTGATATCGGCAATAACTCATTCTCTAGTACCATTTCAACTAGTCTTGTTAATCAACATGAGAGAGTTTTGATAATAGCTCATTGAATATCAAGAGCCTGTGTTACATATATTTATAACAAAGATACTAGAATCCTAGATATACTACAAGTCCTAGTTATACATTAATACTCTAGACAATCCTATTAGTCTTAATCTAATAAATATAAGAGTCTCAATACAACAAAGCTTTATAAGCTTAATCTTTTGGAAATGGTTATGGAGAATATTTAAATTTATTTGGTTTAAGATAGATAGAGGAACGGATATGGATTTCAACTCGAAAAGGGATCAACTTTAAGAAATTCGAATTAATTTGGGGGTCTCTATCCACATAGAGGTATGGGTGACAAGTTTGCAAACAATAGGGTATAAATAGTCGCATAGTACAATGGAGGGTAAACCTAACTATTAAATGCAAGTTGAGGGACATTTTTTATCTTTCTTCCTAAAGTTCATTGCATTATATCGTTTAAATTCATTATTAGGTAACGACAAAAGTCTCATTTGGTGTAACAATCAATTTGTGTAATCGTATCATTAATATTTCCTTCTCATTTTGTCTTTACTTATTATTTAATAATCATATTTATCTTTTAGGTCTCATTTGTTTTCATTAAGATTAAGAATACATGTTTGAGTATTAAAATTTGCATTAAGAGGTAGATGTCTAGATTTGAATGGACATCTGAATATTAAGATGTTATCTCCAAATCTGAACATCGAATGATTATTGTTTGTTTTTAATATCCGAATGTGCATATTAAATCAAACATTTTATTAATAAAATGTTATAAGAATTCATTTCAACAAAAAATATTACCTTTTGATTTAAAAAAATTAAAATTATCAAGCATAACATAAAAAATCACAAATAAAAAGTATTTTATAGGCACATTATAATATCAAAAAGTTCAATAAGTATGATAAATACGAGTTGAAAATAATAAATAAGATATCATATAATCAACACCTAACATATATTTTGGCTAATTAGGAAAACTAAAGAATTCTTATCTTTCTTTTTTGTAATAGACACTTTTACAAAATATACTAACACATGTACTGTACAGTGACCAGGGGCGGACCCACATTGGTCTAGGGTGTTCACCCGAACACCCTCAACAAAAAAAATACACGATATATATAAGGTAAATTTTCTATATATCTGTAGATGCATATATTTTGAACCCCTTCAATAACAAGTAAAAATAGATGGTTCAATGGTAAGAAGACCCTTCAATATTAAGCTGCACAACAACATTTATTTATTTTCTTTTATAGTTTCAAGTTTTAAAGAATCAGTTCTGTTTTTTCAAGCATTTTTTGTTTTTATAACATGCCAAAAATGTGGTTTTAAACCCAAAAAAATTTAAAGGATCTTATTTCGAAAGACTTATTTACACGCTTATATTTTCCTTTTTCGAACCTTCTGAATGAAAATCCTGGATCTGCCACTAACAATGACTCTTCCCATCCAAGTCCTCTAATTTTTTCATATTTTCTTCAAATGTAGATGACTAATTTTTAATCAATAATTTCATAGCAGTAACCATCTTCTCATCAATTTTCAATTTAGACGAATAAGTTTCTTTCATCCCCATTTTTTTCCCAACTAAAAGTGAAGATTGGGATGGAGATTTAGTTAACTCTATTATTTTGGTCAGCAACTAGTTCAACAACAATAATAATTACTATTATCTCACCAAAAAATTTGGTGATCAAAGAGTCTCAATAAAATTATTGGCTTGAGACAATTTTAATAAGAGACCTCAAATATGTATACATAGTTATTATTTTTAATTATGAATAATTTTTATTTCACTCAAAAATCTTGATGAACATCAATACACTAAAAATATTATTGCAACAAGTGTTCATCACGAACATCGATACACCCCAAGAAAATTAGTGAATAGTATTTTTTTCACTCAAAAACGTAGATGAACATCAATACACTAAAGATATTATTAATATATCTTTAGTGTTTTTGGCAAACATCAATACACCCCACGAAAATTATTAATATATATGAAGCTTACCAGTTCAAAGGAAAACAATTGGTTTTTGATTGAGAAAAGAGAGGAAGAAAGTTTGTAGTCGAGAGAGCAAAAGTCAAGCAAAGATCAAGAGAGCCAATACAATATTATTTTATAACTTATTAAATTAGGTTGAATGGCGTTAAGACTTCCTGCAAATTTGATCCCTTCAGACCTTTCAAGTCCATTAAGAGACTTTTTGGAAAAAAAAACAACTTAATAAGCTGAATCTAAATAAAAACCAAGTGCACTTAATGGATTAAATCTGAATGATTAAGATTCAAACCTCCATTAAGTGCAAACAAATGAGCTCTTAGTCTACCTTTAACTTAAAAATATTTATTTTACCGTTAATAAAATGATCTATAACCAGACAAATATCTATCACTTATTTTAGACCATAAATTTCAAAAATCGTTCTTTCTTTCTTAAATTTCTTGTCAAGTCAAACTACGTTATATAAAATGAGATAAAAGAAAGTATAAAAATGTATATATAAGAAAAAATCAACCTTGAGACTATTCACAAAAGAAAAATTGAACAAAGGGAACTTCTAAAAGAGTAGTAAATTAGAAGGACAAGTGTAAAAAATAAAAACTTTCTGCCTCATAAATGTTTCTCCAAGGAAAAACTTCAAACTTTAGTCTCTTTGCATTGAAAAGAAATTCAAACTAATACTGAAAACTAAAAGTTTACAAGTATCAAACTGGCAATGCCTGAGACGCTAGAGTTTTTGTCATCAGAAAATCACATATAGGAACATAACCCCGAAGCACAAGTCGAAAAATCAACAATGTCATTCAAAACTGAAATGTAAAAGAAGATAAGTTCAATCTTTTCATATATTATATATAATTGGCAAAAGTTGCAATATCGCATGCACCTAAAAGCAACTATTAGTTGTGACATGGATCATAATTCCACCACCAGTGCTGGCACATATCAGTTTGAATAACCGCTTGATAACACGAACAAGCAGAAACCCCAAAAGAGAAAGAGAGAAAAGAAGACAAGAAAAGGATACCTGAGTTTCAGATTACCCCAAGGGAAATCATCTTCTGCCAGCTCTATTTATCTCAAGAATGAAAGAAGGCAAGGGACGGCAAGACCTACAGATTCTAACACTAAAAGGGCATTTACAAGTAGGAAAAGGAGGTGGTAGACTGTTGTACCAAACTGGTTCAGAAAATGGTGTCAATTGTGAGCTTCCTTCTGCGCGGTGCTTTTTCCGCTATTTGCTTCTCTAGGTCCATAAAGTTGGAGCCTTTATGTGCATATAATCTCCTGAGATTTATCACAGAAAGCTCACTGAAGCTACCTACAGCTAGGTCAGCTTGCCCTAAATCGTACCTGCAAGTTTCAAACTCCTAAATAAAAATTTGCAAGCAGAAGCAGTGACACACTTTCTGCATTTGAAGAAAATTAAAATAGCAAGAAAATCCAGAACTTGTATCAATATATCAACACTTCACACAGATATTGAAGTAAGCACCTAGTCCTAAACCCACCCACCAACCCCCCCTAGAGGGAGGAAGGGTCTGGGACTCCTTTTTGGCAGCAAAGACATTTCGTGTCCAAACATGATACAATAAGACAGTTCAAATCAAGAGCTTCAACAATAAGGGGTAAAACCAGAAAAACAGTAATACATACGCTGGGTGAGCACCAATAAGTGCCACAGCCATCATTGTACAGTTGTGAGCAGCAGTTATGCCCCTAGGATCGTCTTCAAATACCACACACTTTGATGGCTTCCTGTCCAGCTGCAGAATTTAGTTTTTGCAATAGGTAAGATCCAACAAAACCAATAGAGTTCAAAGGAAGGTTTATGTTTTTGTCCGCGCTTAAAAAGCATAGAGGAAAGTGTAGATAATGTATATAGTTAATCTATCATTTGAGTGGTGTAGCAGGTCAATATTGCTAGGATTTAGTATTCCATGCAGATGTAAGTATAAACAAAAAATTGGAAC
>CM064968.1:38251081-38605893 GCA_032847665.1 Solanum chilense | reverse complement strand
ATAAATTATAGTTTACAATATATATATATATATATATATAAGTATTAATTAGAAATGATGGAGTATTATATAAATTATAGTTTAGAATAATTTTAAATTTGAATAAATATTATCTTTAAAAACCGATCTTAATTAAATAAATTGTCCTATATTTCCTTCATTGAAATATATTTGTATAGTAAGTATCCTCTGTTATTTTCACCTTGTATAAATAAATATTGGAATCATAATTATTATTAAAAAAATTAATTTTCTCATTATGCGAACTTACTTTATTATAGGACATCATTAGACTAAATATTGAAATAAATATTTTTTATATTTTACGTCCAAAAAATAATGTTTATGTTCTTATAAAAAATTGTTACATGAAATTAAAAAAAAAGGGAAAAGGGTCAAAAAATTCCCCTCAATTTTGTTTATTGTTTGATTTTGCCCTTGCCGTTAAAATGAAACTAAATTTACCCTTACCGGTACTAATTTTACTATATATACCCCTCATTTGATCAAATTAACCAATTTTTATTTAAATTACACAATTTTAATTCGACCACACCCGACCCAATAATATAACTCATTTTTGTTCTATCTTGTTAATCATCTAAATCTTTAAACTTGGGTTCCTTTTCAAAAACAACCCGTAAACAATCGATTTGAAAACACCCATCAAACAATTAGCAAAATCCACGAACTCCAGCGAAGAGCGACCACCGCCATTCACCTCCCTTTTCCCCTCTTATGTTTTATTGTGTATGTGTTTTGGCTCCAACTCCTGTGAAGAACGACCATCAATTCAAGCGAGGTTCTGCAAATCACCAGCCACCACAACCTCTCTACCAATGCCAAAATCAGCAAACCTATTTCTCGAACCAATTAACAACACCAACACAGCTTCACGATCGAGCTTCGTCCCATTTTTCGGTGACCCTCTATTTGCTTTACATTCTTACATTTTAATTATGATTTATTTTTCTTTTACATTTTTCATTCTTTTCACTTTGTTTCAGATTTGGTTAGAAAGTTCAAGCTCTAATAATTTTTCATTTTTTATATTCCTTGTTCAAGTTTGTTATTGATTGTATGCTATTAAATTTTGTTATGGATTGTTTTATTTTTTGGTTTGATATTATTGTTTTTTGGCACTGTTCAGCTGGGTTAGAATATTTCCGGACAGCTTTTTGCTTTAATTTGCTACATTTTATTTTTCAAATATGTAAAAATTTCAGTAATAATATGTTCGCTAATCTCAATATCAAAAGAGAATAAGAGTTTGTAAAGTATGAACTCCATCTATGTCTGCATTTCTATCAGCGACTACATTTAAAAAAAAATAAAGATGAAGATGAACCATTACGAAGATAAACAAAAATAAGTTATATTTAGGTTGGTCAGGTCGGGTTAAAATTGGATAATTTAAGTAAAATTGGTAATTTGAGTCAATTTGGGGCTTTCAGTCAAATGAGGGGTACATATGGTGAAATTAGTAACGGTAGGGGTAAATCTAACTTCATTTTAACGGAAAGGGCAAAGTCAAACAGTAAAACAAAATTGGGGGTATTTTTAACCCTATTCCCTTAAAAAATTGTAAATATGATGATTTTTAAAGAATTAAAAAAAGTTGATAATGAATGAATATAATAGGCATTAAAAAAAGGAAAACTTTCGCATAATGCCACTTAAAATAATTGATTACTCTCCATAGATATAGTTTGATAATTACAATTTATAGCTACATGTTATACAGAGAAGAGAGGCGAGCGAGACTAGGAGAGAGGAGGAAAAAAGTGGGAGAAAGGTGAATTGTATATGTATATTGGTTAGATAATTGTATATTATACATATGTATTTGTATATATGACAAGAGATATTGGGAGAGGGAGGAGAGAGGCTAGCGAGATTGGGAGAAGGAGGAGAGAGGCGAGCGAGATCGAGAAAGGAAGGAGAGAGGCAAGCGAGAGAGGACAGAGAGTGGAAGAGATGTGAATTATATATGTATATAATTGTATATTATACATATACATTTGTATATAGGGCGATCGAGATTGGGAGAGGCGAGTGAGAGAGGGAAGAGAGTGGGAGAGGTGACTTGTATATGTATATAGCTTTATACATATGTATTTGTATACTCTGGTGGATTATACATATACAAACACGACTAATTATACAAATTCGAAGTCAGCCCACGTATTTAATGTCTAATGTTAGTTATCAGTGATAATTATTGCAAACTATAGCTATGATGAGTAATTAAATATTATAAGTTTGCTCTATTGCATAATTTTCCCTTGTTACACTGGGAATTACTTAGTGGACTGAGATTTGGGTCTGGAAATTGGATGAAAATGGGCTTTGAAAATTACTTCAAGAATATGGTCGATTTGACTTAAGAAAATAATCACATAAAATGCAATTTCTATTAAGTTCAAGCAATAGTTGAATTCGGCCAAAACTAAAAGAAGATGAATTAATGTAATTACTTAATAAACTTTTTAATCTTAACGAAGATAAAATAATCAATTTAATTGTAAACTAATTAACTCAAAAATATATACTATAAATTAGGTAAACTAAATAACCAAATATTTAAGTAAAACTAAAAAAAAAAATTGAGACGGTTTTTGAATATTTATAAAATTTAGTGTATATATATATATATATATTATTAGAATATATAAATTATCTTTAAAATTATAAAAATGAAAAAAAAATACTTCAAATGATTTGAAAAGTATGTAATTTTATAAAGCCAGTTGTTTCAAATCTTTTGGAATTTAAGTAGCTTGATGAATAATTTATATTGTGAAGGTTCAACATTGGTTGTTAACAGTATTTACACGAAATATATTTTCAATTTACAATTATGAAAATACATTATAACAACTATTCTTATATTCAAAATTAGTTAGGATCAATTACATGAATCTCTTATATTCATTTCACTAGATTTAAATGTGTCATCAATAATATTATTGCTTATATTATGCAGCTAATCGTGGACTTTATACATATTAACAAAATAAAACTAATGTATAGTTTATCACACACAGGGTTATCGTCTACTATTAAGACCAAAAGAAAAAAAATAAGCTTGAGCAGTAATCAAATCACAATTAACCATTAAGATAGTTTTTCTTTAAGGTTTCATTCTCTTAGCATTATTATTAGTTTTAGTAACTTATATGTTGCATAACAAAGTGTATTTTCGAATTTTATTTTTTCCCACTAATTTATTAAGCATTATCTTAAGTGTAAATATTTAATTAAAAGTTAATTAATAAGTAAATTCTAAAAGATTTTGACAAATTTATTAAACTTATTAGCCAAAATGATGGTAAAAAACACATATTCGGTCTACTTTTCATAGATGTCTTGATTACTGTTGTTTTTTTAAAACAAAAAATTGTGTTACACCTGATAGTAAAAAAAAGTTATTTACTATTTGAACATTTCTTCACGAAATTTCTTTTCTACTCCACTAATCAAGTGGATTATATATAGAACGTAATTTTAGAAGAAGAAAAAAAATAATTTTGACATGTAGCAAACATAAAAATCATATTTGTATGTTATAGCTATAAGTTGCATAATTGTGCTTCATATCAAACATAAATATGTATATTTCGCTTTACATATACAAATAATAAGTTGTATAATTCGCTAAACATATACAACAGAAGCAGTTGTACAATTTGTTATACATATACAAAAGAAAGTAGTTGTACAATCTACTTTGGTATACATATACACCAATCAATTATATAGTATGTGTTTGATAAAGAAAGAAAAAGAGAAAAAAAGAGAATTGAACAGGGGAAGATTGTATTTGTATAATCATAAGTGTATAGGACGAAAATATATGCATTTGTATTTGTCTATACATTTTTCTATCGCTTTATACAAAAACAAACACAATGTATACATTTGTGATTTTATAAAGTGAGATAGGCGAGTGAGAATGAAGATCGATCTGGGAGAGTGACGAGCGAGATCTGGGATACGGGAGAGAGGAAAACAAAACTATATAGTACCCCATAGCAAACGGTTGCTATTTAGCCTCTCTCCTAATGAATCTCGCTCTCCACTCTCGTTCTCTCCGTCACCTCTCACACTTTTATGCAAACACAAATGTATAAAATGCATTCGTGTATGTATAAAGCTAGAGAAAATTGTATATATATATATATATATATATACATATTTTTTCATTTCTCTCTCTCTCTCTCTCTCTCTCTCTCCTCTCCCAAATCTCGCTTGTCACTCTCCCATATCTCGCTCGCCAGTCTCACTTTATACAAACACAAATGTAAACATTGTGTTTATGTTTGTACAAAGCGAGAGAAAATTATATAAACAAATATAAATGCATATATTTTCGTCCTATACACTTTTGATTATACAAATGCGATCTTCCTCTGTCCAGTTTTCTTTTGTCTCTCTCTTTCCTACTTTATACAAACACAGATTATACAATTGATCTTTTGTATAGATTACCGAAATAGAATATACAACTGCTTTCTTTTGTATATGTATAGCGAAATATACATATTTATGTTTGTTATGGAGCGAAATTATTCAAATTATAACTATAGAATACAAATATGATTTTTATGTTTGCTATACATGAAAGTTGAAATTGTATATAATAGCAAACTATTAATCCAAATTAAATGACATAAGCATGGTTTGATTTAATTGTACCCATAGCAAATTGTTGTTATTTCGCCTCTCTCGTGATGAATTTTGCTCGCCACTCTCGTTCTCTCCCTCGCCTTCCTCGCTTTTATACAAACACAAATGTATAAAACGCATTTGTGTTTGTATAAAGATAAAATTGTATATATACATATATTTTCGTTTCCCTCTCTCCCCTCTCCCTGATCTCACTCGCCACTCTCACTCTCATCTCTTACATTATACAAACACAATGTATACATTGCATTTGTGTTTGTATAAAGTGAGCGAAAATTGTATATACAAATACGAATGCATATATTTCGTCCTATAGATTTACGATTATACAAATATGATATTACCTTGCCCATTTTTTTTTTGTCTTCTCTCTTTGTCGCTTTATACAATAACAGAGTATACGATTGATCTTTTGTATATATATGCCGAAACAGAAATAGAATATTTAACTGCTTTCTTTTGTATATGTCTATATACTTATGTTTGCTATGGGTTGCAATTATGCAGACTATAATTTTTACATACAAATATGATTTTTATGTTTGTTATATATGAAAGTTACTCTTAAATTTAAATTAATATACTAGAATGTACTTTAGAAAGGATATGCTAAAATAGGGCAAATAACATTTTTGGCCCCTGAATTATTGTCTTATTCTGATCTTGATCCTTGTGTTATTTGGCTAGGATATTAGACCTTCAATTAAGTTAAATGTGTTATTTTTCTCCTTTAAGCCAATGGGTGTTAATAGTTAATGAAATTGAAGTTAAAAACAATACTTTTAAAAAAGTTCTTTAAAATAGTACAAAAATGAGATCTGAATCTACTTCCTTTCCGCCTATGCTTCATCATGCATCATGGTTGATCTTTTGAGTGTTGGAATTATGGCCTCCGTTAATCACTTAATATATACATATAAATTATGTGTTGCTTAATAAATTGATGTTTAAAGTTAAGTGAGATAGTAAATAAGCAGTCAAGCAATATTTAACTTTAACAAAACAAACTTCGAATTATAAAAAATTATACAACTATGTAATCAAAAGAATTATAAACTCCAATTTCGTAACTAAAAATCACAAACTTTCCAAGACTTACGTTCCTACAAGATCTCCAAGTTGCACCAACTAGAAAATTAAACTACTTGAAAACAACTTCACTCAATCTCACGAAATAAGCTCTTCCTAACGATTTTCGCAACACCTCAAAATAATCAATCAAAACTCCCTCAAAAACTTACTAGACTTTATCTGTCTCTCTCTTTGTAAGTGTGCAAGTCTTTTAGAGAAAAACTCTTATGTATATATAGATTTACTGACCCTTGTGCTTTCTACTCATTGTAGGATTTGCAAGTACTTTAAAATACACCTACACGATTTAATTATTTTCTCCCTTCACCTTCTCCTAAACCTAATTGGAATATAAATTTATGTTGACACAACTTGTTCCATGCATCTATTCCTATTTTGTCGAACTCCAAAATTCTCATTTATGTTCTCTAACAAATTCTCCTTTTTTATAATGACAAATCATACACCATTTTAGCTTTGTGTGTTCATATTAACACATATAGGAAAGGGTAATTAAATATGCATAGAAGGAATGAGTATCAAATCATACGATACTCAACAAATAAAATATTAAAGACCGTATTAAGAATATAGAAAGTGAGTACCCTTTTCACTCCAATTGAACCTCCACACCAACCTGTATAAAATCAACCTAACCTATCAGTACACAATTTAAATAGTTCATAGATCAAGTATAATACAAAGATAATTTCAAAACAACAATACACTGGATAAACTCATCAATCACGAAATCCACATAAAATCACATACAAATTTACCATGGTAAATATATGCAATATAATGAAATGCAATGTTAAGAATGGTGATGTATGTCTAGCTTAGTGATACACACATGTTGTCTCTTAGTCATGCATTCGTCGCGGCGTGCGATATATCCTATGATAATAGAATTTGTCTCCACGTGCGACAATGTCCCTCAATAATAGAATTTGTCACTACGTGCGACATGTCTCTCAATAATAGAATTTGTCATGACATGTTATACATCCTTGGATAATGAAATTTATCATGGCGTACGACACATCCCTGGAATCATAATATATGTTGTGGTGCACGACACGTCCCTCAAAATGGTACATGTTCTTTAATTTATTACTCTTCCTTAATTCACATAGCACTTCTCATAACCATATTTTCGAATCAATGCAAATGACATGTTTACACAATTAATGAGAAGATGATCATTTTGATATCAATGCACAGTTTACAATAACACAATCGTGGTACAAGATCAACAATAAATCAATGAATCTTTACAATCATTCTCAACATATCACACATCAAAGTACAATCAGATTGCCTTTTTACTACCCAATTCCTCATTACTAATAAATATGAACAAGTCAATCCATCATCACAGAGTCTCATTACTCCTCAACACATACCACAAGGAAATTAATTTTTATACACTTAATAAGGGTTGAGAAATTCACCTGCCTCACATAATCAAACAATTATTCTTGGACTTGAACCTGCCTCCCCTTTCGTTGGGCTTCCAAATCAATGCAATCTATTCAAATAAATAATCACAATAAAATTTCAAAGCTAAAGCCCCTACTATTATATGTCTAACTTAGTCCCAAAAGCTCACCTCAAATCTATAATCAAATTTCTAATCTTGATGTCAATTAATATGTCAAACTCTCATATTCTCTAAATTTTAAGCATATGATTAAGTCTTAATTTATCAAAATTAAAGTTCAAACATTAAACTACATACCAAACCAACATTTTCCAAAAACTACCTTATTCATCGAGTCAACTATTATCCATTCCTGATCCTATCCTTAATCCACAATCATCACCTTACTAATGACTTCAAGCAAATTGGTCATCATGATCTTGTCCCCACTGCCCCAACCAAGGGAGTACACCCATTTCCCAACTTCACAATTTCAATTAGTTTGTCACTTCAATTAGTCTAATACTAATCAATACATTATATATCCAAACAATCATGATTCATAACTTAAATACGGAAGATCCCTTGCCTGAACAAGAATCGATGGCTCCCACACCATTCACATATGTGAGTTTCTGCTTACCTTTTTTTTTTCTCAATAAATAATTATAATTATGTACTAAAAGTGAAAAACTCTAGTAACTTATTTTAATAAATATGGGTCAACTGGAAAAATTATATAAAATACAAAATTATAATTAAAATTAAAATTTATAGGCTTATAGTTATAATTTCTTTTATTTGTAATTCGCTGCAGACATTCCATATTTATTGTAATCCATTTGTATACCCTAGTATATAAATGGACCAAAATATACAAATATAGGACCCATTTGTATACCGAAATATACAAATGCAGGTCCATCTGTATACCAAAATATACAAATAGACCCAAATATATATGTTTTATGTATATGTATACCAAAATATATAGATTAATAGTCATAACAAATATAAAGTTTGCTATGTAGCGCAATTGTACAAACTATAGCTATAACATACAAATATGATTTTTATGTTTGCTAAACTTAAAATTTACTCTTTAGTAAATTATTGACTTAGCTCATTAGCCACTAAATCAATTATTTAAAGATTACCCATCAATTAATTAACTATAGTTAAACAAATAGTTCTAAATTGTCAAATCAACTTCACAAACTAATCAGAAATGACAGGGGGCAACTATCGAGAGGGATAAAATGGTAAACTTATAAAAATTTCTAAAAACTCATGATTCACAGTCTTCCGTTTAAATAAAGTTCTCCATTCTTGCCTTTCCACCGTGAGTAGTGTTGACCATTTAACAATAGTGGCCTATTGATGTGTTGTCCTTGACCTTGTTCAAAAGAAGGTGCAGAATTCATAATAATTTTATCTTGAATTTTATTAGACTTTTGATAAGATGACCTGCTCTGATACCACTTGTTGGATAACATATGTTAATCACTCAAGAAACACGTATGAATTATGTGTTGCTTACTAAATTGATAGTTAAAGTTGAGCAACATAGTAAATAAACAGCCCAATAGTATGTAACTTCAAACTTCAACAAAAACATACTTTGATCTAAAAAAGAGTACACAACTGTGTAATCAAAGTCATTATAAACTCTAATTTCTTAACTAAAAAACACAATTTTCCCAAGGCTTATGTTCCCAAAAGATTTCCAAGTTGCACCAACTAAAAGTTCAAACTAAACTAGGTAATCAACCTAAAAATTACTTCACTCAATCTCACGAAATAAATCCTTCCAAACGTTCTTCAGAACACCTAGAAATAATCAATCAAAATTCTCTCAATAACTATGTTTTTGCTTATCTCTCTCTATAAGTGTGCAAGTCTTTTAGAGAAAAACTCTTCTATATATATAGACTTACATACCATTCCTTCTTTGATTCGATCTTAGTGAATTTGTAGTTTTTCCTATTATAATAACATGTATTTGTAAGGTTAACAATAAACAGAAACATAACAGAAACAGAATTAAGATGAAGCAGAAAAAATACAAAATAATCTGAGTCCACAGAAATTACTGTGTTTCCTTAAGAAATTTAATTCCCTCACTGTACCTGAGGTTACGGATTAATTTCTCCCAAGATAAAACGGATTAAACCTATTAAAGAAATAGCGGTACCTCAAACTTCTTTAACTTCAGAACAAGAACAAGTCACACAGACTCAGTCGATCGACACTTTGATTTATTTGAGAGAAAAATATATATGCAGAGAGAAGGAAGATTTTCAGTATTTGAAAAATCAAAAATTGACTTCCTTTTGTAGTCATTTTCAGCAAGAAACGTGTCTGTTCAGAGGAATCTGTTCAAAACCATTTTATCCAGAAAAATGTGTCTTTTGGAAAAAATAATAACTTTTTGAAAAAAATGTGTCTATTAGGAAAATAACAACTTTTTGGAAAGTAATGACTTTTGGAAAAGAGTAACAACTTTTCGAAATGTTACCGTTACCCGCAAAATTATAAGAGATAATATAAACTGGGTCCAAAAAATTTATCAATCAATCACATCATTTGCCAAATCCAAATCCAAATTCAAATTCAAATTCAAATCCAAATCCAAATCCAAATCCAAATCCAAAGCCAAAGCCGAGGTCGAGGCCGAGCGAGCGATGACGGGGCCGGCGCGAGGGGACATCTTCTTCTTAGCTCTTTAAGAAGTAATGGAAGTGTTTCCTTATATAAGGACAACAATTTCCCTTTCTTTTGCCAATATGGGAGAAATGACTTTTCATTTGCAAGTGCAAATGACTTTTCATTTTCCCTCCAAAATAGTTCCCTCACTTTTCATATTCTCTCTTTTCTTTTCCCATTTACACTTGCTAAACCCCAACAGTCCCCCACATGAATGGGGAAGGCTATTGTTAAAACATATGCATGAAAAAACTTGTGTGTCTTGTAGGTAAAGGTTAATCGCATCTGGATAAGTAGGTTTCCCTTTAAACTTTCCGTAGTGAACATATATCGGATATACTCGGTCAATCGGTAGATTTGTTATCTTTGAACCGTCGAGATTTGGTGTATACCTAGACAACATATGTCACACAATCAACCCTTGAACTGTTTTTAGTTCTCACTATTTTGTTCGTTTCATCCATGAACACATCTTGGATAGTAAGTGCGTAAAGAACTGGCCTCATCGGATTCTCCTTGAAGCGGCTTACACTTCACACTTACATAGGTGATTTCTAAATGTGTTATCCCATAGATACATAATTTGATATTTCCTGTATCAAACTTAGAAAAAATTAAAAAGTCCTTATGTCTTTATCCTGGTTACTAAATATTGTCTCATCATGAGAATGGACCATAAAATAATAATTTTTCTTGACAATGTTGAACTGTCGTCAATGACTTTGTTTTATCTCCTTGAACCTAGATCTTGGGATCTCCAGTCTTCTAGGTAGAGTTACCGCCACGTTGACTTGTTCTCGGCCATAGTCCCATTCCCGTCGATGATTTCTCAACTCCCTCTCTATTTAGGCCTTTTCTAAGTGGATCCGACACATTATCTTTTGACTTCACATAGTCAATTGTGATAATTCCACTAGAGAGTAGTTGTCTCACAGAGTTATGTCTTCGTCTTATGTGACGAGACTTGCTGTTATACATAATGCTTCCAGCCCTTCCTATTGCAGCTTGACTATCACAGTGTATGCATATAGGGGCCATTGGTTTGGGCCAAATGAAATATCTTCAAAGAAATTCCGGAGTCATTCAGTTCTTCACCTGCCTTGTCTAAAGCAATGAATTCAGACTCCATTGTAGAGCGAGCTATACATTTTTGTTTGGATGATTTCCAAGATATTGCTCCTCCACCAATAGTAAAAATGTATCCACTTGTGGGATTTTATTTCAGTTGACCCAGTAACCGAATTTGCATCACTATATCCTTCAAGAACGGCTGTATATTTGTTGTAATGTAAAGCATAGTTTTGAGTGTCATCTAAGTATCCCAAAACTCTCTTCATTGCCAACCAATGACTTTGATTAGGATTACTTGTGTATCGACTCAGTTTACTGATAGCGCAAGCTATGTCTGGTCGTTTACAATTCATGACATACATTAAACTTCCCAATACGCTAGCATAGTCCAATTGAGACTAACTTTCACCTTTATTCTTTGCAAGATGAAGGTTTACATCAATTGGAGTCTTTGCCCTTTTAAAATTCAAAAATTTGAATTTTACAAGTATCTTTTGAATATAATGAGTTTGAGACAATGCTAGACCGTTAGGTGTTTTAAGAATTTTAATTCATAATATCACATCAGCAACTCCTAAATCTTTCATATCAAACTTATTAGCGAGCATACACTTTGTAGCTTTTATATTAGCAATGTCTTTGCTCATTATAAGCATGACATCTACATATAGGCACAAAATAACTTCCTGATTTGTAGTATCTTTAATGTAAACACATTTATCACATTCATTGATCTTAAATCCATTTGACAACATGGTTTGATCAAACTTTGCATGCCATTGTTTTGGTGCTTGTTTTAGTCCATAAAGTGACTTAATAAGTTTGCACACTTACTTTTCTTTACCAGAAACTACAAAACCCTCAGGCTGTTCTATGTAAAGTTCTTCTTGAAGCTCTCCATTTAAGAAGACTGTTTTCACATTCATTTGATGAATTTCAAGACCGTATACTGTAGCTAGTGCAATTAACATCCGAATTGATGTAATCCTAGTCACTGGCGAGTATGTGTCAAAATAATCAAGACCTTCTTTTTGTCTAAAACCTTTGACAACAAGTCTTGCTTTATATTTGTCAATAGTTCCATCATCTTTCATCTTCCTTTTAAAGATCCATTTTGAACCCAAGAGTTTGTTCCCTGGAGGAAGATCAATAAACTCCCAAGTATGATTGCTTAAGATTGATTCATTTTACTATTAACAGCCTCCTTCCAACATGTTGAGTCTCTAGACAACATTGCTTCCTTGAATGTTTGAGGTACACTTTCAAGAAGGAATGTTACAAAATCAGATCCAAATGAAGTAGATATCCTTTGACGTTTACTGCGTCGTATACTTTCTTCATTAGGTTCATTCTCTTTTGGTTCTTCTCTTGGTTGTTTAGACCGCCCACTATATGACTCAAGTCTAGTTTTATACGGATAGATATGTTCAAAAATTCAGCACTATCTGATTCCATTACTGTATTATCATGAATATCCGGATGTTCGGACTTATGAACCAAAAATCGACATGCCTTACTGTTTGTGGCATATCCAATGAATACACAATCCACAGTCTTAGGCCTTATTTTTACCCTCTTAGGTATAGGAACTTGGACTTTGGCCAGACACCCCCACACTTTGAAATATTTCAAGTTGGGTCTTTTAACTTTCCATTTCAAATATGGAATTACATTTTTCTTTGAGTGAGGCACTCTGTTAAGTATTTGATTTGCTGTAAGGATAGCTTCCCACAAGTTTTGTGGTAAACCTGTACTTATAAGTAAGGCATTCATCATTTCTTTTAAAGTTTGGTTTTTCCTTTCTGCAATTCCATTAGACTAAGGAGTATAGGAAGCAGTAGTTTGATGGATTATTCCATTTTCTAAACATATTTCTGCAAATGGAGATTCATATTCTCCACCTCTATCACTTCTGATCATTTTGATCTTTTTATATAACTGATTTTCAACTTCAGTTTTATATTGCCTAAATGCATCTATTGCTTCATCCTTACCATTTAGCAAATAGACATAACAATATCTAGTGCAATCGTCAATAAAAGTTATGAAATATTTTTCCCACCACGTGATGGTGTTGACTTCATGTCAAAATATCAGTGTGAATCAATTCTAAAGGATTTGAATTCCTTTTAACAGATTTATATGGATGCTTAGCATACTTAGATTCAACACAAATTTGACATTTTGATTTATTGCACTCAAATTTTGGCAAAATATTTAAGTAAATCAGTTTTCGCAAGGTTTTGTTATTAACGTGTCCCAAACGTTCATGCCATAAACATTTAGACTCAAGCAAGTAAGAAGAAGCAAAATCTTTATTCATATCAACTGCAATTACATTGAGTTTGAAAAGTCCATCACTAAGGTAGCCTTTTCCTACATACATATCATTTTTGCTTACTACTACTTTATCAGAAACAAATACACATTTAAATTCATTCTTGGTCAGAACTGGAATTGAAACTAAATTCTTTCTCAATTCTGGAACATAGGAGACCCTATTCAAAGTCACCACCTTGCCTGATGTCATCTTTAATAGGACTTTGCCAGTTCCTTCCACCTTTGCAACAGCGGAGTTTGCCATAAACAACTTCTCATCTGTAAGTGCTGGAGTATATGATGAAAATAATTCTTTGTTGGCACAAATATGGCATGAGGCACCAGAATCTATCCACCATTCTCTTGGATTTCCAACCAAGTTACATTTTGAAAGCATTGCACAGAGATCGTCCATTTCTCCTTTGGATTCAGCCAAGTTTGCTTGATCCTTCTTTTTCTTGTCCTTCTTAGGACCCCGTCATTCAGTAGTCCTATGACTATGTTTACCACAGTTGAAGCAGTTTTCATTGAATTTCTTCTTAGGAGGATTGCTTTTTGGACCAGATTCTTTTCTTTAATTTTGTGGGATCTTCTTCAACAAAATTTACTCCAGATATTGCTGAATTACCACGTGACCTCTTTTCTGCAGCCTTATTATCCTCTTCGATTCTTAACCTTACTATGAGATCTTCAACAGTCATCTTCTTGCGTTTGTGTTTCAAGTAGTTTTTGAAGTCCTTCCACAAAGGAGATAACTTTTCAATAATTGCAGCCACTTGAAAGGCATCATTCACAATCAATCCTGCATTAAAGATTATGTGAGTATTAAGGGAAAACTTAATATCTCTTACATAGGCATTAAATAAATTTATACCTTCAGCAAGGAGATCATGGATTATGACTTGCAATTCTTGAACTTGGGTGACGACGGTCTTACTGTCTATCATCTTATAGTCCAGAAATTTCGCTACAATGAATTTCTTCATTCCGGCATCTTCTGTTTTGTACTTCTTTTATAAAGCATCCCAGAGTTCTTTTGAGGTTTTGACATTGTTGTACACATTGTACAGATCATCTTGCAGACCACTCAGAATATAATTTGTTACACAAAAAATCTGAGTGTGTCCATGCTTCTGTTACCAAGAATTATTCATCAGGTGGAGTTTCATCTGACATAACAGGAACATTCTCATTAATGAACTTCTGCAGTCTAAAACGTAGTGAGATAGAAGAACATCTTTTGCTGCCATCTCTTAAAGTCGACTCCAGAAAATTTTGCATGTTTCTCAGCCGGCGCTAAGGCAGCATTTGAACGATTATGTGCAACCGATTTGTTGCAGCATTTACTGTTCCAGCATTTGTTTGACTTGAATTAGTCATTTTTTTTGTCACAAATGGCAGATAAGTTAAATATTTAAAATACTAACAGTAAAGAATAAATCTTTACACAAACTGTTTCTGATTTAATGATAAAGTTTTTATGTTCTTTTAATCGTTAATCGAATGAATTTTAAAAAATTCAAGCAGAATAGAAAATCATAGAGGTTTTAATCTCCAGAAACCTCAAATACAGAAACTTTGTTAAATTTCTTAAGATTGTTATAATAACCTATATTTGTAAGGTTAACAATAAACAGAAACAGAACATAAGCAAAATTAATATGAAGCAGAAAAAATACAAAATAATTCGAGTCCACAGAAACTACGGTGTTTCCTTAAGAAATTTAATCTTCTCACTGTACCCGAGGTTATGGATTAATTTGTCCCAAGATAAAATGGATTAAACCTGTTAAAGAAATAGTGATACCTCAAACTTCTTTAACTTCAGAACAAGAACAAGTCACACAGACTCAGTCGATCGACACTTTGATTTATTTGAGAGAAAAATATATATGCAGAGAAGAAGGAAGATTTTCAATATTTGAAAAATCAAAAATTGACTTCCTTTTATAGCCATTTATAGCAAGAAACGTGTCTGTTCAGAGAAATCTGTTCAGACCCGTTTTATCCAGAAAGTTGTGTCTTTTGGAAAAAATAACAACTTTTCAGAAAATGTGTCTGTTAGGAAAATAACGATAATATTAACTGGATTTATTTGATTTAACAAATACTGATTAAATAAATTTTGTCCAAAAAATTTATCAATCACATCATTTGCCGAGGCCGAGCGAGCGACGATGACGGCGTGAGGGGCATCTTCTTCTTAGCTCTTTAAGAAGTAATGGAAGTGTTTCCTTATATAAGGACACCAATTTCCCTTTCTTTTGCCGATATGGGAGAAATGACTTTTCATTTGCAAATGCAAGACTTTTCATTTTCCCTCCAAAATAGTTCCCTCACTTTTCATATTCTCTTTTTTCTTTTCTCATTCACACTTGCTAAACCCAACATTTCCTACTCCTCGTAGGATTTGGAAGTACTTTAAAATACACCCACACGATTTAATTATTCGCCGCCTTCACTGTCTCCTTAACCTATTCGGAATATAAGTTCATGTTGACACAACTTGTTCCTCTTTTGTCGATCTTTAAAATTCTCATTTATGTAATCTAACAATGAGAATCATAAATCCATAACACTCTATTTCTTTTGCCTCCATTTTAGTGCGATGATTCGAATTTTGATTTTTTTAATCCTCTGGATGATTATCAAATTTCAACTTTATTTTGTTTAGCTGCGAAAATATTTATTCTGTTAACATAGTATTAATAAGAAGATTGGTGTCATAAGTTTTTCACTTAATTCTTTAGTTTTGCTTTCATGCTCAAGAGATAAATTATTTCAATTGTTGATTGAACTATTTATCATTATATCATATAATTCTTTTTCTGGATCTATATTTCTAAAAGTAAGCTTTGGTGATGATGTGAGAAAATAGATTCAAATCTCCCTTTTTATTTGTTTCTTTTTCTTCTTCTTCTTTTTTAATTTGGTGATGATGTGAGAAAATAGATTCAAATCTCCCTTTTTATTTGTTTCTTTTTTTAATGTTTTTTAAACGTGGATTCTATTAATCATTTAATAGACTTTAGCTTAAAGGAGCAAAATCACACATTTAACTTATTGAAGATTTAATGTGCCTAGCCAAATAACTCAACAATCAAAACCAAAATAAGATAATAACTCTGGTATTAAAAATGTTATTTGCCCAACTAAAATATGTCAAATGAATTAATATGATCATACTTTTATTCAAGTTTGTGTATACGAAAACAATTCGTTTTATTGCATATTTAGACTATAGTAATTTTGACCTTCATCCTATCAAATATGTCATCCTTTTCAAGATGACAAGTAATTTTTTATGTTTGACTATAAATTTTTGAAATATTTTTTAAATTTACGTGAAGAGAGGAGGGGGAGTTAAAAGAGAAAAAGTAATCAAAGATCATTAAAGAGATAATGACATAAAAATTACTATATTCGTGAACCTGAAATTTCTACGTCATTTACCGACTAATTGGGGAAAAAATTTCTTAGGTTTTGATTAGTTAATCGAGACCCTTATAAATTCGTCTGATAATTCACCAAATTACTCTTACTGTTGATATAATTCTTGTTCTTCCGAGACGGAAACACATTGCAAAAATACTCTTAAAGCATATTTAGATTGACTTATTTTAAGTGTTTTTAAAATAATATAAAAGTATACTTAGTGTTTAAAAAAAAAACCTTCAAAAACTTATTTTAAATCAAGAAAAAAAATAAGCGAAAATCGTATGTAATTCCTAATTTATGATTTTTGACATATAAAACAAAACTACAAGCACAACAAATAGTCACTTGAGTGTGTCCAGCAAGAAGGAAAATATTTCCTTCGAAAATGTTCTATAAGAAAATAAGCAAAATTTCTTTTTTATTTTATTAAGTTCGATATATAAGTAAAAATATTATTTTAAAAATATTTATATACTCCGTGATATAGACAATAGTATCAGAGGTAGAAGTATGATGACAGGGTAGGAGACGGTGGGAATCAGGGCTAAGCACCGTGGGGTAAAGAAGAGGTATACGTCACAAATATACCGTTAATGTAAAATGTTATTTGTTAAATTTTCATTACAAAAAATATTTTCTTCATTTTTTTTTTAAATTCTATATAAAAGATATCTTCCAAAATTTTGACCAACTGAATATAAAAATATCAAAAAACATTTTTGAAAAAAAAAAATTTACGTACCAAACAGCCCGCCCTTAGTAAAGTGTAAACACAACTAAAAAACTAAAAGGAGAGCAATTAATACAACGCTTATTCTCGAAGCGTTGGTATTCAATGCAGTTGTTGATAAAGCACAAATAGTTTTACTTTGTGCATTATGCTAATCACATTTATGCTTCACTTATTTCCGTTGAATATTCAGTGTATAGATCAAAAGGTGGTGCTTTACTTTGATTAAGAGATATTAATTTGAAATTAAAGAAAAGGAAGCTACTAATTCTTGCTTCTCCATATGAAGACAAAAATAAAATAATTATTAAAAAAATTGAGAGGACTAATTGTGCTTTAAAGATAAGTAGATAATCATTAATTGTTGTTCGTAGAAAATCATTGCCGTAATTGCTGACCTTCCATCTAATTCTTTTGACCATTTAGGATTAAACCTCCTTTCTATTTATTTACTTTTAAAAGGAATTGAAAATTATCTTGCCTTAGTTTTCTTTTTGTATTTTTGAAGACTCAATTGAGGCTTAAATACGTTTTATGCAAAGATATAATATTTAGTTATTATTTATTATGTATACTATTCTATTGGACAAAATTAAAAGAGAAAATCATGTGAAGCAGCAGACTTCCAGAGTATATATGATGTAACATAATCATACTTTTGGTTATTTTTAAATCTTTGGTTACATTTCACAGAAATCTGTTATTCGATCTTTTAATTGTATGAATTAAAATTTGTATAATTCGATTTTTGATTATCTATATAGTGTATAATTCAGTTTCTAATTGTATAATATAGAATATATATATGCTTATCATAATTATTTGTATACGATTAATGAAAAAATTATAATGTTTGTATATTGGCTAGTGAAATATACAAACAGAGTTCTCAAAAAATTCTAAATATATAAATACAAAATTTGTATATATTTATGTTGTTTGTATATTCATAACTCGTAAATGAAATATACAAACTGCAACCTCCATAACAAACGACACTATAGCTATGAGATAGAATTACCAAAACTATAACTATAGAGTCTTAATCATGTATATTGTCTTTGATATTTTTGAATTTTTTTCATATTAAAATCCAACATATTCTAACTTTTTTGTAAAACATACAAATTTATTTTATTTATCAGCACAAAAATTTAACAAAAATAAAAAAATATTTTTAGTTATTCATTCAACTTATGATAAAACATAGAAAATAGTTTTTTTTTTCACCATAAAAGCAGTAAAAGTAAAAAAAAACAAAAAATAAATTAGTAATGGACGAAAAGAACAACTGATAAACTTAAGGTCGTTGATTGGTTCATTAAATGAAATTGTTATTAACTAAAAAATTATACCTGAGTATAAAATAAATTTGTGTCTCAATTTTTAGGAAAATATAAGAATACTAAACTATAAAAGGAGACAAATGGTGATAGCTAGAAAGTATAAATCTATTCAAGTGTGTTTCACAGGGTGAAAATACTATCTTTTTATAGAATTTTGAAAACATCTATTTATATTCTTTAATCAAATACGATAATATAATTTGAATAAATATATACATTACGTTATGGATAAACTAAGAGATACATCCACAATTACATGAATTTGTAACAACATTGAGGTATGTTATAGTTATAACGGTAGAAGTAAACCAAGAGATGAGCGTGGTACTTTCAGCAAATTAGGTGGATGAGGATATATTAGACCTTTTGAGATAGTTTAAGCGCATTTTGGCTCTTTTGTATTCACATATTTGAAAAATGATTTAAAATAATGTCTTAACAAATTAGAAAATGATCAAAAAATATTCTTCTTTCACCAATCATATTTTTTATTTTTATTTTTAAAAAAGATATTTTAGAATATCTTAGCTTATTTATTTATTTTTTGTTTACCAACCTTGAATCCTTGACCTGGTGGTTAGGAGTAAACTCCTCAACCAGTCAACCACTTAGACCAAGAAGGCCAGTTCACCTATTATATTGAATTTACCTTTCATTCACTTATTTGATTAAAAAAAATTATTTTTAATGTATCAGAAATAACTCAAAAACGTTCTTATTCCACTTATTGAATAAAATATATCACAAACACTTGTTCCTCGGCTTCGTTAACCAGACTTGAGAACAGCGCCTGAATTTCCTTTTTTCGCTTTTTCGTACTTGCTTAATACACTAATTCTTTTTCATTCAGTTAAGCTATACCTTGCCTTGAACCAGACCTCGTGCTTGCCCTAGCAAGAAAGGGGATGCGCTAAGGCGCAACGACTTTCGCGCTATCGCGCTTAATCAATCCGTTGCTTCTTTTCTAATCCCATCGGCCATAACGTGGTCTATCTGGGTTGGTCTAACTCCTTGGCTTGGATATGGTTATTATTCCTGGGTCACAGTAAGAAAGGATAAGCTATATATAAATAGACCACGAACTTAAAACTATCACTGAACTAACATCACAATTATAAGACATTTAATTGAATATGTGTTTTTTATTTATTAGTCCTTATATAAGTTAATCTCATAACTCAAACCAATACAAACATCATTTTAAATTAACACAATAAATTGAGAATATCAATTTTATTTTCATGATATTATTTTTCTCTTTTGGAACAAGAAATAATCTATGAGGGTTAATTTCCTATGATGAACGTGTGGAAGAGTGAGTCATATTTCAATATTTGATGCACCTCAATTTAGTGATGCAACTAATATTTGGTGTCACATATGGTCTTTAAGTCGATCCTAATTATGCTACTATCATAATATGAGCCACAAAATCAAGAAGATAAAAATATATATTTATGACTTAAAAGTATGTCCTTACTTTGCTTTAAGTTTTTATCTGATATATTCCTACAAGGACACCCTTAACCTATGCCAAAGCCAGACTCAGATGCAAAATATTCAATTGTGCACTTAGATATAAATTTAACTGTACCTTTTTGTATGGCTAAAAATATTGTTTTATTTTTTAAAATGATACACAAGACGGTGAATTTATATAGTATGAAACTCTCAATGAAATTAGATTTAAGTAATATGAAGATCCCTGAAAATATGAGAAGCTTCCAGTGTGAATTTACAATGAAATGATTATATTCTTGTGTTTGAGAGTAACGATTTTTGGAACTATAAACCTTGCGCAAACGAAGAAGGTAGGTATAACTTCAATATCATGCTAATTTCTCCAACTTTTGGTAAAAGCAACGAATTATAAGTCAAATTTCACTTTAAGAAAAGTAACCAATAAGTCAAAGTTAACGTATAAGTATATTAATTAGACATAATTTCGCATATGTATATAATTTTTCAAAAGCAAACTTCACTTTAAGCTTTGTTTGACTCGAAACAAAGCTTAAAATTGGGGGAAAACTTAGAATATATTTTGACAATAACAAAATAATAACAAAGTTTAAGTTAATCTTTAGTTCATTTTCAATTTATTGTGTACAATTTGTGATAACCAACACAGCAGAACAATACAAGAAAGAGACTCATGGAGTACAACCACAATGATAATTTAAATATCCGAATAACCCTTCGTGAAGTTATAAATCCAGCTTTCTATTTTGGGTCCCTTAGTAAAAAGACTAGAAAAACATAAATTACTTTATTGAAAGGTCAATGTGCTTAGTTGGATAATATAATATATGGATCAAAATAGGATTTATACAATAACATGGTATTAAAAATTATTTTCCCTAAAATCAATAAGTATCATATACCATCATTATATTTAATGATGTGAAAGATGTGATGAATACATTATTGTTTGGCTGGCCCAACCTAGACACTCTAAGATCCTTTTTCAAACCTACTCCCATTTCGATTTCGAGTCAAGAAAAAAACGGCTCGAATGGTATGAACCCTCTGTCACATTATTCAAATGATCCTGAAGCAGACCTTTCCTTTGTGTTTGTTGTAGCTCGCCTTTACTTAGCTTCCTTCCCTGAGCTAACCTCCCCTACCACGTTTCTATATGCGGGATTTCTGTTGGATTAGATCTTTTGGGAAGCTTTTGGACCAAGCGAAAAGGGCTCTAAGCCTTCGCCGCTGCGAGGCGAGGGAGCAACTTGTCTGGTCTTACGGTGCACTCATTCCCGTTACGAGAAAGGCAAGTTCCTAGTGTGTGCATGCCTCACGACTAATCCACACAATTGTATAAGTAAAAATAAATTAAAATTATCTACGTAATCTTCCTTCACAAGTCTATGAATTTATTTTACATTTTGGTTATGTTAAGAAAGTCCTCATGTCTCCTCTTCATCACCAAATAATCATAAGATAATCCTTTTCTTGACTAATAAGATGATAACAAGCCCAAAAAATGTCCTACTTTTATAACTACCTTTATTTTAATAAAAATCAAAATGATTCTATATTTTATTGATGTTATTGGTTTTAATTTGTTTGCTTTTTCTTCCTCTTTGTCAAACGTAAAAAGACATGCAATGGAGTCTTTGTGTTAGGTAACCTGCCTAGAACAATAACCTTGATAAAGCATTCTCTAGTCTCCACAATTTCCCTATAAATACCTCATTTTTCTCATCATCTTCTGTACACCACACTTGTTTCTATTTTCAAAGTAATAGGTTCTAATTAAGAAAATTTCTTCCAATAATATGGCTTGTTTTAAGAGTGCCATAGTTTTGTTTTTCCTAGTGATTTTAGTGGGAAGTTCCTCAGCTCAACTCACCACTGGATTTTACTCAAAATCATGTCCCAAGCTCTATCAAACTGTGAAATCTGTGGTGAACTCTGCTATTCAGAAGGAAACCCGAATGGGTGCTTCCCTCCTTCGCCTATTCTTCCACGATTGCTTCGTTAATGTAATCTAATCTACCTTCTTCATTTTCACTTCTTTTTGTTTTTGTTAATATTGTTGTTTTAGAACATGGTATTTTATTATATACGGAAAAAAAAGCTTAATATACTCATCGATTTTATGACTTAAAGTTGATATATCCCTCAGGGAAAACGATATTTTTAGTCCCTGTGTTAAGGCTATATTCTTATTTTAGTCCTCATGTTATCTTACTTAGCACTATTAACCTTAAATTATATTAAGTAAGTAATTTTTAATCCTTCAACTTACATATTCATAAAAATTATCAGAGAGTTTACTGCTAAAAGGGATATTTTCAGTATTTCCCTTTTAATTCTCTCTTTGAAGAACAAGCAAGTCTTTCTTGTCTCTATCTAGAAGAATAAGCCAATCGATTTGAGCTACAATGTCAACAAAACCAATTTTATAGGCATTAACCCTCCCTCTCACGCCGACGAACGATAAATTATGCAACGAATGATCTTTGAAAAAAAGTTTTCCATTTTCTCAAACAATAACATTAAAATACCCAAATTACCCCTTTTAGCAGTGAATTCTTTATTAAATTTTTTGGGTCTGTTATTTGAAGGATAAAAATCACCCATTTAATATAATTGATGGTTAATAGTGCTAAATTAAATAACACAAGAACTAAAATAAGAAATTAGCCTTAACACATGGACTAAAAGTGTAGTTTCCCATTCCCTCATTATAAAAGTTATGTAGTAGAAAAGTTTATCTATCAAAAACAAGATGAGTGTTATATTGTGCACTTCACATAATTCCAAAATCGTTGGTATTTTCTGTTGCCAAGTGTCTTAGGACGACTGATAATGATATTTTTTTCTGTGAGACAGTTCGACAACTTTGTTGGTGAGTTCGTTTACTATATGTCTTTTTCTGTCTCCAGGCATTCAAAGGTTTCCGGGCCCTTTATATATATATAATTATTTTTGACTTTTGACTTGGCGCTGTGTATTTACAGGGATGCGATGGATCATTGTTCCTGGACGATACATCAACCTTCACAGGAGAAAAGAGGGCACAACCCAATTTCAATTCCGCCAGAGGATTTGAAGTAATTGACAACATCAAATCTGCTGTTGAAAAAGTGTGCCCTGGTGTGGTCTCTTGTGCTGATATTTTGGCTGTTACTGCCCGAGACTCTGTTGTAATTGTAAGTTGTTCGTCGACATATTTGTTTATGCATTTAATATGAAATATAAACAAAAAATTATTGGATGTTATTATATATAGCTTGGAGGACCTAATTGGGATGTAAAACTGGGAAGAAGAGATGCGAGGACAGCAAGCCAAGGTGCTGCCAATAACAGTATTCCTACCCCAACTTCTAACCTTAACCGTCTCATCTCTAGCTTCACTGCTGTTGGCCTTTCTACAAAGGATATGGTTGCTTTATCTGGTTTGTTTCAATCCTACTCCTACTCTAATCTAATTTGACTGGACACGAAATTAACATTTTGTAATATAGGAGCTCATACTATTGGACAAGCAAGGTGCACAAGTTTCAGGGGACGCATATACAACGAGACCAAAAACATGGACGCATCACTAGCGAGAACCAGGCAAAATAATTGGCCCAGAGCCTCAGGATCAGGGGATAACAATTTGGCACCTCTTGATTTACAGACTCCTACGCGCTTCGACAATCACTACTTCATAAACCTTGTTAACAAAAAGGGACTGCTCCATTCTGATCAGCAGCTTTTCAATGGAGGATCCGTTGATTCAATTGTGAAATCATACAGTAACAATCCCAGCAGTTTCATCTCTGATTTTGTGACTGCCATGATTAAGATGGGTGATATTCGTCCCCTCACTGGTTCTAACGGAGAGATCAGGAAGAACTGCAGGAGAATCAACTAATTTAATTGTGTTAATTTCAAGTGTGTTTGGAGATTGCTATTTTGAATTTTGAATTGCACTGTTTTGTTGCTTGATTTGTAGGCTCAATGGCTGTTATATACCCGTCACAGCTTCAAGTGCCACTAATTTGTATCGTATTTGAGTTTTATATTTAATAGTATATTAAAATAACTTTCTTTGTTAAAACAAAACGGGGATACTCTTAGTGCCTATGATTATGAAAGAGGTTACATAAAGAAAGATTTAGAAGTTTCTCCCTCTTAGCTTACTTTAACGTAAACATGGGGTTTCAAAAATGGATGTACTATATATATATTATGTTATTTTTTGTGGAGAGAGTTCGAATGAAAGACCACGTGAGTCCGCCCTGTGTACGGATTGAAAATGGATTAAGCTAACCAATATAAATATGGATAAATAATGAATTGGCAAAACAATCATAAGTCACTTTAATCTCCTAAAACCAACAAGCTTAAAATAGTTAACTGAGTTTTGAAATCTACTTTCTAAACAATGAATTCTACATATCGTATAAACTTTGAAACGTATTCCACGACCCCATTCTTGTTAGTTTTCGTTGGGAGAAAATAATGACTATCAATATATATTTATATATAACCTTCAATTAATAGTAGACAAACACAAATTGGAAATAGAATATTAATTCCAAGTAAATGACTCAACATATTTAACCTTCCATTAATTTAAAGGTATGTTTGAGAAAATGTATCAACTATAGTGTGAAGCAACATAAAGATGCTATTAAATGCTAAGTGAAATTTTAGAGCGTACAGAACATGGGCCTGAACTCTAGACAATCGTTATAAGAGGTATCATATTGGGCTCTGCACAACATGAAGATGGCATGGGCTAATAGGCAATGTCACCAAAAAATTTGAAAAAAATCATACAAACTGCTATTCAGGGTTAATTACGTATTTATAGAAGCAATAAAAAAAAGGGATAAATTAGCAATTAAGTCACAATTATTAACATAATTGTTCAAAATAACAACAATTTAAAATATTTATTTAAATTGACAGAATGACAATATTTTTATAAAATAATATTTTAGTATTTAAAGTTAATTTTATTTATGAAAAGAGTCATTATTGGACAAAAATACACACTAATAACCGTTATAAATTGGAAAAAAATACAATTTACTTTTTTTTATTAATAGTCAACTTTGTTCCTCACATTTCATGTTTCCTTACCATGTCTCAGCTTTCAAGTTTAGATTCCTTCAATGTGCTAAATTGTTGCTCACCAAGAAATTCTTTATTGTTAAACTAAAGTTATTTATTAATTCAAGCAGATTTCTCGATTGACAAGGTAATTTCAATCATTCGAAATCAGTTTTTGATTTGATGTTTAAAGCACTGATTATACACATTACAGATTTTCAGTCAAATTTTTCAATTTTCATTTGATTTTTTAAAAATATTCATCATAGATTTATAATTTTCAATTTTTTTTGTGATTCTCTTTTAATTTTTTCAGATTTGTAGATTCTAGAAATTCATATATATAATTATTTTGTTTAATGTTGAGTACATTTTAATATTTTGAATACATTTTTATAATATGATGTTGAATACATTTATATCATAATACAAAATACAATATAAAAACTAAAATGAATACAAATACAAATAATATATCTATTAGAATGAATACAACTTAGGAAAGGAAACATAATTTTAAAGAGAAAAATAAAATATACAATAAAATATAAAATAAGTACAAATATGTTTCTTAAATAACTACAAATTCATTTGACATGCCTATTGGAATAAATACGAACTAATAAAGAAATACAAATTTAATTATACAAAATACAACATGAAAACTAGAATGAATATAACTAATACAAATGACATACATATTCGAATGAATACGATTTAAGAAACGACACAAAATTCTGGTAAATAATATAAATACATTGTAAGAAAAGTATATCAAATAACACATAAAAATACAACATGAAAACTAGAATGAATACAAATACAAATGACATACATATTGGAATGATACAGTTTAAGAAAGAATACAAAAATATGGTAAATAAAATAAATACACTGTGAGAAAAAGGTGTTCAAATTTGTAAATTTCAAAAAAATGATTTTTTTAATAGATAAAACTCTAAGGTTTTCATAACAATAACTAATTTTGAAAGACATGACAAATAATGGTCTTTATGAAGAATGAAGAGACCACCTATTTTAGGTCTTATAATATTTTTTAAAGAAAGTAATAAAATTTTTCAGCAACTTAATATAATTTGAAATATGGTCCCTTGATTTTCTATTGTTTGTCATTTCTTAATTATATTATGTTAAATTAAATAAAGAAAAAAAATACATAAATCAACTCATAACAAATTAAAATATTGTCATTTTTAATAAATATTGAAAGTTTGCAATGAGATCCTATTAAATGTCAAAATAATATTGTTGTTTTGAAAAATTTCCCATAAAAAAATTCAACAGAGAAATGGTCATATATGTAATGTATCAAATATATGTATAGAGTCGTCAATATAGGATAGACCTATTGGGCCATATTGACCTAATTCGGGATTTAGTAGGGCTCAGCTAAGATTTTTGGAGCCTATTTAAGAAAAGAGTTTTTTAGCCCAGCCTGCATAAGCCTATTAATTTGAGGGGCTTGAGAAATATTGGTAGGGTCGGCCCGTGTGCAGATAAAATTTAATTAAAAAATATAATATAATATTTAAATTTAAAATTAAAGAGAGTCCAAACTCAAAACAATTAGGTTAATATTTCTCTTAAATATTTATACTTTTAGTTGAAAAAACTTAATAATTTTTTTTTTTGAAAATGGTAACTGACCCCTACTTTTATGTTTTCTTCTTTGTTATTTAATTTTATTTGAAAATTTGATGCAGCAAACGTTCCGTCATCTTCAACTCAACAGTAAATCTAGCCAGTCTTCACTACATCGGAAATTCAGGGTGAGCTAATGCGTCTAGCTTGGACTGGGTCTTCTTCTTCAAGTCTTGATGCCTTGAACTTCCGGCATGGGCTAGCTTTTATTTGTTTTAGTTTCTTAGACATTTTTAGTTTAGTAATTTGATCATAGATGTTCTTGCGATGATGACTTCCAGATTTTGGGGATAATAATAATAGTTATTGATTTTATTTTTTTATAATGAGTTTAAGTCTTCCGCATTACTTTCTGTTGATATTACATTGAAATGTTAAGGTTAGATTGGTTGGTTCGCTCACATAGGAGGGTAAATGTGGGTGCCAGTCGCGGCCCCGATTTGGGTCGTGACAATATATATATAAATATTTATGGTGTATAACTATGTTTCAGAGATGTATATTGTATACATTGTTTTGTATAATATTTATAATTTACAATTTGTTTTTTTTTTTCAATACCAACCAACTGAAATCTTCTCTAAACAGTCTAATCAGGGTCATTTTGATCATTTCCACTCTTTTGATCTTCATATTATGTAATCATATTTTAGTCTATGCTTATTGTGATTAAGAAGAATTTTGTCGACATAACCCTCCTCATTCACGCTTAACACCCACAAACTAAAGTCAGTGCGGTCAAACTCCTCTAAAGAAAGAATTTATGTTTCTTCATATTTAAGTCTTAGTTCAAGAAATTCAAGCTAAGCTAATATCTTCTTTTCAGGTATATGGGATTTCATCAATGGATGTTCTTTCACTTATTGAGTCCCGAAGAAAATCTAGTTTTTTAGTTAATGATCTCTATAAAAATTAGGGTTCTCCAGTATGACATAATTTTTCATCATGTTTCTGTCATCTTCATGATTAGTTTAATCATGTGTTTTTATACTATAATTCAACAGTTTTATATTGTATTTTTATGAACTCTCAAAGCACAAATATCTTCATGTATTAGAACTATGTAATTTTAGCTACATGTTTCAGATTATCTGTTTCCATTTAGATAAATTTTCTACTCATAATTATCATATTATCAGTATTTTTCAGCTACTCAGAATTATCAATTTATCAACATCATTCAGTATATTCATATTACTATTATTTTCAATTTATCAACGTGATTTTTATGTGAGAGTTTGAATTAGTACCCAACGGGTCTAGGAATGAAGGTTTACCGTCAATTAAGTCTAAGATCTTTAGTAGCTATTACTAAGTCTCAGAAATATGTGTTATCGTAGGCTTATAGGGATCACCCATTAGACTAGGACTTACTCCTTAGTCATTTATGAATATTATCTTAGTGGTACCACATTAGCTCAGAACAATATTTTAACTAATGGGCTATTTCGATGAGGATTAACAAATCTTCCTCTTGGCTTGAATTCCTTTGTTTAATTGAAATAGTGTCTCTCTGCTTTGCTCCCAGCCCTTCAAAGGGCTTACTGAGTACAATCAACACTAATCAAGTCTAGGCAATGCTTAAACTTATTGATCCATACTGTCTTGGTCACCATATCTATTGAATTATCATCTATAAAGACTCTCGTCATATTAACAACTCTTTAAGATACAATATCTCGGATAAAATAATGTTTGAGTACCATACGTTTTTCATCTCCAAGTCTTGTTCCTATATAACTTTTTTCACTGCCTTCGTAAAGAAAAACCAGATATGCCAAGTTACATTCCAACGGGAAACCCCACCGAAAAGAGTAAAAACATAACATGTCAGTAAACTTCACTTATCCATGTCACCTACATATTTTGAATTCATATAACCTACTGTTGATTCACTTAACTTTTCTTCTGAAAAAGTCAAGCCCACATCTGCATTACCCTTCAAGTATCTCAAGATCTACTTCATTCCTTGCGAATGTTCTGTACTAGGACATGTCATGTATCTACTCACAATATTAACAACATGTAAAGTATCAAGATGAGTGCAAAGCATAGCATACATAATGCACGACACTCAAATATGAAATACTAGATACTCAATGATTGTAGAGACTCTTTTTCAAATATACCTTTTCTAATTCTTCCAGTCAATCTGAAATATTCTCCTAAATTGCCTTACAAAATCCTTGTAAGACAAAAGGTAGTCTTATTCTAATCTTATATACATAGACTAAAATTAGAATCCCGTCAAATATATCTATTTCATACTTTGTTGAAAATGATGTAGACTTCTTAATCCTTGATTATGTTTAGAAACGTTACAATCTAGGGGTACCCCTAGATGTAACACGATGTACCTGTCACGCCCTGAGCCTACACCCTTGGCGGGACTGACACTCGGTGACTATTGCTGCCTCGAGCGAATCCTTAGCCTGGCTTACTTAACTCCGTGGAAGACTTAACATAACTTAATATAACAGTAAGGAACATTTTCAAGAGAAAATACTCAAAATGTAATAATCCATCCAAAATGGCACATGAGTTTCAAAGTTAAAGCATCTTAAATGTAAGATAAAAGATACATCAAACTGAACAATCCAACTGACAATCTGTCTATGAAGCCTCCAAAACTACTTTGATGAATGTTGGGACAGACCCCACAACATTCTGAAATAGAAAGACTGGAAAGCATAAAAAGAATCCTCTGAAATGCAACGAGGCTTACCACTGACTGGAGCTCAAACTGGATCAACGAAGCGCTGCGTGTTGATCCTGGTTACCTGTGTCTGCATAATGAAACGATGCAGATCAACTGACATCAGTACATTAAATGTACTAGTATGCGAGTTGGAAGGTTAAACAACGACTTAAGCTTGATGGGAATAGATGAACTTACCTTGGCTCTGCCCAACTCAAGAAATACTCCACTCAATGAATATATATATAAAGCAATTTAAAACACATGTGATACATATAAGTTTGTAAGACAGTAAAACAACTCAGTTTATCAAAGAAGATGTAATAACAAACTCAACTTTACTTATATATGAAAGTAATATAGTATTGTGGGAGTTTCTCTAACCGAAAACCACCATTATGAGCCTAAGTGGTGATACAACGTTTCGCCCATGCTGCCAGAACTTTCCTATACTTTGTCGTCGCATAGAAAATCCTCAACCTAGCGGATTCACTAGCTAACCTCACGTGATCATCTAAAAAGTATGACCCATCAATACCCATGATGGCTACATGATTTACATGGAGAATTAAGTTAATATGAACTCTCGTCCCCACATCGATGCTCAATACTACTCCCAAAATATACTTTACCTCATGCTTTTAAAATATTCTCTTTCTTCATGGGTTGACATAATTTTCTCAACCCTTTTTAGCTTTAAAAATCCCTCTTGGAATCAATTTTCCCCTTTTTATTTCTCAAAAGTAGTTTGGAAATCTTAGTTCCTCTTCAACTTAAATATGAAAACATTTATAAACTTTTAGGGAGTACATAGTTCCCTTAAAACATATATGAAATGAACTCAACTCTTACTCTTTACTTAACTTGAAATTTAACTCTTAGGGAATACTTAGTTTCCATATAGCTTTTGAGAACTTAACTCAACTCTTTTACTCTTTGCTCAACTCATTGCTTGAACCTTAAAACAAAGTTAAAATATTTGTTTAAGAATCTTGAATGCTTTAGGAACTTACTTTGACTTTCTTCTTAACTTTTAGACTTGACTCTTAACTTCTTTGGCTTTGATCTTAACTTCCTTTGAATTTCATTATGGATTCAAGGATCATGATCTCATGTTTATGGATGATTTCATGATGTTTAGATGTACTTTAGAGTGTTGAAATCGACTAGGAATTATTTCAACCCAGAGTAAGGAAGTTATTTTAAAAGAATGAGCTAAAGTATATTTTGGGAGTAGTATTGAACACAAATATAGGGATAAAAGTTTATATTAACTCAAGTACCCATTTAAACCACGTAGTCATCATGGGTGTTAATGGGTCATACTCTTTAGATGATCACGTAAGTTAAGCTAGTGGATCTACTAAGTTAAGGAGTTCTATGTGAAGGCAAAATATAGAAAATTTTGGCAGCGTGGCAAGACATTGTATCACCACTTAGGCTCATATTGGTGGTTTTCAGTTAGAGAATCTCCCACATAACTATATTATTTTCATATATAAGTAAAGTTGAGTTGCTATTGCATTTTCTTCAATGAACTAAGTTGTTTTACTGTTTTACAAGCTTTATATATATCCATGTATTTTAAATGTCTTTATATACATACATTGAGTTGAGTATCTTTTGAGTTGAGTAGAGCCAATGTAAGTTCATCTTATTCTGATCAAGATTAAGTTGTTGTTTATCATTCCAACTCGCATACTCATACGTTCAGTGTACTGATGCTATTGACCTGCATCGTCTTATGATGTAGACGCAGGTAACCAGGATCAGTACCCAGCACCTCGTTGATCCAGTTTGAGCACTCAAAGTCAGTGGTGAGCCTACTTGTATTCTGGAGGATCCTTGTTATTGCTTTCCAGTCTTTTCATTTTCAAAATGTTATGGGGTTTGTCCTGACATTCATCACAGTATGGTTAGAGGCTTCACAGATGGAAAGTCAGTCATTTAGTACAGTTGAGTCTTTTTATTTACAGATATTTTATTTTGAGACTTCAGTGCCATTTTGGCCAAGACAATTAATTAGAGTTATTTAGGACAATATTCTTGCTTTGTCATTGAGAAATTCTTCTGTTGAGTTAATTAAGACAAACATATGGTTCGCTCAGGTCTAGAAATGGTCATTAGGTGCCCGCCACGTACATGGTGTAGGCTTGGAGCGTGAATAACTTGATATTAGAGCACAGAGTTCAAGATTCCTAGGGAGTCTCTGAAGTCGTGTTTGTAGAGGCTTAGTCATCGGTGTGAAGCGCGCCACATCTATGATTATGAGGCTACAACATTTAGGAATTTCTCATTTCTTTCATGTTCTTTTCATGCGTTAGAGTTAATATCTAAAAACTTTTTCTCTAATTCGTGCTTGCGCGTGTTTCAAATCATCATACCTCCACGAAGAGCAGTCATAGGTCGTCCAGCCAGAAGAAATGTAGAGGAGTCGTAGATACCTAATGCACTCGAAGTGCAACCTCAAGGGAAAGTTACCAATGTTGAGTTTCGTGAGGCTATCCAAATGCTAAGCCAAGCGGTGAATAACCAAGTCGAGAAACAAAGGGGAGCTCGGCAAGAAGGGGCTGACACTTCGAGGAGTCGAGAATTTTTGAGGATGAATCCCCAAAGCTTCTTTGGTTCAAGCAAAACTGAGGATCCAGAAAACTTTGTGGAAGAGTTAAAGAAGGGTTTTGAGGTGATGCATCTGGTCGATACTGAAAGGGTTGAGATAGTTGCATATAAACTGAAGAGTGTGGCTTGGACTTGGTTCGACCAGCGGAAAGAGGGCAAAGATGAGGATGCACCACATCCGAGTTGGGATTATTCTGAAGAGGCTTTCTTGGGACGTTTGTTTACCTAAAAACTAAATAAGGCTAAGGTACGGGAGTTCCTTACTCTGAAACAGGACTCCTTGAGTGTTCATGAGTATGGGATGAAATTCACCAAATTGTCTCGTTATGCTCATGAGATGGTTAAAGATATCGGGAGTAGAATGAGTTTATTTGTCGCTGGTTTGGATCGTGTATCTAGTCAAGAGGGCAGAGCGACAATGCTGATCGGTTTCAAGGACATATCTCGATTGATGGTTTATGTGAATCAAGTTTAAGAGGAAAAACTTAAGGACAGAGAAGAGTAGAGGAACAAGAAAGCCAAGACTAGGAAAGATTCTAGGCAGCAGAAAGGTGGTTCGAATCGACCACAATTCTAGAAAAAAAGGGGCCTGCACAATCATCTGCTAGTGCTCCTACACCCAGAAACCAAAGTGAGCATCATGACCAGAATTTGCAGAACTACAGAGCTAGGCCAAAATAGTCCCAAGAAAGCGTGGCACAGAAAGGTAGTTTGGCTCCTGCATGTGCTAAGTGTGGTAGAACCCACCACGTAAATATCGTGATGACCAGACAGGTTACTTCAAGTATGGTTAAGAGGTTCACTTCGTGAGAGAGTGTTATAAGAACAGCAAGGTAGTGAAAATCCGAGTAATAGAGATTGCTCCACCAGATAGGGTTGCACCTAGAGGAGCCACTTCTGGTACTTGCAGAGAGGCAAACCGTCTCTATGCAATCACTAGCCGCCAATATAAAGAGAATTCTCTACATGTTGTCACAGGTATGATAAAAGTATTTACTTTTGGTGTTTATGTTTTGCTAGACCAAGGAGCAAGTTTATCTTTTTGTAACTCTTTATGTTGCAAATCAGTTTGAGATTTATCCTCAGAAACTTTGTAAACCTTTATGTGTTTCTACCCCTGTTGGAGAGTCTATTTTAGCGGAAAGAGTCTATCGTTATTGTCCTATTTTTATCAATCACAAGAACACCATGGTTGATCTAGTAGAGTTAGACATCACAGATTTTGAAGTCATTCTAGGTATAAACTGACTTCATACCTGTTATGCATCAATAGATTGTAGAACTTGAGTTGACATGTTTCGAATTCCTAATGAGTCAGTCATAGAGTTGAGTAGTAGTTCAGCAGTGCCTAAGGGTCATTTTATTTCGTACCATAAGGCGAGGAAGTTAGTTTCAAAGGGGTGTATCTATCACTTAGTCCGAGTAAATGACTCAAGTGCTGAGTTACCTTCCCTTCAGTCAACTCCTATAGTAAAGAGTTTCCACAAGTTTTTTCTGATAATCTTCTCGGAGTCCCTCCGAGAGAGAAATAGACTTCGGCATAGATATCATTCCAGATACTCGCCCTATCTCTATTCCGACATATAGAATGGCACCAGCGAGTTAAAGAGTTGAAAAAGTAGCTGAAAGATCTGTTAGATAAAGGTTTTATTCAACCAAGTGTCTCGCCTTGGGGCGCTCTGGTCTTTTTTGTAAGAAAGAAGGATGGTTCCCTTAAGATGCGTATGCACTACCGCTAACTGAATAAGGTGACCATTAAGAATAAGTATCTTCTTACAAGGATAGATTATCTTTTTGACTAGGTTCAAGGTGCTTCATACTTTTCGATAATTGATCTCACATCAGGCTTCCATCCATTAAAAGTTAGGGAATGTGATATTCCAGAGAGAACTTTCAGAACCATATATGGGCATTATGAGCTTTTGATTGTCTTTTGGGTAGACCAATGCACCAACAACATTAATGAATCTTATGAAAAGAGTATTCAAGCCTTACTTAGATGTGTTTGTTATCGTCTTCATTGGATACTAATCTATTCAGGGAATGAAGAAGATCATGCTAGTCACCTCAGAATAGTACTTTAGACTTCGAAAGAAAAGAAGCTATATGTCAAGTTCTCCAAGTTGAGTATTGGCTTAAATCTGTGGCATTCTTGGGCCACATAGTTTCTGGTGATGGAATTAGAGTCGATACACAAAAGATAAAAGTACTTTAGAGTTGGCCTAGACCCACATGTCCCACCGATATTAGGAGTTTCTTGGGTTTTGTATGCTACTATAGAAGGTTTGTTGAGGGGTTTTCATCTATCTCGTCTCCCTTGACCATGTTAACTCAGAAGACATTAATGTTTCAATGGTTGGAATCTTGTGAGAAAAACTTTTAAGAATTGAAAAGAGGTTGACTATTGCTCTGATTTTGATTTTAACGGAGGGTACTCAAGGTTTTGTGGTATACTGATATGCATCAAGAGTTTGTTTGGGCTGTGTATTAATGAAGAAAGGCAAGGTCATAGCCTACGCCTCCAAACAGTTGAAATTTCATGAGAAGATCTACCCAACCCATGACTTAGAGTTGGCTGCTGTGGTTTTCGCCTTGAAAATATGGCGTCACTATTTGTACGATGTTAATGTGGATATATTCACTGACCACAAGATCCTAGAATATGTGTTCACCTAGAAAGAGCTAAATCTCATATAAATAAGTTGGTTACAACTACTCAAGGATTATGAAATGAGTATTCTTTACCACCCAGGTAAGGCTAATGTGGTTGCTGATGCCATAAGCAGGTTATCCATGGGGAGTACTGCTCATGTTGAGGGAAAAAAGAGGGAGTTAGCTAAAGATTTTCACAGAGTTGCACTCTTAGAAGTCAGACTTATGGATTCCACGGAAGGAGGGATAGTGGTAACTAATGGGGTTGAATCATCACTAGTGCCTGAGGTGAAAGAAAAGCAAGACCAAGACCTCATTTTGCTTGATTTGAAGGCTAATGTTCATAAGCAAAGTGTATTGGCTTTTGAACAAGGGGGAGATAGTGTGCTGAAGTAACAAGTTAGATTGTGTGTACTTGGGGTGGATGGACTCCAAGAGAGGATCATGGAGGAGGCTTATAGCTCTGGATATTACATTCGTCCGGGTTCCACCAAGATGTACCATAATTTGAGAGAGGTATATTTGTGGGAAGGTATGAAGAATGATATTGTTGAGTTTGTTGCCAAGTGCCCAAATTGTCAGCAAGTGAAAGTAGAGCACCAAAGACCTGGAGGTTTGGCTTAGAATATAGAACTTTCGGTATGGAAGAGGTAGATGATTAATATGGACTTCATCACAGGCTTTCCAAGGTCTCATGGTAAGCATGATTTTATTTTGGTAATTGTCGATAATATGATAAAATCAAACCTCATTTTACCGGTAAAGACTACCCATTTGGCTGAGGATTATGCTAAGTTGTACATTCAAGAAGTGGTAAGCCTTCATGGGGTTTTGATCTCCATTATTTCAGATAGGGGTGCACAACTTACTACTCAATTGTGGAAGTCTTTCCAAAAAGGTTTAAGTTCGAAGGTGAACTTAAGCACTTCTTTTCATCCTCAGACGCATGTACAAGCAGAGCGTACTATCCAGACCTTAGAAGATATGTTGAGGGATTGTTTAATTGATTTTAAAGGGAATTGGTGTTGACACAAAATTTTGGACCTCCACCATATGAATTTAGTTTTGAGCTCCTTTAATTTCAAACGATCTAGAATAATTAGTTTTATAGATTTTGAAGAAAAGCAAAATAAAAAGAAAAATATGATACAAAGTTTGCAAGATATTTTGAAAATTCTTGTAACTTTTTCTTATAATTTGAGGTAACATATATGTTTCATAATTTGTTCGTAATTAGTTTATTTTATAAATGTTCGAAATCATCTCAAAAGGATTTTTAATTTTTAGTAGGTGCTATATCTAAATTAAATTAGTTTAGTCTAAGTTGTACTTATATTTTGAGCTATTCATTTATATCTAAGTTAATTAATTTATTTTGATAAATTTAAGAAGCTCGCTAAATTAATTTACGTGAATTCGTCCTATTAATCAAAGACTTTAAACCATTCAATAGACCAATTTTGGGCCTTTCCCTCACATTTTCAGCAACACCAAAATCCCAAAATAACTCCTTGTCTCGTGTTTTTTTTCTCAAATTTGACCCATCCTAGGTTCAATCCTATTCCTTCCCAGCCCAATTCACCCTCTGACCCAACCCAATTCCAGCGATTACACAAAACAGTTCCCCAACGCGTGAGAGAACGACGACCCGAACCCAGAATTCGATCACGCATGACACGTCTTTGTACCTTTCTCAGTCCGGTTGTGCGATTTTCAGAGGAAGGCAGCGTAATTGTGCAGAGAACAAGGCGACGTGGCAAAATCCCAACGTCTTTCTCATCCTAGAGTCGATATCGGACGACTCTCCTTTCGATTCCGTTGGGGATCAGTACTTTGGACAACTTTCAAACCTGTTCCTCTGAAGAAATTTTGAATTTCAAATATTGAATTCGACCCCATCCTTACCTGTTTTACCACCTAAATCAACCCTAATTTCCATCTATTTAAACCTACTCTTATCTTCATTATTGGGGGGGGGGGGGGGGGCTGGAAAGAGGAAGCAAGAAAAAAAAAAGAAAAAAAAATATACTAATCATATACTGTTTTCATCAATCGATCGAAATACGTAGAAATAAGCTTAAATCGATAAAACTTGGAAGGTTAGCTTGGGATTTTTCTCTCAGGGCGTTCATTGAAGATTTGTGGTGAAGTCGTCACCAGCTCTTGGTTCCAGTTTGCTGCCCGAAAAAAATGTATCGTCATCTTCTTCTCCTTCATAATGTTCTCTCCATCTTTTCTTCTATTCCGAGATTCTTTTTAAATGTTTGAAAAGATTTTATTTCGTGTTTGTTGGCTATTAATTGTTGTGTAGTTTATAATATGGCGCGCCTGTTCTTAGTCGTCGCATCATGTTAGTTTCAATATCAAGTTAAAAACTTTCGTGAATCTGTGCTCAATGTTGTGACCTCTCTGTTTCAAATCTCTTCTCGTGTTTTGCTGGCTTTAAACCTCAAAGTTCTGTTTATTTTTGCTACTGTTAATACTTTTTTTTTTCTCTTAAGAAATGAGGTGAAAGCTTAAAGGCTGAATGAGATATGGAGGTTATATGTTGTGTTATTGATTATTTGTTTGATACAACTGCTTGTCTACCTCTCCATTTTCAGATCTCACGGTGTTGTTCCCATACATTTTTCTCTAAATATGTGATACTTTTTCCTTCTTAGCATGTCTATGCTTGTTTTATATTGCTATTTAGTTTCTTTTCCAGTTTTCGTGATTGACCTGTTCTCGCATGTATTTACAAAGCATGAGTTGTGTTCTTGTGTTCTTTTACAATGGCTTTCGTTGACTAAATCATTCCACAAGATAATAGTCTTGAAGTTTGAGGCGTTAATTCATTTTTGTTTATCCTTAAAGACATGCCTTAGTGTATGAAAAATGAAAAATATTTTATTGCTTGCACCTATCCCTTCTCTTCATGTGAAGTTGGAAAAAATGTTGAACTCTCTCTCTGATTCATGCCTAAAATTTCATTAAAAAAAAGTAGCATATTTTACCAATTTTATCCACTGATTTGCTCTTGTACAACAAGCATAACTTTATGCTATACATATTTCTCTTTTTACTCTGTTTGCCATGTCTCATATTTTACTTTAATGGCATCAATTATAATGGTCTGCTTCTTTTCTTAATTAGCATTGGCTTTTTGTTATTATATTTGTCTAAGAAAATATGCCTAAGTCTTATTTAGTTGGATTACTGCCAACTTAATAAGCCAACTATTGCATCCATATCATATTTATTTTATCAAAATGAATTGTTTCAATTGTGCACGAGTTGTTTATTTGGTAAATGTGCAGCATGCTCCCTTTACATTTTTTTTGAGTCTAATTGTTGATGAATGGTTATGTACTTCCATAAATATAATGTGCTCATAGTTGAACATACATGAAATATATGTTACTGTCTAAGTGTCACATTTGGATATCACCTTTGTAAGCTTTAGTTTGATTCATTTGCTTTTTTTTTAAAGTCACATGTATCATTTCAATTTGAACCCCTTGAAGTAGCTTTCTTTTAGTAAAATCTGTTTTCGTTCAAAATGTATATCTTGTTTATTATATCATTTCATATGCTAACCCATTTCTATTTTATTGCATGTAAAAAATTCCTTTCGGGTCCTTACGGACCTCACTTCATCTATTCGCATCCTCTCGTTGAGCCGTAAAGGCTCATACTACCATATACGAGGCATCCAGCCCCCTCTAAACTGGTGTACAGGTCGAAAAGCAGCAAATATATTGCTGGAAAATAATTTGCAGGTCTCCAAAAGCCTAAGAAAGGGCTAATATACTGTAGTATACACTGATATACAGTCTAAATATGTGACGCACAGTTCCAAAAAATTATACAGGTGCTGGAAATTTGATATGGGGCATCATAAATTCGTTATACAGCCAAAGATATAGGAAAAGCGGCTAATATATGAATTGTATACACTGATATACAACATTTGTATACAAAAACGGAAATTGATTTTGAAGTCCAAAATCAGCAGCTTAGGCCCAATGTTTCTGGGCAGCAATAGGCCCAGAAGGCCCAAACCTTCCTCTCTCACACTTTTTTTTTTATGAATTGATTAATTTGTCTAACTCTCACTTTATTTGCTAATTGATTTTAAGGATAACTCAATTAAATTCCCCAAAAATGAACCATATTCTTTATGTTAGTGTATAATTTTTTTTTGGGAAAATTACATGGGATGGCAAACATCCCTATGTAATTAGTTATTAAGGGTATAGTTTAATTTATTTACGGTCAGTAAATACAGTTTTAATTTTTTTGTCATAATTAATGGGATCACTATCTATTTGTATACAGAATAAAAATAGTCATCCAAAGATATTTATATAATTTTATTTAAAATTAAATTTATCTTGTCTTATTCTCATTCTATATATTTTCCTAAAATTACTCTTCCCTTTTAATTTGAATTTCCATTGAGAAAATTTTGATCTTCTCTCTCCATGTTCTTCCACTTTTCGTAGGTAACCGCAAAATTCATGGCTTTCAATATTGTTTTTCTTGATTCCTTCTATAACAATTGTATATGTAGTATGATTATTAGTTTTTTCATATTTTTTTAAAAAATCTTTATTACTTATCAGATTACAAGTCTTTCAAAATCAGAATAGATGATTTCTAACCATGTATGAGGATTACGAGAGGTATGTCATTGCATGTCAATGTTGTTGATAATCCACCTTTGTTTCATATCAGAACTGGACAAATCTGAAGAATATCGGGAACATCAGGTAGTGCAATTTATATACAAATTACAAAGTTATGTATATAGTGGTTAGTTATGTATATAGTGGTTTGTATATAGTAAGTTAATATATACAAAGTATTATGAAACTGTTCTTAATTGTAAATTCTATTAGTTGTATACCAATTACTAAAGTTAGGTATATAGTGAGTTGTATATTAAGGTAACATATACAAAGTCTTATGAGGCAATAGCTATTTGTATACAATTAACAAATGAATATTATATACAATCAGTTTGATCATTAATATTTTTTTTTTTTTAAAAAATGAAATCACAGATGCACATATATAACTATAATATATATACCAAAATTATTGTACATTATACAAACTCCTAGAATTATACAAAAGAAAAAATTGAAACATAATAAAATATTGTATACAAACAGATTACCCAAAAAAAATTAAAATAATATATGATGGTCATATACAGTTTAAAACACAAAATCAATTACACACAAATATTGTATAAAAATTATATACAATTTCGCAAATATATACAATATAATCAATTTATATATAAATATATCTATGTATGTGTGTGTGTGTGTTTTATAGATTTATCTAAAAAAAAATTAAAAAACTATTTGATTTTGAACTGTTATTGTCTTTCTATAGCTTTAGAATTTTTTTTTTGGGGAAATATTTGATTTTGAATGTTTTGCTTAAATCATGGGATTATGTAAATTTATTGTTAGCATCTTTTGTGCTACTGTTACCATTTATTGAAAAAGAACTTTTTTGTATAAATTTAATCTAGAAAAACGTTTTATACAAATTTATAGTCACCTAACAAACTAAACTATACTCATGGAATGTAATTATGTAAACTATACCCATTAAATGTAATTTCATAACATTCGTTTGCCATATATGAAACTTTCCCTTCTTTTTTTTCAATTCTTGTTCAAATATCTTGGTCCAAACCTCTCTTTTTCTTTTCTAATTACATTAAAATGATTCCTTGGGTTTTCGACTAAATTAGTTCCAAATTATAACGAATTAAATAAATTCTAATTAATCTAGTTTGTTAAAATTCTTATCTCTTGTATTTCAAGTCAAATGTTTTATTTTTTTAATCTCTTTCTCTAAAAATATATAAAATGAAACTAATATGTCATTTATTTAATTATTTTTCCCAAAATTAACCAAATATTATAAATTATTTTTGTATGTAACATCAACTTATTTATTTATTTTTTCTAAAAAAAAAAGAATTAGTCAAATATATTTTAGTCAAATCGTTGGTCAACCGCGAGTTAGCGGGCCTTCCGATGACCTAACACCTTCTCGTAATGTACATTTGAACTTCGAACCATTTCCAATTGATTTTTATCTGTTTTAAATCTTTTGAAGAATAACTTTAAGTTTTCTTGATTTTTACTAAAAGATCAAGTGGTGACTCTCTTAATTCGGAAAATAGATTTCTCTTAAATCATAAGAGTAATTGATTTTTTTTTAAATTTAATCATTTTTTCATTCAATATATATTTTTCATAAGACAATTGGGATGATCACCTACCTCTCATTGAGTTCGTTTAAACCAATAGCTACCATTTGAGCATCCAAATGGCTTCATACGAAGCCATTTATGGGAGAGATGCAGATCTCCTATTGGGTGGTTCGAAGTTGGTAAAGTAGGGTTGATAGGACCAGATATAGTTCACCAAGCCACGGAGAAGGTAAAAGTGATTCAAGAGGGTTTGAAGAGGGCAGAGAGTCGTCAAAAGTCCTATACAGATGTTAGGAGGAAGCCATTGGAGTTTGAGGTGGATGATGGGGCATATCTAAAAGTTTCACCCATGAAGGGCTTATGAGGTTTGGTAAGAAGGGGAAACTTAGCCCCGGTATATTGGACCTTACAGAATATCCAAGAGAATTGACAATGTAGCTTATGAGTTGGAGCTATCATAAGAGTTAGCAGCGGTTCATCCAGTATTTCATATCTCCATGTTGAAGAAGTGCATGGTTGATCCTTCATTGATAGTACCAACTGAATATATTGGAATTAGGGATAGTCTATCATATGAGGAGATCCAAATTCAGATTTTAGATCGCCAAGTCGCAAGTTGAGAACAAAGAAAGTTGCTTGAGTCAAGGTCATTTAGAGGAACCAATTTGTGGGAGAAGTGACTTGGGAAGTTGAAGAAGATATGAAGAAGAGACATCCAAATCTCTTTGAATTCGAAAAGAATGCAGATCAAGGTACTAATTCTCTTGTAGTACTTTATGAATTATGAATAAGCATGATTGTTATTTTCATTTGGAATATTGAGTGTTAAAGTTGATGTTACTATCCTTAGCATAGTGAAAGAAATCTCATTCGAGGATGAATTTTTCTAAGAGGGAGATATTATAACATCTCGTAAATCGTGATAACCAAGAATAAGCTTAGAAACTAAATATTATGATTTGTGGAAAGAATAAAAATTCTTGAAAATTTCCTAAGTTAAAAAGTGAGTTTTGGGTCATTTTCAAACGAGCATAACTTCTAGCTTAGGATGACTTAGCGTCAGTTCTTTATAGTGCATTTTCGATATCCGATGAGGGAGATATGTCTATCTGGATTTTAGTAAGGATAAAGTGGTGTTTTTACCCAACTATTTCGTAATTCGTTTTAAGGGTTTATTAGAGGTAAAACTAAGCCTTAAGTCAGTTTTAGAAAATATTATTCACGCTTAGGGCTTGGGATAAAAAAGAAGAGAAGAAGGAGAAGGGGGAAAGACCAAGAATTCATTAAGAACGTCAAGATCGTTGAGTGAAATTCATCAGGGTGATCCCGATTAAGGTATGTGAGATCTATTTTTCTTAGGTTAGATCACCCACACAACAACTTGTTTAATTCAACAAATTTTGAGTAGTTTGAATGATGAACATTGAAGTTCTTGAAAAACAACGGTTGAATTCTTGTTGGTTGAGTTGTGATATGCCTTTAGTTGATTTGAATTCGTAGTTCAGGTTGTTTTTAGGGTCTAATCTATTGGTTATTGAGGTTATTACAAGCGATTGGGGAAAGATCCATGCAAGTTTAGAAGGTGTAGAGATGAAAAACGGAGAAGAAAAAACAAAAATCATGTCTGATATGAGGCGCCGCGCCAACCAGAGCCCCTCATGATAGATGTTGTCTGTCAGGCTCTGGCGCTCCACGCCTCCTAGAGCGCCACCGACGCCTGGAGACCCCAATTTTGCCCCATCTTTTTGTACTAGTTCCTAAGTGATGTACTTACACATCCTAGTCAATTTCAACACTCTATGGTACATCTAAACATCATGAAATCATCCATAGACATGAAATCATGAACCTTGAATCCATAATCCAATTCAAGGAAAGTTAAGATCAAAGTCTAAGATGCTAAGAGTTAAGTCTTAAGGTTAACAAGTAAGTCAAAGTAAAGTTTCTTAAAGTTTCCAAGAGTCTTATTTAAATGTTGTAACTTCATTTCAAAGCTCAAGTTTCGAGTTAAAGAAAGAGTGAAAGTTGAAGTCTTTCCTCCAAAGAAGTATAAGGAATTAAGTATTTCCTAAAGAGTTGATTAAGATAAAAAGTTTTAAGTTAAGCAAAGAGTAAATAGTTGAGTTCATTTCTCAAATAATATAAGGGAACAAAGTATTCCCTAGAAAGTTTAAATGTTTTTACATTTAAATAGGAGGAAACTAAGATTTCTCAAAAGAGTTTTGAACAAGAAAATGGAACATTGATTCCAAAAGAGCTTTTAAAGATAAGTGTTTTAACAATTATCTCAACCCAAATAAAGGAAGTTATTTTATAAGAATGAGCTAAAGTATATTTTGGGAGTATTGTTTAGCACTGATGTAGGGATAAGAGTTCATATTAACTCATGTACCCATGTAAACAATGTAGCCATCATGGGTGTTAACGGGTCATACTTTTAAGATGATCACGTAAGTTAAGCTAGTGGATTCACTAAGTTAAGGAGTTCTATACGATGACAAAGTACAAGACAGTTCTGCAGCGTGGCCAAAACGCTGTATTACCACTTAGGCTCATAGTAGCGGTTGTCGGTTAGAAAATCTCCCACATAACTATATTACTTTCATTTATAAGTAAAGTTGAGTTACTATTGCATTTTTTTAATAAACTAAGTTGTTTACTATTTTATAAGCTTAATATATATCGCATGTGTTTTAAATTGCTTTATATACATACACTGAGTTGAGTATCTCTTGAGTTGAGCATAGCCAAGGTAAGTTCATCTTATTCTCATCAAGCTTAAGTTGTTGTTTAGAATTCCAACTCACATACTCTTACATTCAGTATACTTGCTAGTTGGCCTACATCGTCTTATGATGCAGGCGCAGGTAACTAGGTTCAACACCCAGTGCCTCATTGATCCAGTTTGAGCACTCAGAGTTAGTGGTTAGCCTACTTGTTTTCCATAGGATCCTTGTTATTTCTTTCCAGTCTTTTTATTTTTAGAATGTTGTGTGGTTTGTCCCCACATTCATCATAGTATGTTTAGAGGCTTCATAGACGGATATTCAGTCATTTAGTTCAGTTGAGTCTCTTTATCTACATATATTTTATTTTGAGACTTTTGTGCCATTTTGGCCAAGATAATTAATTTAAGTTATTTAGGACAATATTCTTGCTTTATCATTGAGAAATTCTTCCGTCCAGACCAAGGGTTTGCTCAAGGCCAACAATGGTCATTAGGTGTCATTCACGTGTAATGTGTAGACTCGGGGCATGACACTAGTGTGGAAACACATTTCATAAGTATAAGAGACATCATAATAAGACATAGGCTATAACATATTAATTAACAATCACAACTTGTGAGTATAAGAAACACCATTATAAACATATAGGTAGTCATTCCAATTTACTTTTAGTATAATAGGAGAGAAATACCTCATGAGCCACCTCAAGAAAAGCTTGTGCAATGTATAGGTAAAACCCCATAATTTCATTATACTAAGCAAGTCACTTTAGATCCTCATTCATGTTTACCATCTTTTTAACTCATATTTAGCCTATTTCTTATAGACAAGGAACATTTACTTTTAGTCAACTATATCAACAAAGGCAACCCATGGAAACAATGCAAGTTAACATCCAACATTACAAGTAGCCTTACAATCTAATGCAATTACCATCTAGTTATAAATACATCCACTACACGAATAATCATGATAAAAGAACTTACCATAACTACTATTAAAGCCTACTCGTGCAATGCATAGATAAAGTCTCAGACATTCACCCACACTAAGTAGTACTTCTTAAATACCTGTAGCTTATCCTAAACTTGACCTTGTGAGAATTAGATATAACCGACATAGACCATGACAACTTATCATGGAATCCAGTGACTCCCACACCGAAAAGGGTTGGTCTACTTGCCTATGGTAGAATCAAACTCTTATCTTAAGTGAAACCAATATCTAAGTAATACATGTGGGCACATAGTTTATGGGATAAGGATATTTCTACTAAAAAATCCGGCCTCTACTAACATGGGGGTTTCCATCCCAAGAGATTGTTTCTAGAAACCCGACCTCTACTAGGATGAGGGATTCCATATCTTATCAATATCAACTCGATACTAAGCATAATTCCCATTGAGTTTATATTATGTTTTGACTTAACTTTATACTTGAGGAAGAATGTCTTGAAACTAAACCAAAAAACTCATACTAAAGCTCTTAGATTCAATGGGTGAGACTAGTCTCCAAACCTCGGAATCACCAAATGTGAAAAACCTTTGACATTGTGTGGTATTCATGTCTAAGTGTGAAAGTAAGGATAATAATCCAATCAACACAGCGATTAGATTATAATGAATTCACTTTACTCTCAAAGCAATCTAATTGAATGCACACAAGTTTCATACACATAGCTAATTCTCGTGGTTTTACCCTTCAAGGGCTATAGATCAGAATCAACCAATCACTCTACAATTAGTACATTAAACATAGGCGGTGACATGATCTAATTAATTAGACTACTACATAAAAATCTCATACTATTCAAATCCCCACAACTCACCCACATCACGTAGTCACAAATTGGGGACATAGGGGTTCATGGGATCTTGGAGGAAATTCATCATCAAAACTATATAAATTTATTAATTAATATAAGTCAAGTAATCAATTCACCACATTCATAATTCGAATTTAATCTACTATAAAGACTCATATTAATGCTTCAAGATCCAAGTTAGGGAAGCCTAAAAATTCATAGATCCTTAGATAATTCCTAAGGAAAACAGTAGTAATTCGTCATATTGAACATAATATGAGACAATAATCACATTGAAATCGTTTTGAAAGTGAATCCATGCCATAGATTTAAAACCCTAGGTATTGAAGAAATTTTTTGGGGAATCTTTCAAGGGCTTCATGGAAGTAAAATATTCATAAATCAAGACTATCATACCTTCATTGTATATCCTTCACGAAATTAAGGAGGAAAGATGAGTTCTTGAGATAGTTATTCTTCTTCTTCAATGGAGTTTTTAGAGAGAAGATTGTTCTGGGGAAAGTTAGTTATGATTTGGGCGAGACGTTGTATCATCATGTAGCTCATAGTGATGATTGTCAGTTACGGAACATTCCCAATAGAGTTAAAAGTGTATTTTTATCATATCATTTATAATGTTGAGTTTAGAGATTAGAAAGTATTTTGTAAAGCTTTAAATAATTTAACTTTTTTATTTCCTTACATTCAATTTAGTATGTATCTATATCTAATGTAATCCTTTCATTCAGTTTGTTATTCCCTATATTACATTCTCGTACATTCAATGTATTGATGACATTTGAGCTACATCTTTTAATGATGCAGATACAGGTTCTTAGGATCCTAAATAAGAGTCTGTTGAGATCACTTCATTTGCTTGTCATCTTTTGAGTGAGACTTTCTTGCTTCTGAAAGACTCCAGTTTTATGAGTTGTTAGTAGTAGTTCTCTTGAAGAATCATAGGTCTTGTCCCCACACTCATGTTTATATAGTAGAGGCTTCATAGATAGACAATTTTGAATAGTCTTTCACTTTTAGATATTTTATTTAAAAGTTAGACAATTTTGAATAGTCTTTGTGTTTAAATATTTTATTTAAAACTTATATTTCATACTTAGTATATTCACTAACTATATCTCTTTTCTAGGCTTAAGAAGACCTAGTTTTAAAAAACAAACCTTAAAGATTGGAAGTAAAGGATGCCTACCTTTCGAGCAACTCCCTCTTTGTCTTTTGAGAAGTAAAAGTCTCTTTTGCAAAAGAAAAAAAAAAGAGATAAATAATGTAACTAATGACTTAAACTGGTGATTTATTGGTGTTTGGTAAAACGAAAGTAGTATATTTTCATGATCACAACTCACGAGCATCAATAATAAAATGTTGACGGTGACATGCTATTTCTTAAAGGAAAAAACAATTATATATATTAAATTAACAAGTTCCATTTGCTCCTGAATATGAACATTTTAATGAAGTGATGTCTTGATATTGACAAGAAACTAACTTCCCTTCAACTTACCAAGCACACTTATATATTCCCATTATGCTCAATCACAATATATATGCTTGAGTAACTTCTCTCTCTCTATATATATAAAATGTAAATATCAATCATTAAACTATTTTGAAAATTAAAAATAAAACGAAAAAAGTGTTATTATACTATCAACGAGCTTGATAACAATTATCTGCCCCAGTGATCATGCCCTAAGCAATTAGGGCATGATATTTGTCTTCACCTATGATTTATAACTTGAATCATAACTATTTAATTTATATCTATATGAAAATTTGATGGTAAGTTCTATGACGCTTTTTGTTCGTCGGTTTGTCTAATTTTCGAATTAAATAGGAATAAATTAATTTCTTCTTAAACTTAATATTCAGGTATTCATTTTTTTTCAAAAATAAAAAATAAAAAATAATCTCTCTTTCTCTCTCTCTCTCTCTATCTATCTATCTATCTATCTATCTATCTATCTATCTATCTATCTATCTATCAATATTGTATATTAATATATATATATATATATATATATATATATAATTATAATTTTTAGTATTAACAAAATAATAATTATAGCATATTTACTAATAAACACCCTACTCGATCTTAATTAGTCCTATCTTTCTAATGTGTAAATGTGTCCTTAAATTTGGCTTCAGGTCGTATTTATGTTTTTCAGCTTTAGGTATATACAAGTAAACACTTACACTTGAATAAATAGACATATTTGTCTTAAATGATATCCTACATAACAATATTGTATCATATGTGGCATCCTACTTTGTATTACGCCACATATGTAGAATAGAAATGTTTACTTATTTAATTATACAAATTTAAGTAACTATTTATGTACACCCGAAATTGAATAATATAGATCCCGACTAAAGTTAAGTTAAAATGACATATTTCCTTCATATGTCATTGAGGGAGTTTTGCGTGATGATTGAATAAATCCTATATATGAAGTGAATCCTCGTACATGAGCCAGAGAGGGCCACAACTAGTTTTGAACAAAAAGGAAATACTCTTGGCCATTTCATTAATTATTATTAGTCAGTTTGTATATATTAAAAAGTAGTAGTATACTCTGGACCAACTTTTTATTGTATTTCTTGCCTTTTAAGCACTCTTTTGTACCCTCCCTACCCCCAAATCTCACACTAATATTTCTTTCATTCTTCCTCCAATCCAAACACTTCCTTCTTCTCTTCTTTCCCTTTTTCCTCTCTGCTTAAATCTACTTTAGCTTTAGCTCCGTATACAGATAGTATGCCTGAATGTCAAGAGAAAGGTATTCATCAACCAACAAACACACAAAAAAATATATTAAAAAAATGTTCATTTTAATTTCTTGTGCAAGAATGGTGCTCTTTTCCTTTGTTATCATAGATCCAATATGTTTTCTATTATTTAATTTGTTTACAATATTTGTGTTAGGGATCGATATGAGGAGATAGGTAAAAAAATAAAGAGGGAAGCAGATGACTACTCGCAGATGGGAAGAAGATATATGTTGGTGCCTCCAGGAAACACAACGTTAAACACTGTAACGCCTTGTGCTGCTTGTAAGCTTTTGAGACGTCGTTGTGCTCAAGAATGTCCATTTTCTCCATATTTTTCCCCTCATGAACCTCAAAAGTTTGCTTCTGTTCACAAGGTTTTTGGTGCTAGTAATGTTTCCAAGATGCTAATGGTAAGAACGTACCACCAATTCATTTTTTTTTTTTTAAAAAAAAGAGATCTTATGTTTATTTAATAACTATTCAGGAAGTACCTGAGAGCCAAAGAGCAGATACAGCTAATAGCTTAGTTTATGAAGCAAATGTACGGTTAAGAGATCCCGTGTACGGGTGCATGGGAGCGATTTCTTCTCTACAACAGCAAGTTCAAGCATTACAAGCGGAGCTGAATGTTATTAGGGCGGAGATAATAAAATACAACACGACTACACTCATTCCGTCATTGCTATCTTCTGGAGCTGTATCCATTGCCACAGTACTTCCACCACCACCACCACCACAGCCACCAGTAACAATTCTACCTTCAACGATATCTTCTAGTCATGATGCAACCATGTACACTCAACCCTCAACAACCACCACTGAATTTAGCAACATATCCAGTGAGAATAATATATCCTATTTTGGCTAAATTTGTTTATTATTCATATTGCAAAATGAAGAATCAAATTAAGTACAATAAGCAATAAATTGTTTTAATGGCACAATAAGTTTATCATACCCATGTTTATGTTACAATGGATCACTACTATAAAGAAAGAAAAAGATTAAATATATTTCTCCTCATTAATTATCTTTCATAGCATTTTTATTACACTAGGAAATGTGAAGGACAAATTTCTACTGAAAATTGAAAACCCCTACCTAGCTATTGTGTGGAAACTACTATTTAATACCACTAGACGGTAAGACTTGACTTCCTCTTCAACATTCATAGAACTAAAAATAATTTTCGTTTAATCCCATGATAATCACACAAAGTGAACAGTAAGAATGTGTAGTTGTTATTAGAGAGAGATTCTTTTTGACCAGAAATAATTTGATTCGATTCGATTCAGATGGAGGATATTTATCTAAAAGTTACAATTTTCCTTTTATATAAATCAACTTGAGGAGCAAAAAGGTAGTATCTCAAATGTGTGTAAAATTACTTGATCTTGTTATTAAATGATGTTCATTACTTTTTCTTAGTTTAGAATAATATATTTGCAAATTTAAGATATATAATCGTTGATAAAAATTGTATATGTAATGGCGTAGGTACATATATTGGAATCTATTAATTAAGCTTGTTTTGACATTTTAAGGGGCTTTCTCATCTAATCTAAATTGTATGTTGAAGATTTGAAACTGATTAGCAACTGTAACAATGATCATAAGGTGTGTTAATTAATTGAGTTTTAGAAAAGTTAAAAGTAAGGAAATACGAAAATGTAGTTGAATTGTTAGCTGGTCAGTAGTCCTGCCAGCTAATTTTGTCTTTTGTATAATTTAGGGGTTCCTTGGCGTGTGGAGTTCAATATACATTAAGAGGAAGCCAAAGGCACCCTTTAATAATAATGTAAACAAACTTATAGGGAACTTCATTCCCTTCACTCCCTTTTGATTTATTTATTAAAATTGCGGGTAGGGAGGGGAAACAAAACCTCATAAATAAAGTGGGAGTTCAGGTAATCAACCAACTGATGAGTTACTAAGACTTCCGCTCTTCTCTTCAAAATGAAAGGAAAAAAAAAGTTGTGGTGGGGGAGACTTCTTCATGAACTAATTAACCATATTACAAATGTAATACAAAGACGAAATTGAATGTCTCACTCATGTAAGTCTCTTTCAAGAGTGTATAAAACCAATGCAGAGAATTGATGGAATTTGGTCTAAGGTCATGGTTGCTTAAGATGTTGGCATCTTACTTGTCTTTACATTCATTTCCCCATTGAAAATAATTCTTAATTTATAGCTTTACTTCTCCCAAAGTCTCATCTTTAGTGACTCTTATGAGGCAAGTTGTAGAAGGAAACTGCTTTGAAACATTCCATCACCAATTTTTAAAACAACAAAAGCAAATGGTCAAGTACGCCAAGTTAATCCCCTCCCCACGTGAAGTTATATATATATATATATAGTTTAATTTATTAAGCTACAATTTATATCTAAAATGTATGATCAACCTTAATATCTACTCAAGCTTTTGCCAAAATCTAGTCAAGCATGTTCTCTTATGCAATTTAGTGTTAAAGTAATCATTAAGGGGTTGTTTCGTAGGTGAAAATAGTGTTGAATAGGGTGTATTAGTAATACTACAGCAGTACAATGTTGTATTAGTTATGCTAAAATTAAAAATTATTCCTCATATAATTTTAAACAATACCCTCGAAAATATGATGAAATGGATATTAAAAAAGTTTTGAGGCCAGTTGTGTCTTTATAGTGCTAATGTATGCATTACAAGTCCTTGCATTGCTAACACCATATTTAATTTGGCATATACCAAATAGCGTACACGTTATGTTAAATATATACAAAGCTAATGCATATATTATTTTTATCCAAATATATCCTACCAAGTTGAAACCCTAAATCACTAGTTCTCTTGATAGTTAGTTGCAACCGTTTCACTATTCTAATCAACTAGGAATAATTAGAATGTAGAATTAATTAGAAGCCTTACGTTCCAGGTAATTGGCATGAAAAAAAATGAAATGATTATTAACAAAAGTTGGACCCCCTAATTTCGACTAATAAGTTATTTATATAAAATCATGACATATTTCATCTCTGAATCTGCAGAAAAAAATAAATAAATTCATTACTCGAACATCGTCTTGTATCTCAACGCTGAAATATTGTTAAACTTTTTTTAGGCTCTTTTCCTTGTAAAATGATTTTCCATTCAGTATTCATCACACACATGCATTTTCTATAGTTTGCTGGTAAATTATAATAGTGTGCCAGTATAAAAACAAGCACAGAAATACAATTAAATTAATCTTAATATTACAATTGAGTTACACATTATGACTCTCTCTCTATATATATATATATGTAAAAATTAAAACCCTATTTTATAAGCCAACAAAGGCCGGACGAACACAACATGAGCTGGTGGTACTAATGGCAACATAAGACACATGGCATTATCTGATTGGCTATAAAAATACATGGAAGGGAAAAATGAGGCCAGGCGTCTTCTTTGTTGATTTCATAGTTTTTGAGTTCATAATGTGGTTCAATTTTCTTATATGTCCTTTAACTTGATTTCAAATCACATTTATGTTCTTCAATTTTGAATATGCACAAATAGACACTTAAATTTGTATAAAGTTGAACAAATAGACACACATGTCCTACATGTCATTTTTTGTTCTACGTGGTGTTCTACGTGGACTGTGTCATATAGGACTCATGTGTTTATTTATTTAAAAGTTGGATAGTTAAAGTTTCTGTTTGTGCATTATGAAAATTGAAGGTCAAAGTTAAAATTTGAACTAAGTTTAGGGTCAAATATATATATTATGCCTTTCTTATTTGGTGAGTTCTTTCTACTTCTTCTTTCCTTAGACATTCCACTAATATGGAATAAGAAACACATAGATGCAATAAATTGGTTAGTGTTGTAATATAGAGAGGATGTAAAATTAGAAATAATAAACAAGGGTAGAATAGTCTTTTACTTAATGGTAGTTATAACAAACTTATCACATTGTTAGTTAGATAAGTTTGTTATTAGTTAGTTAGTTAGTAAAAATGAGCTATATAAATAAGCACATTTATTGTACATGTAATACACACAATTTTACAGGAAATAGAATATACATTCTTCTCATTCTTCTTCTTCTTCTTCTTCTTAGCTGTATTTTCTTCTTCTTCTTTTTCTTATGAAGCTTCCCTTCATTAACGAACATGGTATCAGAGCCACTGCTTCTCAGTGAACATTGATGAAGCTGGAAGAATCCATAGAATCAAAGAATCGTTGTTGATTCATAAGATTCACAGGTGTTTGTTGCTGAAAAAACCATAGAATCAAAGAATCAGCTACTGGTTCATAGATTCACAGGAGTTCTGTTGGAAAGTTGTTTAGTTTCAAGTTGATTTCAAGTCCAAAAGTTGATTGTTGCATTTTCAGATGACAGTTGAGGGTGAGAATGCAGATGTGACTCAAAGCAGAACACAAGTTAGTTCTGGGCAAAGTCAAGGTATCGACTATAATCATCCTTTGTTTCTTAATCCTACTGATGCTAGTGGTATGAGTATTATCTCATTTCAGTTAACTGGTGTTGAGAATTATACTTTGTGGAGTAGATCGATTAAGATAGCTCTACTAGGAAGAAATAAAATAGGGTTAATTGATGGAACTGCTAGAAAGGAAGTGTTTGGTAAAGAACTGTGGGGGCAATGGGAGAGAGTGAATGCTATTGTTCTATCTTGGCTAATGAATGTTGTATCTAAGAGTTTATTAAGTGGTATTGCATTTGCTTCTAGTGCACTTGATGTTTGGACTGATTTAAAGGAAAGGTTTGATAGAGTAGATGGCTCTAGAACCTATAGTTTACACAAAGATATTGCTACATTGCAACAGGGTACAGTTTCTGTTTCCATGTATTATACAAGACTGAAAAGTTTGTGGGATGAGTTTGAGGTGTTGGTGCCATCTCCTTGTTGTAATTGTGAAATATCCAAAGGTTTTGTTGCTCATATGAATAGGCAGAAGTTGTATCAATTTCTAATGGGATTAAATGAATCCTATCATCAAGCAAGAAGTCAAATCTTGATGATGGATCCACTACCATCAATCAACTATGCCTATGCTATGATAGTTGGTGATGAGAATCAAAAGGTTGTGGTTAATGGTGTGAATGATATCTCTGCTGCATTGGAATCTTCAGTTGCTTTGTACTCTAAAGCAAGTAGTAGTTCAAGTGTAAATCAGAAAATTAAAAGGAATACTCTGTTGATATGTGATTTTTGCAAGTGTAAGGGTCACAGCAAAGAGTTCTGCTACAAAATTGTAGGTTATCCTCCTGATTTTAAGTCCAAAAGGAAGATTCAAGGAACTTCTCCTGCATATGGTACTACTGGAAACATCAACTATAATCAAAATTCATTAACACATGCAAATCTTACCTATGGAATGAACACCAATGTTCCTCCACCAGGCTGGGAGCAGCATCAATCTTCATCAGAAACTTCAAGTGTTAATAAAACAGTAAGCACTGCAGAGAAAGAGGTTCAACAGTTGCTTCATGGATGTACATTTACAAAGGATCAATATGATCACATTCTAAAAATGGTTCAACAGAAGTCTGAGCCTGCTGTGTGTAATACTGCAAACACTACAGGTAAAACATTTTTTGTTTCTGAACACAGTAATATGTGGATTGTAGATACTAGTGCAACAAACCATATGGTGTCCAGTTTGAACTTGTTGGATAAAAATACTGTGCATGAACTTGAGGTTTCTAAGCCTGTATATCTGCCTAATGGTACTACTACTCAGGTGTCTCACATTGGTTCTTGTAGTTTATCACGAAGAAGTATTATATCAAATGTGCTTCACATACCAGAATTCAAGTATAACTTGTTATCAGTTAGTCAAATCACTAAGGAACTAGGTTGTTCTGTTACCTTCTTTCCTCATTTTTGTGTGTTCCAGGAACTCTACAGTGGGAAGGTGAAAGAAGTTGGTAAGGAGGAAGGATGATTGTACTTACTAATAAAGCATTTAACCACTCAGTGTACTGGTCAAGAAAAGGAAGTTGAGACTGCATTTGCTGCTCATGATGTCAAGGAAGAAGACATGGTGTTATGGCATAAAAGATTGGGTCATGTATCATCAACAGTTCTGTCTAGAATGTTCTCAGTGAATAAGAAAAGTACTTGTAGTATTTCTAAGTGTCTTGTATGTCCATATGCTAAACAAACAAGGAATGTGTTTCCTAAAAGTAGCATTAAGAGTACTGCTTGTTTTGAGCTGCTTCATGTTGATCTTTGGGGTCCTTACAACACAGCTACTATTGATGGCAAGAAATACTTTCTAACAATTGTGGATGATTTCTCAAGAATAACTTGGTTATTTTTACTCTCACATAAGTCTGATGTGTGTAGTTCTATTCAAACATTTCTGCAATTTGTTCAAACTCAGTTTGGAAAAAGAGTTAAAGTATTAAGGACTGATAATGGTACTGAGTTTGTAAACTCAGGTTGTCACAAGTTATTTGCAGAATTGGGAATTTTACATCAAAGATCATGTCCATATACTCCTCAGCAGAATGGAGTTGCTGAGAGGAAGCATAGACACTTACTTGAGGTTACTAAAGCTTTAAGAATTCAAGCTCACATTCCTATTAGATATTGGGGTCATTGCTTGTTAGCTGCAGCATATATCATTAATAGGTTACCAAGCAGTGTACTAGAGTTTGATACTCCTTATGAAAGGTTATATGGTAGAAAACAATCAGTGTCTCATGTCAAAACACTAGGATGTTTATGTTTTGCTAAACTTCTTACAGAACATGATAAGTTGATGCCTAGATCAAGACCTGCAGTACTAATGGGTTATTCAGGACTACAAAAGGGATATATACTTCTTGATCTCACTGATAAGTCTTTTTTCACAAGTAGGGATGTGGTATTTAGAGAAGACTTATTTCCTTTTGCAAAGATGGATCAGTTAATACAAGAAAGAGTATTTGTGAATCCTATACAAGTATCAGATATGCTAAGTGAAGGTTTACAGTATACAAGTCCTGTGGTTTCCAGATGTTCTCCTACTAATGTGTCTCATGAGAGTCCTACTGTGTCTTCATTTAATGAGATAGATCATTCAGAGTCTTCAACTGTTGATACTGAGGGGAGTTTAGAGCCTACAACTCTTACAAATGTTAGGAGGTCTGTCAGACAGAAGCTTAAACCAACTTGGATGAAAGACTTTGTATCTTTGACTGTTAACAAAGATGTCAGGTATTCTTTAGGAAATTATATGAGCTATGCTCATCTTTCACCTACATATCAAAGTTATATTGCAGCTACTTCTGTTATAAAGGAACCTGATTCCTATCTAGAAGCAATTCATGATGAGAGGTGGATAGAAGCCATGCAGAATGAGATTCAAGCACTAGAAAGTAATCATACTTGGGAGCTAACAAATTTGCCTAAAGGAAAAAAAGCTATTGGGTGTAGATGGATTTATAAAGTTAAATATAACTCATCAGGGGAAATAGACAGGTTCAAAGCAAGGTTAGTGGCCAAGGGTTATTGTCAACAAGAAGGAATAGATTACAAGGAGACTTTCTCACCTGTGGTTAAAATGGTGACAGTAAGAACTGTTGTTTCTCTTGCAGCAGCTAAGCATTGGCATATCCATCAAATGGATGTGTTCAATGCATTTCTTCAAGGTGACTTAAATGATGAAATTTATATGCAGCTACCTCAAGGATTTGTCAGTCAAGGGGAGAAAGTATGTAGACTAACAAAGTCCCTATATGGTTTGAAACAAGCCCCAAGGCAATGGAATCAAAAGCTGACTGAAGCTCTTAGCAATCTCAAGTTCAAACAAAGTCAACATGATTATTCCTTGTTTATCAATCAGTCAGAAGAGGGAACTATATTAGTGTTGGTTTATGTAGATGATATGCTAATTACTGGCAGCAGTCTTAAGCTAATAGAAGACACAAAGAAGGCATTACAACAAGTATTCAAGATGAAAGATTTAGGAGAACTAAAATACTTTCTAGGCATTGAATTTACCAGATCAGCAGCTGGTATATTAATGCATCAAAGAAAGTATACTCTGGAGCTCATAGCTGAGGTTGGATTGACTGCAGCTAAGCCTGCAAGAACACCTATTGACATCAATGTCAAACTAACATCTAAACTGTATGATGAGCATGTGAATAAGGAACAAGAAGAATCAGGTGATCCTTTGGTTGATCAGACAGCATATCAGAAAATAATAGGCAAGTTGTTGTATTTAAATATGACAAGGCCAGATATATCTTTTAGTACTCAGACATTGAGTCAATTTTTACAACAACCAAAAAGGTCTCATCTTGATGCTGCATTAAGGGTGATCAGATATTTGAAGAAACAACCTGGTCAAGGATTGTTGTTAGCAAGTGATTCAGATGGACAAGTTACTGCATTCTGTGATGCAGATTGGGCATCTTGTCCACTCACTAGAAAGTCTGTGACAGGGTACATGATTAAGATTGGACAATCTTTAATATCATGGAAGGCAAAGAAGCAAACAACAGTGTCAAGAAGCTCAGCTGAAGATGAGTATAGGAGCCTGGCTTCAACTGTTTCAGAATTGGTGTGGCTGCTGGGATTGTTAAAAGAATTAGGTACTAAAATTCAAGTACCAGTTCAAATATACAGTGATAGTAAGGCTGCTATTCAGATAGCTGCTAATCCGGTTTATCATGAAAGGACTAAGCACATTGAAATCGATTGTCATTTCATAAGAGAAAAACTACAAAAGGGGCTGATTAAAGTTGAATATATTCCTACTAAGGAACAACCAGCTGATGTGTTGACAAAAGGATTATCTAGACTTCAACATGAACATTTGTTGTCCAAGCTAGGGGTTTTGAATATTTTTTCACCTCCTAGCTTGAAGGGGAGTGTTGTAATATAGAGAGGATGTAAAATTAGAAATAATAAACAAGGGTAGAATAGTCTTTTACTTAATGGTAGTTATAACAAACTTATCACATTGTTAGTTAGATAAGTTTGTTATTAGTTAGTTAGTTAGTAAAAATGAGCTATATAAATAAGCACATTTATTGTACATGTAATACACACAATTTTACAGGAAATAGAATATACATTCTTCTCATTCTTCTTCTTCTTCTTCTTAGCTGTATTTTCTTCTTCTTCTTTTTCTTATGAAGCTTCCCTTCATTAATGAACATGGTATCAGAGCCACTGCTTCTCAGTGAACATTGATGAAGCTGGAAGAATCCATAGAATCAAAGAATCGTTGTTGATTCATAAGATTCACAGGTGTTTGTTGCTGAAAAAACCATAGAATCAAAGAATCAGCTACTGGTTCATAGATTCACAGGAGTTCTGTTGGAAAGTTGTTTAGTTTCAAGTTGATTTCAAGTCCAAAAGTTGATTGTTGCATTTTCAGATGACAGTTGAGGGTGAGAATGCAGATGTGACTCAAAGCAGAACACAAGTTAGTTCTGGGCAAAGTCAAGGTATCGACTATAATCATCCTTTGTTTCTTAATCCTACTGATGCTAGTGGTACGAGTATTATCTCATTTCAGTTAACTGGTGTTGAGAATTATACTTTGTGGAGTAGATCGATTAAGATAGCTCTACTAGGAAGAAATAAAATAGGGTTAATTGATGGAACTGCTAGAAAGGAAGTGTTTGGTAAAGAACTGTGGGGGCAATGGGAGAGAGTGAATGCTATTGTTCTATCTTGGCTAATGAATGTTGTATCTAAGAGTTTATTAAGTGGTATTGCATTTGCTTCTAGTGCACTTGATGTTTGGACTGATTTAAAGGAAAGGTTTGATAGAGTAGATGGCTCTAGAACCTATAGTTTACACAAAGATATTGCTACATTGCAACAGGGTACAGTTTCTGTTTCCATGTATTATACAAGACTGAAAAGTTTGTGGGATGAGTTTGAGGTGTTGGTGCCATCTCCTTGTTGTAATTGTGAAATATCCAAAGGTTTTGTTGCTCATATGAATAGGTAGAAGTTGTATCAATTTCTAATGGGATTAAATGAATCCTATCATCAAGCAAGAAGTCAAATCTTGATGATGGATCCACTACCATCAATCAACTATGCCTATGCTATGATAGTTGGTGATGAGAATCAAAAGGCTGTGGTTAATGGTGTGAATGATATCTCTGCTGCATTGGAATCTTCAGTTGCTTTGTACTCTAAAGCAAGTAGTAGTTCAAGTGTAAATCAGAAAATTAAAAGGAATACTCTGTTGATATGTGATTTTTGCAAGTGTAAGGGTCACAGCAAAGAGTTCTGCTACAAAATTGTAGGTTATCCTCCTGATTTTAAGTCCAAAAGGAAGATTCAAGGAACTTCTCCTGCATATGGTACTACTGGAAACATCAACTATAATCAAAATTCATTAACACATGCAAATCTTACCTATGGAATGAACACCAATGTTCCTCCACCAGGCTGGGAGCAGCATCAATCTTCATCAGAAACTTCAAGTGTTAATAAAACAGTAAGCACTGCAGAGAAAGAGGTTCAACAGTTGCTTCATGGATGTACATTTACAAAGGATCAATATGATCACATTCTAAAAATGGTTCAACAGAAGTCTGAGCCTGCTGTGTGTAATACTGCAAACACTACAGGTAAAACATTTTTTGTTTCTGAACACAGTAATATGTTGATTGTAGATACTAGTGCAACAAACCATATGGTGTCCAGTTTGAACTTGTTGGATAAAAATACTGTGCATGAACTTGAGGTTTCTAAGCCTGTATATCTGCCTAATGGTACTACTACTCAGGTGTCTCACATTGGTTCTTGTAGTTTATCACGAAGAAGTATTATATCAAATGTGCTTCACATACCAGAATTCAAGTATAACTTGTTATCAGTTAGTCAAATCACTAAGGAACTAGGTTGTTCTGTTACCTTCTTTCCTCATTTTTGTGTGTTCCAGGAACTCTACAGTGGGAAGGTGAAAGAAGTTGGTAAGGAGGAAGGATGATTGTACTTACTAATAAAGCATTTAACCACTCAGTGTACTGGTCAAGAAAAGGAAGTTGAGACTGCATTTGCTGCTCATGATGTCAAGGAAGAAGACATGGTGTTATGGCATAAAAGATTGGGTCATGTATCATCAACAGTTCTGTCTAGAATGTTCTCAGTGAATAAGAAAAGTACTTGTAGTATTTCTAAGTGTCTTGTATGTCCATATGCTAAACAAACAAGGAATGTGTTTCCTAAAAGTAGCATTAAGAGTACTGCTTGTTTTGAGCTGCTTCATGTTGATCTTTGGGGTCCTTACAACACAGCTACTATTGATGGCAAGAAATACTTTCTAACAATTGTGGATGATTTCTCAAGAATAACTTGGTTATTTTTACTCTCACATAAGTCTGATGTGTGTAGTTCTATTCAAACATTTCTGCAATTTGTTCAAACTCAGTTTGGAAAAAGAGTTAAAGTATTAAGGACTGATAATGGTACTGAGTTTGTAAACTCAGGTTGTCACAAGTTATTTGCAGCATTGGGAATTTTACATCAAAGATCATGTCCATATACTCCTCAGCAGAATGGAGTTGCTGAGAGGAAGCATAGACACTTACTTGAGGTTACTAAAGCTTTAAGAATTCAAGCTCACATTCCTATTAGATATTGGGGTCATTGCTTGTTAGCTGCAGCATATATCATTAATAGGTTACCAAGCAGTGTACTAGAGTTTGATACTCCTTATGAAAGGTTATATGGTAGAAAACCATCAGTGTCTCATGTCAAAACACTAGGATGTTTATGTTTTGCTAAACTTCTTACAGAACATGATAAGTTGATGCCTAGATCAAGACCTGCAGTACTAATGGGTTATTCAGGACTACAAAAGGGATATATACTTCTTGATCTCACTGATAAGTCTTTTTTCACAAGTAGGGATGTGGTATTTAGAGAAGACTTATTTCCTTTTGCAAAGATGGATCAGTTAATACAAGAAAGAGTATTTGTGAATCCTATGCAAGTATCAGATATGCTAAGTGAAGGTTTACAGTATACAAGTCCTGTGGTTTCCAGATGTTCTCCTACTAATGTGTCTCATGAGAGTCCTACTGTGTCTTCATTTAATGAGATAGATCATTCAGAGTCTTCAACTGTTGATACTGAGGGGAGTTTAGAGCCTACAACTCTTACAAATGTTAGGAGGTCTGTCAGACAGAAGCTTAAACCAACTTGGATGAAAGACTTTGTATCTTTGACTGTTAACAAAGATGTCAGGTATTCTTTAGGAAATTATATGAGCTATGCTCATCTTTCACCTACATATCAAAGTTATATTGCAGCTACTTCTGTTATAAAGGAACCTGATTCCTATCTAGAAGCAATTCATGATGAGAGGTGGATAGAAGCCATGCAGAATGAGATTCAAGCACTAGAAAGTAATCATACTTGGGAGCTAACAAATTTGCCTAAAGGAAAAAAAGCTATTGGGTGTAGATGGATTTATAAAGTTAAATATAACTCATCAGGGGAAATAGACAGGTTCAAAGCAAGGTTAGTGGCCAAGGGTTATTCTCAACAAGAAGGAATAGATTACAAGGAGACTTTCTCACCTGTGGTTAAAATGGTGACAGTAAGAACTGTTGTTTCTCCTGCAGCAGCTAAGCATTGGCATATCCATCAAATGGATGTGTTCAATGCATTTCTTCAAGGTGATTTAAATGATGAAATTTATATGCAGCTACCTCAAGGATTTGTCAGTCAAGGGGAGAAAGTATGTAGACTAACAAAGTCCCTATATGGTTTGAAACAAGCTCCAAGGCAATGGAATCAAAAGCTGACTGAAGCTCTTAGCAATCTCAAGTTCAAACAAAGTCAACATGATTATTCCTTGTTTATCAATCAGTCAGAAGAGGGAACTATATTAGTGTTGGTTTATGTAGATGATATGCTAATTACTGGCAGCAGTCTTAAGCTAATAGAAGACACAAAGAAGGCATTACAACAAGTATTCAAGATGAAAGATTTAGGAGAACTAAAATACTTTCTAGGCATTGAATTTACCAGATCAGCAGCTGGTATATTAATGCATCAAAGAAAGTATACTCTGGAGCTCATAGCTGAGGTTGGATTGACTGCAGCTAAGCCTGCAGGAACACCTATTGACATCAATGTCAAACTAACATCTAAACTGTATGATGAGCATGTGAATAAGGAACAAGAAGAATCAGGTGATCCTTTGGTTGATCAGACAGCATATCAGAAAATAATAGGCAAGTTGTTGTATTTAAATATGACAAGGCCAGATATATCTTTTAGTACTCAGACATTGAGTCAATTTTTACAACAACCAAAAAGTTCTCATCTTGATGCTGCATTAAGGGTGATCAGATATTTGAAGAAACAACCTGGTCAAGGATTGTTGTTAGCAAGTGATTCAGATGGACAAGTTACTGCATTCTGTGATGCAGATTGGGCATCTTGTCCACTCACTAGAAAGTCTGTGACAGGGTACATGATTAAGATTGGACAATCTTTAATATCATGGAAGGCAAAGAAGCAAACAACAGTGTCAAGAAGCTCAGCTGAAACTGAGTATAGGAGCCTGGCTTCAACTGTTTCAGAATTGGTGTGGCTGCTGGGATTGTTAAAAGAATTAGGTACTAAAATTCAAGTACCAGTTCAAATATACAGTGATAGTAAGGCTGCTATTCAGATAGCTTCTAATCCGGTTTATCATGAAAGGACTAAGCACATTGAAATCGATTGTCATTTCATAAGAGAAAAACTACAAAAGGGGCTGATTAAAGTTGAATATATTCCTACTAAGGAACAACCAGCTGATGTGTTGACAAAAGGATTATCTAGACTTCAACATGAACATTTGTTGTCCAAGCTAGGGGTTTTGAATATTTTTGCACCTCCTAGCTTGAAGGGGAGTGTTGTAATATAGAGAGGATGTAAAATTAGAAATAATAAACAAGGGTAGAATAGTCTTTTACTTAATGGTAGTTATAACAAACTTATCACATTGTTAGTTAGATAAGTTTGTTATTAGTTAGTTAGTTAGTAAAAATGAGCTATATAAATAAGCACATTTATTGTACATGTAATACACACAATTTTACAGGAAATAGAATATACATTCTTCTCATTCTTCTTCTTCTTCTTCTTAGCTGTATTTTCTTCTTCTTCTTTTTCTTATGAAGCTTCCCTTCATTAAATTAATCTTAATATTACAATTGAGTTACACATTATGACTCTCTCTCTCTCTATATATATATATATATATGTAAAAATTAAAACCCTATTTTATAAGCCAACAAAGGCCGGACGAACACAACATGAGCTGGTGGTACTAATGGCAATAAGACACATGGCATTATCTGATTGGCTATAAAAATACATGGAAGGGAAAAATGAGGCCAGGCGTCTTCTTTGTTGATTTCATAGTTTTTGAGTTCATAATGTGGTTCAATTTTCTTATATGTCCTTTAACTTGATTTCAAATCACATTTATGTTCTTCAATTTTGAATATGCACAAATAGACACTTAAATTTGTATAAAGTTGAACAAATAGACACACATGTCCTACATGTCATTTTTTGTTCTACGTGGTGTTCTACGTGGACTGTGTCATATAGGACTCATGTGTTTATTTATTTAAAAGTTGGATAGTTAAAGTTTCTGTTTGTGCATTATGAAAATTGAAGGTCAAAGTTAAAATTTGAACTAAGTTTAGGGTCAAATATATATATTATGCCTTTCTTATTTGGTGAGTTCTTTCTACTTCTTCTTTCCTTAGACATTCCACTAATATGGAATAAGAAACACATAGATGCAATAAATTGGTTAGATTCTAGAAAATATGAAGGATGGATTTTGAATTTGACAAAAATGGATGTAATAAATTTCAATTTAAATGTATAATATTTGTATGTGGATCTTCGGGAACTTTTAACCAATTACTTTGCTTCAATTGATTTTTCATTCAATCTTGTGTTCAAAGTTCTGACTGTGCTCTGGTTTTGTAGCTTTCATCATTGCTCGAACGGAATGCTTCTTCTTTCTTTCTTGGTTTCTCAATTTGAGTTGCATGTCAGTATTTACATTTATTCTCTACTATACTGACTGTATTTGATAATATTCCTAAATTATCGTAAAACTTAAGAACAAAAGAACAATATAAAGAGGAAGATAAAAGAGAAATATAAGACAAGAGGAACAATATAAGATTATTTTCTTTTTATCAAGTGTCTTCAACATTATTCGCAACACCACAATTTATAGAATTACATTGAGAAATATCAAAAGGTGTCATAAATATTACATTTAACTTTTAGAATTACTAATCATTAAGGAGGAAATAAACCTAAGAATTATGATCATCCATTTGACCATATTATCAACATCACTACCAATAATGGATAAAATTAATCTATAAGTTACGGTCATCCATTTGACCACATTATCAACAACACTATTACTCATAAAGTAGATAATTAAACAAGAATTTATGGTCATTGATTTAACCACCAAAATGATTCAACTTTTCCCCTTCTTTAATTGTACATATAGAGAATTTTTCTTGAGAAAATATATAAAGTGACAAGTTGTTTCGAACTTTCAAAAAGACACATTAACTATGCGGACGTTCTATTGCCCCACAAAATATCGTTGTAAAGAGATAATTTTGACCCCTTTTGTCCTTATGTTTGCATTCACTCAAATGACACGCATGAATGTAAAAAAAAAACAAAAACGAATTAAAAAGTCTCACATATCATCTCCTTCTAAATGTTAAATTTATTTATATATAATATGCATCCATACAAGACCGGTAGCCTGAAGAATTAAACTCAAAAGAAATACTTGCTAAATTACAAACATAGTTCATATTATCCGTTAATATGGGTGGCCCATTCCAAATTGCTCCTTGCTTGTCTGCATTTACGATTTTCAAAACGAATAGAGGAGTCATTGTCCATTCCACAAAATCTAAGTCTTCCGTTAATCCTACTTCTTTTTTAGCTAACCTATCCCTATGGCTGATCCTCGGGTTACCCAGCCCAAAAATATAAGAAATTTCTAAATTCTCGTTAATTTTCAGTAGTCAAGATTAAATTTCTTCTTAGTTCTTTTAAAAAAATAAGAAATCATCTTATCTTTTGTGATCATATAAAGACATTCTTATAATGTCAAATATAAATTTTGCACCATATTTGTAATGACGAGAATGATATGTCCTAGTGTGCGATATGATGTGATGTTTTAATATGTGTATTTTTTTTTATATTTCGTGATCAACGACACTAACCTACACTTTGCGTGTTTACGAATCAAAGCTAGTAAAGTAACTCAACCAATGGTTGGGGGCGTGCCCCAAGAGAGTGGTAGTGAAAGTAGTAGCTACTTAGAATCCCGTTCTAAATAGTGATAGTTTAAGACATTTTTGAGTTAAACAAAATTAAATTCAATTTGTGACACCATACTGTCAAATATCAAATAGTTTTTTTTTTTACAAGTAGTAAAATTAGCAAAAACAAAGGAGAAAAAAGTATGGGGAAAGTTCTTAGGGTGTGACTGCAATATATGTTGACATAGACTAATGGGTACATGCTTTCGCTAGGAAAATTTGCAAGAGAATGGTGACTAGGCTAAGCTTTAGGTGAAAGTGAACTCCCTCTCGAGCAACTTACCCCACATCAAATGGCTTCCTCTCGGACACCCACTCGTCTAAGCTAACCAGCCTACGCCTTACCCACATCCTGACCATTCGACAGAGGGTGCTTGGATATGGGACTAGGGTTAACCCTCTTGGGCTGAACTTTATGTTGACCCACTCCTTAGGCAATCAGTCTAGTGGTCTTGATTTTGCGACCTCCCTCTCAGGCAAAATGAAAACACATGAGTGAATTTGTATATGCAAATACAAACCGATTAAATTAAACCACAACCACTAGGTGAAACCACCACGAAAATGCATCTAATCTCATCAGCAAGCAACACTCAACAATAATATCAGCACATATTTGCTAAATCACACCCTAAGAAGGGGGATTTTTAGGCACACATCAAGCAATAATATATAGTTAAAATGATAAATGAATCAAGTGGGTATAAGAGATTAAACCTTAAAAAAAGCAAAGGAAGGTTAATGGAGAAGAACCACTTCCGAAATTGGAAGAAGAACTTCTTTCTTCAAACTTCCCCAAAAACCCTCTCCAAACTTTAGAGAAAAATATACTTAAAACTGAAACTGGAAAAATTATATTGTTTACTCTTTCAATTTCTATATCTAAATAATAAAAGAGTTCAGTATTTATAGACTTCAAGATTTAGTGGTGTTGGATTCATTTCACGTCTTTAGTCGTGAATAACCGAGTGATTCAGCGATTCACTCTTTCTCTAGTTCGTCGTTGTTTGTGTTTTGTCTTTATATCCATCCATGCTATAACGTTGGACGGAATAACTCTACTTCGCGAAACTATTCGGCAAAGCACCGACTACTCCTTTTCATCGCCTTTTGATTCACTTTCTTCGAGGCTTACTTGATATAACAGAAGGCAGAACTTTGTTGTACGATGTATCGCCAAATGTGCTTGGTGATGCGCACTTTGCATCTTCATCTCTTTTCTTCCGTTTGCTTTTATTTTGCGCCTAAGTGTCCATGCTCCTACCAGATCTTCAAATACTTGAAACATAGAAGTTTTCATTAGATATCAAGATAAAATACACAATCGAAGACACTATTTGCATTAAAACAAGGCCCTAGATGAGTCCAATTTGAGGAGTCATCAACACCCCCAACTTAAAATTTTGTTTGTCCTCAAGTAAAACTCAAGTTCATCAGTTCAAATAGGATGTCTGAAATAGTGTTACACAAGACTCAATCATGAATGTACACAACATGACTCAAACTACTCATGCATAGCTCAATTGTATACTCAAAGATTCAAGTTGAGACACACATTACCAAATATTTTTGAGCTCACAATACTTTTACTAATGCAAGTTCAAGCTTCAATAAAAGTATCGACACTCACACAAAGAATGATTTCATTTTCACACACGTAGATTTATCAACTTAGGATCAGGAATCTGATGCAACGCTCACACTCACAAAAAAGGAACACAATGCATGTTTTCACCCATATGTTTGTCCTTATTTTCTAATTGACTTTCGGTTCTGTTCACTCAAGATCAAAAAGGTCTTTCTAAGGCTTGTAATGAGACTGAGTGCCTTTAAGTCATCATTTTATTTTTCTCCATGTATTGCTTGGAAATCCGATTTCTTTTTATGGTTTTATTCTGCAACCTTCTTTTCATTCTTTTCTTTTTCTTTTTCTTTTTCTTCTCTGTTCTTTTTTTTAAATATGGAGGGTTTCCATTTCTTTGAAATACCATTGGTTTGCGAGACTTTTCTTGCACTTCTTGACTTCTCCTTTCCCTTCTTACCACACCCCCAATTTAGGCTTTTAGCTTAAGTTGGCTATTCAATTATACACATCTCAAGAGGATTATAGGTGATGGATAACGAAAAGTCTGGGTTTCATCAAGTTTTTTCAAAAGAAGAGGTAAGGCTCAAAGGGTGTTCAAGAGAGTTTCACACGCTCACAGGTTGGACACAAAATAGGTATATGTCAAAGTTGGCTTACACTCTTTGAATGTTGCCTAACATCATCTCAAGAGGACACCTTTCTAAATCAATTAGGCTAACAGGAAAAATTCTGAGTTTATTCATGCAAGTTTCAAAGTAGGATAATCACACAATGCATCGACACACAAGTCAAATAAGACTACAAACTTTTGCTAGTGTGCAATGGTCATTGCCAAAGAATCAATTCGATAATTGGCTAATCACAACGAGATGCAAAGAGTTCACATATTGTCTATATAACTTCATTCGTTCTTATTGTAACCATACATTCATGTTGTTCGATTGAGAGAATTTTTAATTCATCTGTATTTATCGAAATCGAGACTTAAGTTTGTGCAAGAAAAGCCACTTTCAACACAAGAGGTGGCAAATTTTTCAAAAGTGAAAATTTTTCAGAAGGGTTAAAAATATTATGAAATTAGGACCCAAAAGAGAGTCATAAGCTCAATCATTTGCGAAAGAAATTTTAAAACGCAATTTGAATAGACAACCCACATATAACAGACATATACACAAACTATGATCATATATAGCACGAAAAGTGTGGGTCTCACCCTACCAAAATCAAAAATTATTTTCCTCAAATATAAACAACAATATCCCAGAGGTCAAATTAAAAAGAGGTAGAGATAGGGCTAGAAAATATCCTGGTTATGTGGCCTTAAGGTTAAGGTACGATGGGGATGTTGGGTGCACAACTGAGTAATCCATGAAGCTTTTTGCTGCTCTTTTTAGCTATCAATGTGCCTATCTTCAACCCACGTTCTCGAATGATTTATTAGCCACTTTTTTTTGCATTTGCCTGCATCTTATCCAGTCTATTTCCAATTAGTGACAGTATTTTGCATTCTGATCCATTTGGCGCATCGCCAAATGAATTGTTACTTCGCCGAGTTCATACAAAACTTCCCAACATATTTGGATTGTTCAAGTGGTTGTATCGTTGGGGTCGTCGGTCTTGTAGGCAATCGTCAAATCTTTTCTGCATTCGCCGAGTTTTATAGGCTCCAAATTCTGCTGATATCCTGAGTCAGACGGAGGAATAGAGTTGATTATTGGTCTCTTCGGCAACTCGCTAACCAGGTTTATTGCTTGCCATTTTCCACCCTTTTAGCATTTTCTACACTTCAATATGCAAAATTAACATACTATTATTTTATCAATACGCAAATATAATATAATATGGGGTTTTGGGTTGCCTCTCAAACAATGCCTTAGTTAACATCGTGACACGACACAAATCAATATTTACTCTTCATCCTCGGAGTCACCCATGGTGTAGTTGGGTGAATCATAGGTGAATGGTGGGTATATATTGACCTGTCATTAAGTGGTTAATTTGTACATCTTGTAGCTGAATTGTCATGGAATTTGTGGTGGTTGTCTCATTAAGCATATCGATGTTGTCTTTCATGTCAGTCAACTTCTTATCTTTCTCTTCAAGTTTCTTTTGAATGAATGAAAGGGGATCGTTACTCGATCCAGCCCCTTTCCCTTCTCGTTGGGTGCATTCTCGAAGGACGAAATTTTTGTCCTTTTCTCTTACTTGTTCTTCCAACCCCTCTACTCGTTTGGACACCACTTCTACATGTGTCACTAGTTTATCCCAATAGTATTTCTTTTGAGCCTTTTCGGTTGTTTCAACCATGTTGTCAAGTAGGGTTGCAACAACTTTGTAGGGTTGACTCATCATTCCGCCTTTTAAAAGGTGTTCATCTATTCTTCTATTCTCGGGTTCTAGACCTCTCTAGAAGCAATACATGAGTGTTTTATTTGTAATTCCATGGGATTGGCATGTTTGCAAGATTTCTTTGAACCTCAGCCATAATTCTGTAATTATCTCTTCCCCTCTTGTTTAAATGTCAGTAGATTATCCCTAATGTTTAATAACTTCAGCAGAGAGTTATCTGTGTGATATACATAATAGTCATCCATTTTTGTTTCCCTGTTGTAAACAGAAAATGATCAAAGCAAAACTAAGATTAAGGTTAGTAAACCTACACTACAAAAAACTAAAACTATAAATAACTACATCTTCACATGACACCATTCCCCGGCAGCGGCGCAATTTTGATACGTCAATATATGTATCTTTTTATATTTTGTGATCAACGACACTAACCTATAGTTTGAGTGTCTACGAATCAAAACTAGTAAAGTAACTCAATCAGGGGTTGGGGTCGTGTCCCAAGAGAGTGGTAGTGAAAGTAGTTGCTACTTAGAATTCCGTTCTAAATAGTGATAGTTTAAGACATTTTTGAGTTAAATAAAATTAAATTCAAATTGTGACACAAAAGTGTCAAATATCAAATAGGGTGTTTTTTTACAAGTAGTAAAATTAGAAAAAACAAAGGAGAAAAAAAGTATGGAAAAAGTTCTTAGGGTGTGACCACAATATATGTTAACATAGACTAAAGGGTACATGATTTCGATAGGAAAATTTGCAAGACAATGGTGACTAGGCTAAGCTTTAGGTGAAAGTAAAGTTCCTCTCGGGCAACTTACCCCATATCAAATGGGTTCCTCTCGAACACCCACTCGTCTAAGCTAACCAGCCTACGCCTTACCCACACCATGACCATTCGATAAATGGTGCTTGGGTATGGGACTAGGGTTAACCCGCTTGGGCTGAACCTCATGTCGAACCATTCCTTAGGTCATCAGTCTAGTGGTCTTGGTTTTGCGACCTCCCTCTCGGGCAAACCGAAAATACATAGGTGGATTTATATTTGTAACTAAAACTCCTTAAATTAAACCATAACCACTAGGTGAATCACCGTTAAAATGCATCTAATCCTATCAGCAAGCAAGACCCAATAATAATATCAACACAAATTTTGTTAAATGACACCCCAAGAATTAGGGGGGGGGGGGTTAGCCACACATCAAGCAATAATCAAATATACTTAAAATGATAAAAGAATTAAGTAGGTATAAGAGATCAAACCTAAAAAGTAGCAAAGAAAGGTAAATAGAGAAGACCCATTTTCAAAATTGGAAGAATAACTTCTTTCTTCATGTTTTCCCAAAAACTCTCTCCAAACTTGAGTGAAAAATATACTCAAAACTAAAACTACAAAATTACATTGTTTACTCTCTTAATTTCTATATCTAAATAATAAAAGAGTTTAGTATTGATAGACTTCAGATTTAGTGCTGGTAGATCCATTCGGCGTCATTAGTCTTAAATTGATGAGTGATTCACCCTTTATTTGATTCATCGTCATTTTTGCCTTGCCTTTATATTCATGCATGTTGTAACGTTGGGCATAATAACTCTGCTTCGCGGAACTATCTAGCGAAGCGCCGACTGCTCTTTTTCATCGCCTTTTGATCCACTTCCTTTACAGCTTACTTGCAGTAACAGAAGGCAGAACTCTAATATACAGCGTATCGCCAAGTGTTCTTGGCGATGCGCACTTTGCATCTTCAGCTCTTTTCTTCGATTTTGTCTAAGTGTTCATGCTCCTACCAACTCCTCAAATACTTGAAACTTAGAAGTTCTCATCAAATATTGAGATAAAATACACAATTGAAGACACCATTTGCATTAAAACAAGGCCTTAGATGAGTCCAATTTGAGGGCTCATGATGATGCAAACATGAAGACTTACTTTCGATGCAAATTTAGTGGTCAGAGCAAAAAATTCTTTTGTCTTCTATCATTTTTACAAGTTTCTAGTATTTATTAAAATTTATTTCCATGAGATGGGTGAGTCTGGAGTATTATTTCATTATGAAAAAGTGTCACAAATTAAATCCTAGAAAGAATCCAATCCGCAGAACTTAAAGAAGCTCAACTCTTCTCAACAATAGCGGCAAAAATGGACAATTCCAAAAAGTGAAAGATTGCCCACATCCAGAGGTAAATCAACTCCCAAGAAACTGAAATAATCAATTGAATAGGTTCGAAGCAACCCATAAATTGAAAGCAGCAAAGAGCGTTCTTTATAACTCAACTCATAGGGTTCATGCGAAATTATGGACATGAACGACTCAACTCGGGATCATAATAGCAATATGGAAACTCGGTATTTAGAACTCAATGATACTCTGCTCGTCTCAAAAATATTCAATATATAGGGTTCATGGTGAAACATAGACAAGAACGAATCAACTCAAGAATTTTGATGCATAACACATAGCAATTCAATAATTAGTAGAATTTCAAAAAGAAACATGAACTCAAGAACTCACAATCAACTTATCTCAAGAAATACTCAAATCTAAGATAGATTTCTTGTTTACTGATTTGAATGTAGGTGTAGGGCATGATGAAGATGAACTCGTCCAACACTATGATATCCTTACATACCCAAATGAACAAGGTTCTTCAAGATTCTTGAAGAAGAACTTTATTAGACGCCTTGAAACCCTATCGTGAAGGAGAAAAATCAAGAAAATCTTTCTTGAGATTTCTTAAATTAGTTTCTTGAAACTCTATGGTCATGAATTATGATTTTCATAAGCGATTTATAATTTTATGACAAAATTTCAGTTCGAAAGAATGGAATTATTGGAGAAAGACTTACATCAAAGAAGAATCTTGAAAAAGATTGAAAGATTCTTGAATTGAGTCTTCTACTTTAATTTTTCCTTAGGGTTTTGCCTTAAGATTTTGAGAGGGAAGAGAATGATGAATTAAGAGATGAAAATCTGACTGTTTTGGATCTCTTATTAGTCAAGAAATTTGTTTAGAATTTTCTTAGACGTAAAAAGACAAAAACGATCCTTTTAATGTTTTCATGTCGGTTAATTCATCACTTCCTTATATCAGGTTACTAAAATGGTCATAACTTTTTACTCAAAATTTGAATTGTTGCAAAATTGATGGTGTTTGAAAGAAGATTCAAATACCTTTAAATGGTTATGGTACACGTAACTCTTTATATTCTAAGAGATATGGTCATTTGAAGTAGACTCAAAAAGAATCTTACATCAAAACTTAATAGGTAAAGAAACTTTCAACTCAACTTTGTGCTTGGAGTTTCTAGTGACCTTAATTGATGTCCAAAATCATTCCCACACTAAATAATTTACCTTTACACATATGATTAATTTAGGAATGACCCGATACGACCTTACATGTAAAAGAAGAATAGTATGGATCTAACTTAGAAACTTTTGGGGTGTTACAGATTACAACAAAAGCACCTTATATATATTTACTATCGAATACAAGTTACTACTAAAATATGAATTACAAAGTAATAATACATTAACTAAGAAGAGATTAACATAGAAGAAGGTAACTAGAAGTAGATGAGATACAAGAACAGAGAAAGAGGATCAGAGATAACTGACAGCTAAGTTATGATATAATTTGCATAACTATTCTTTCTAATCCCTAGACCTTTTTAACAACGACTAATTGAGCTTCAGTCCCAAATAAAACCAACCAATATCTTACTCAGCTCAATGATATCAATTGGATCGGCCTTATTTACCGCATGTAGCACATATACCCTTAAAAAGTTATCTTGGTTCACAACAGATACTCTATCAAATAATGCAACATAACATATGCAAATACTCGAATCAAATATTTAAGATCAAACAATACGACAAGAAAGTTTTACATTCTTGTCTTCGTGGTGAAGAATAAAGTGCTTATTTAAGAACATATTAGCGACAAAAATATTTTAATAGTAATATAATTTGAGGTGATATTTTAAAAGTAAAAAATCAAAAATTAATCAAATCATACTGATACCAAAGAAAAATCAATAGAACTAAGATAGTTTTTCTAAAAAAAAACTAATTTTTGTTATACATCATAAAATCCAAAAAATATATATATTTTAAGAAAAAAGACTAAACCATTGACACACCTAATGTTTATTCATTTATGACCGGCGTCCGGCGTTAAAAGTGATTGATCATGATGGCAGTACAGTAGTTGCTAGACTAGCATCTTAGTTGATTTAGATCTGAATGAATCTGACATACATGACTGATACAAATAAATGGTTGTGCAACTATACAAAAAATGCACTAAATATGAATTGAGATCTAAACAACAATATATAAGATTTAAATCCATATTAAATAAAAAAAAATATGACTATGGATTAAAAAGGCAAACTCATAACCAGTTCCTCGAAAATAGAATCAAATATCTTAAAGATCTATCCAACAAAGAAGTTCTTTGAAATATTTTGGTTCCCATGACACTATTATCTAAAATTTAAATTTGGGAAAATTCAAAACACTTCACAGTTTACATAATTTGGAAAATATATAAAACTGAGGTACAAGATGTGTTGGGTTATGGGTCTTTTTCCCTTCCTATGTGGATAAATAAAAGCCCAATTTGGACCAACCCATTTTTGCCCATAAGCCCATTCTTATGAGGCAAATATAAGCCTATTTTAGGTCTTATTTTCAGATATTTAGAGAGAGTTTTTCAGCAGCCAAAAGAGAGAAAAAGAGAGAAATTCGCAGTCAAAAATCCAGCCCTAACAACCAACTTCAAATTGCGATTCCCGCTTCGTTTCTTGTCCGATTGAGCTGATTTTTGGACAGCATATTATCTTCATCTCAATCTTTGATTAGGAACTGACAGAGTTGGATTTGGTGGCCTGCATCTTCAGTTTTGCTGTCGTGAACAGTAGCTGCGAAATTGGTGATTTTGCTCCTTTAATTCTCTAGATTTGGTGCAATCTTATTTTGTTGTTGCTCGTTGTTTGGCACTTGTTTTTGTGACCAATTTTGGAGAACAATATTGTAACTCTTGATGATTATAGTGGAGTTTTTGGTCCCGTGGTTTTTTACTCTTCACATCGAAGGGTTTTCCACGTAAATCTTGGTGTCTTGTGTGATTGGTTTATTATTGTCTTGTTATATTTGTTTGGTTGAATTACTTGCTGCCTTAATATCATATTGCTTGTGGTTGTTTGTCTTCTCTTGGTTCAAATCGAGAAGGGAAAGTATAGACTTGGGTATTCTTCCGTGTTATCCTGTCAGGCATTCTTTGTTAGTGCCTTGTCTTTCCCAACAAAGTGGTATCAGAGCATTGGTTATTGTTGATTGTCGTTTTGAATGATGGAGGCAAATATGAGCAAAATGGTGTGTTTAAATGGTAGTAACTATCATATTTGGAAAGGCAAGATGAAAGATCTTCTATTTGTCAAGAAGATGCATTTACCTGTGTTTGCTTCTAAAAAGACTCAGTCTTTGAATGATGAAGAATGGGAATTTGAGCATCTGCAGGTTTGTGGCTATATTAGACAATGGGTTGAAGATAATGTTAGAAATCATATTGTGAATGAGACACATGCCAAAAGTTTGTGGGACAAGCTCGAGACACTTTATGCTTCGAAGACTGGCAACAACAAGTTGTTCCTATTGAAACAATTAATGAATATCAGGTATAAAGAGGGCACTCCTATTTCTGATCATATTAATGATTTTCAGGGTGTTCTTGACCAGCTGTCCGGAATGGGTGTAAAGTTTGATGATGAGATACAGGGACTTTGGCTTCTTAATACTCTGCCTGACTCTTGGGAAACTCTTCGAGTTTCTTTGACTAATTCTGCTCCCAGTGGTGTTGTAACCATGGAATATACTAAGAGTGGTGTCTTGAATGAAGAAATGAGAAGAATATCTCAAGCCTCGTCTTCTTCAGCTTCACACTCCGATGTTTTGGTTACTGAAGATAGGGGGAGAAACAAGTCCAGAGGTCAGAATGATAGAGGTAAAAGTAGAAGCAAGTCAAAGTCTAAATACAAGAATATTACATGTGACTATTGCCACAAGAATGGGCATATCATGAAATATTGTTACAAGCACAAGAGAGATATGAGACAACAAAAGAGAGAAGGCGATAATGAAAATCATGTTGCTGTTGTTGCTAATAATGATCTTCTTGTTTCTTGTGATGAAAATGCCATTAATCTTGTTCGTGATGAGTCTAGCTGGTTTGTGAATTCTGGTGCTACTTCTCATGTCACACCAAAGAAGGAATTATTTTCTTCTTATACTCCAGGTAATTTTGGAATGTTGAAAATGGGCAATAATCATGAAGTTGAAGTAATTGGCATTGGGACAGTTTGTTTGGAAAGTAACAATGGTTCCAAACTAGTTCTCAATAATGTCAAGCATGCTCCAGATGTTCTCTTGAATTTGATTTCTGTGGGATATCTTGATGATGAGGGTTATGTTAATACACTTGGTGTTGGCCAGTGGAAGCTTACTAGAGGTTTGATGGTTGTGGCCCGTGGTGACAAGTTGTCTAACTTGTATGTATTTCAGGGCTCCATATCCAGAGACTCAGTAAATTTGGTGGAGAATGATACTTCATCAGAGTTATGGCATAGAAGGCTGAGTCATATGAGCGAGAAGGGGATTGATAGTTTGGCTAAGAAAAATTTGCTTTCTGAAGTGAAACAAGCAAAGTTGAAGAAATGTGTTCATTGCTTAGCCGGTAAACAGAAAAGAGTTTCTTTTCAGAGTCATCCGCCTTCAAGAAAGCTTGATTTGCTGGAGTTGGTACATTCTGATTTGTGTGGTCCTTTTAAGGTAAGATCTCATGGTGGTGCACTTTACTTTGTGACTTTTATTGATGATCATTCTCGCAAACTCTGGGTATTTCCTTTGAAGTCCAAGGATCAAGTACTTGATGTGTTCAAGAGTTTTCAGGCCTTGGTTGAAAGACAAACAGGGAAGACATTGAAATGCATCCGCTCAGATAATGGTGGTGAGTATATTGGTCTTTTTGATAGATACTGCAGAGAGCAGGGTATTAGGCATCAGAAAACTCCTCCAAAGACTCCTCAGTTAAATGGTTTAGCAGAGAGGATGAACAGAACTCTAGTTGAGAGGGTTAGATGTATGCTTTCAGATGCTAAGCTGTCAGATTCTTTTTGGGCAGAAGCACTTAATACTACTGCTTATGTTATCAATTTATCTCCTGCTGTTGCTTTAGATGGTGATGTCCCTGACAGAGTTTGGACTGGTAAGAATGTTTCTTATGATCATCTTAGAGTCTTTGGGTGTAAAGCCTTTGTACATGTTCCTAAGGATGAAAGGTCAAAGTTGGATGTTAAAACTAGGCAGTGTATCTTCATTGGTTATGGTCAAGATGAATTTGGCTATCGTTTCTATGATCCTGTTGAGAAGAAACTTGTTAGAAGCCGTGATGTTGTGTTCTTTGAAGACCAAACAATTGAAGATTTTAACAAAGCTGACAAGGCTGATTTTCAGAGTAGTGAGAGCTTAGTTGATGTTGATCTAGTTCCTTTGACTATTGCACCGGAAGAAAATCTTCATAATGATGAAAATCAAGTTGATAATGAAGATGGTGATCATGTTCAGAATGACCGGCATGATGTTGTTGATGCTCTAGTGCAAGATGATGTGGTTGTCCAACAACTAATTATAGATGCTCCAGAGAGTTCTCTCAGACGATCTAGTAGAGAGAGAATTCCTTCATCTCGTTATTCTCCCAATGAGTATGTACTCTTGACTGACGGGGAGAACCTGAGAGTCTTGATGAGGCCATGGAAAGTGAAGAAAAAGAAAGGTGGTTTGATGCTATGGAAGATGAGATTAAATCCTTGCATGATAATCATACCTTTGATTTGGTTAAGTTACCTAAAGACAGAAAAGCTTTGAAAAACAGGTGGGTTTTTCGGGTGAAACATGAAGATGGTAATCCAGTTCCACGGTACAAAGCTAGATTAGTTGTCAAGGGATTTAATCAGAAAAAGGGAGTTGATTTTGATGAGATATTCTCTCCAGTTGTGAAGATGTCATCCATTCGTGTGGATCTAGGCTTGGCTGCAAGTCTAGATTTAGAGGTTGAGCAAATGGATGTTAAAACTGCTTTCCTCCATGGTGACTTAGATGAAGAAATTTATATGGAGCAACCGGAAGGTTTTGAAGTCAAGGGTACAGAGAATTATGTTTGCAAATTGAAGAAGAGCTTGTATGGTTTGAAACAAGCTCCCAGGCAGTGGTACGGGAAGTTTGGTTCTTTTATGAGTCAGCAGGGCTTCAAGAAGACTTCTTCAGACCATTGTGTTTTTGGGCAAAAGTTCTCTGATGGTGACTTTATTATTGTGTTGCTTTATGTTGATGACATGCTTGTTGTTGGTCATAATACTTGTAGGATTCAGAAGTTGAAGCAAGAGTTGAGTAAGTCTTTTGCTATGAAAGACTTAGGACCAGCAAGACAGATTCTTGGCATGCAGATTGTCCGTGATAGAAAGGCCAAGAAATTGGTATTATCACAAGAGAAGTACATTCAGAAAGTACTTCGCAGATTCAACATGGACAAAGCTAAGGTTGTCAGTACACCTTTAGCTATGCACTTCAAATTGAGCACGAAACAGTGTCCTTCTAGTGATGATGAGAAGGAAGATATGAAGAAAGTTCCTTATGCTTCAGCTGTTGGTAGTTTGATGTATGCGATGGTTTGTACAAGACCGGATATTGCTCACGCTGTTGGAGTTGTTAGCCGTTTTCTTTCTAATCCGGGAAGAGAACATTGGAATGCTGTGAAGTGGGTTATGAGATATCTCTGTGGCACTTCTAGTCTGAGTTTGTGTTTTGGTACAGGGAAGCCTATTCTTTGTGGTTATACTGATTCAGACATGGCTGGTGATGTTGATACTCGCAAGTCTACTTCAGGGTACTTGGTTACTTTTGCAGGGGGAGCTGTGTCTTGACAATCTAGGTTGCAAAAATGTGTTGCTCTATCTACTACAGAAGCTGAGCTTATTGCTGTCGTTGAAGCTTGTAAAGAATTGCTTTGGATGAAGAGATTCTTGGGGGAACTTGGTTGTGCTCAAGAGAGGTATGTGCTTTATTGTGATAGTCCAAGTGCTATACATCTTGGCAAGAATTCTACGTTCCATGGTCGGTCTAAACACATTGATGTGAGATACCATTGGATTCGAGATGTGTTGGATTCTAAGTTGCTTAAGCTTGAAAAGATTCATACAAATGACAATGGTTCCGATATGATGACTAAAGCTTTGCCAAGAGGGAAGTTTGAAGATTGTTGCATGGTCGCCGGGATGGCGGTCTCCTCCACATAGTCGTGAGGGGGAGAATTGTTGGGTTATGGGTCTTTTTCTCTTCCTATGTGGATAAATAAAAGCCCAATTTGGACCAACCCATTTTTGCCCATAAGCCCATTCTTATGAGGCAAATATAAGCCTATTTTAGGTCTTATTTTCAGATATTTAGAGAGAGTTTTTCAGCAGCCAAAAGAGAGAAAAAGAGAGAAATTCGCAGTCAAAAATCCAGCCCTAACAACCAACTTCAAATTGCGATTCCCGCTTCGTTTCTTGTCCGATTGAGCTGATTTTTGGACAGCATATTATCTTCATCTCAATCTTTGATTAGGAACTAATAGAGTTGGATTTGGTGGCCTGCAGCTTCAGTTTTTCTGTCGTGAACAGTAGGAAATTGGTGATTTTGCTCCTTTAATTCTCTAGATTTGGTGCAATCTTATTTTGTTGTTGCTCGTTGTTTGGCACTTGTTTTTGTGGCCAATTTTGGAGAACAATATTGTAACTCTTGGTGATTATAGTGGAGTTTTTGGTCCCGTGGTTTTTTACTCTTCACATCGAAGGGTTTTCCACGTAAATCTTGGTGTCTTGTGTGATTGGTTTATTATTGTCTTGTTATATTTGTTTGGTTGAATTACTTGCTGCCTTAATATCATATTGCTTGTGGTTGTTTGTCTTCTCTTGGTTCAAATCGAGAAGGGAAAGTATAGACTTGGGTATTCTTCCGCTGTTATCCTGTCAGGCATTCTTTGTTAGTGCCTTGTCTTTCCCAACAAGATGAACACCTTGGAGAAAGAAATGAAGTTATTTCAAGTAACTTTTGGTCCAAATTATAGTGCACGTGTGGTCACAAGAATCACAAATCTACATTTTTATGTAAATATTTTCAAAAACTTATCTAATGCTCCAAAACATTTTGAATGGTGCACTTATAGTTAGAATGATAAGTTACTTATGCAAAGAAATCGATATCAAATCGTACATGCAGGACCACTTAGGCTGCATTTACATAATTAAAAACATTGACATAAATATGAATATCAGTAATTTGGAGTTTTGCATGATCTTTCAATAATTCAAGTAGGCCCTAAATTGAATAAGTTTGTATTGTTATCAAATTCTATTATTCTGGTCTACCTAGCTAAATGGACCACCTTTAATTTACTTGCCAAAAAATGAAGAACAAAATTCCTTTTTGCCTCAAGTACTGTGGTGTGGGTTTAGACATATACGGGAATGGGCAGGTAGGGTTAGGAATTTTCTCTTCTGAAATAGGCAATTGTTTTGTGTTTGATGATATGTTTCGCTGAAGTCGAAAAGATAAACATCTACCCGGTATACCAGCAATCCTTCTATGCGGATATCCCTTTTTTACTCTCGGGTGTGCATATATAGGGCGGATCGTTCCAGTTCGATTTATCAATTTTTTATTTTTAAATATGTTAAATGAATAATCAAACTGATAAGATACTTTTATCAGTTTTTGGTTATCCTTAACAGTTCGATTTTGGTTTAACCAATAAGAAAATACTGATAAAATATTTATATGGCTTCTCCAACAATTAGACAACAAGATAATAATGTAACTTGACAAATGCTCATAAAATAGAATAATAATAAGTAACATGAAAAGAATTATACAAATGTAACATAAAGAAAAATTAAGTACTATAGGGTTCTTACTTTAGGTTTTGACATTAAAGTCGTGAACTCAAAGTAATTGTAAGTCTGAATTGAAAGCTAAATTGTAATGATAGTAACTAGTAAGGCATTGAGATTATGTATGGACTATGGGTAAAGTAGTACATTACTATAGTACGTCTGAATGTGTTATTGATTAACCCAATTATTAAAAATAAATATCGAATCGATAAGCCGATAACTTTTTTCATAAAATCATTAACCTAATAACTCAATAGCAATAAATTAATCACTTTTTTCTATTTGATATATCGATCGGTTCAATTTTTATACACCGCTATATTTCACCTATTTGCACAATGTCAAAATTGAATAGAAATATATCTATATATACATCCTAATTAAGTAGAACAGAACATACGCAAAAATGCAATATAAAAAGAGATATAATACATAAATATATTCTTTACTTCTATCTCATTTTATAATTATGCTTTTCAACTTTGATTATGCACAACTAGACAAAGATTGAAAAAAGAAAAAAATCACTTGTGTCTTACGTGGAATCCTACATGATGATTTGTGTCTTACGTGGTGGTGTGTGTGCAGTATATATTATGTCACATAGGGCTCATGTGTTTACTTGTTCAACTTATATGAATTTAAGTGTCTACTTATGTATAATCAAAATTAGAGGATATAAATATTAAATAACGTCAAGTTAAATGTAATACTGAGGTACAAGATGTACACCTAGAAGAAAGTATTGAAATTATCAAATCTATGATAATCGTCAAGGGGTAAATTTTGGTCCAAATCTTAGTTCCCGTGGGATCAAAAGAATTACAAAACTTTTTTCATATATATGATCTAAAATTATTTGCTAAAAACACATCTGTTCCAGATTCCCATACAGTTGAGTGAGTGAAGAAGAAGAACAATATTTATTAAAGCTCTATTGCATATCATGATGATATTTTTAGATATATAATATATTATTGTGATTTTTTTGGTTAAAAAAAAAAATACAGTTTGAGTGATGCACTTAGTTAAATAATAAGTTACATACGCAAATAAATTGATATCAATTCCACTTATATCAACAAAATATATCAGTGTATTATTCGTATTCTTCACTTGGCCTACTAAAAAAATCTGAATACTGCAACCAGTATCCTATATTTGTATACATTACATGCAGGACCACTTAATTAAAAACATTGACATCATAAGTATGAATATCAATAATTTTTTAGTTTTGCACCATCTTTCAATAATTCAACTAGTACCTAAATTGAATAATACATAAATATGTCTTTTAACTTGACTTCGAATCACTTATATGCCCTTCAATTTTGAGTTTCCACGAATAGACACTTAAATTTGTATAAAATTGAACAAATAGACACACACGTCCTACACGCCATCCTACATGTCAGTTTTTGTCCTATGTGGTGTCCAACGTATATTTTGTGACGTAGACTCATGTGTTTATTAGGATCCAATATATGTATTATGCCTTTTGTATTTTATCAAACTCTATTATTATTCTCCCTCTACCGCCATTACTTCCCAACAAAATTCTATACATGTACCATCATTATTAATTGAATTTGTTAATTATATTCAAATTTGACGATTTTCATCTAGAAAATATGGCAAAAATCCTCTTTCTATCTGTACATGGTAAAAGTAAAATTGAATATAAGAAAATTGACATTACCAGTTGAGAGAAGAGAAAAATGAAAAAAAGCATGATCCCGAAATTATTAGTAGCAAAATACTGATGTACAAGATGAACACCATGTTTTCAGATAAAAATGATTCAATTACCAACGAAAGTTGAAAATGCCTTCTTCACATTCTTAGAATTGAGTCGAAAACGCTTTGAATTCCTCGTTCTGCTTCCAAAACAGAGTGTTGAAGTTGGTGAAGAAGGGATCTGGATCTGATTAATTTCTGATCTGGAACGGTAATTTCTTCTGTTTGAATTATAATTCATCGATGAAAGCGAAGGAGAGGTAGTGATTACCTTTGTGGTGGGAATGATTTTAGGGAAAATTGAAAAGAAGAAGTTACTAGATTTTGATTGTTTAGGCAATGGAGCATTAGTTTGATAGGAAGGTGGAGGAGTGAGTGGAGGAAGAGAAATATCAGAGAATTTGTGTTTAGGAGTACCTGGTTGAGATTCCCATACAAATGGAATTGAACCAGAAGATCCACCACAGTAATAATACCTAAAAGAAGACTCACCTACTCCTTTAGCACTAGTTTCCTTAGACAAAAGCCTTGAGAAGAACTTGTCATCTTGTTTGATTAGTAGAAAATCTGCAGAATGATGATGAGATCTACTAGTATTATCACCACTCACCATTTTTATGTTTCTGCTTCTGTACTTGAAGATCTGAAGTAGAGGGAGGGCAAAGGGAAATAATAAAGATTTGAAGCTAAGATCTCTGTTGTGATATTTATTTATTTTTCTATATATTCAATTTCCAATCTAGTCTATTTTTAATTAATTAAAAGGGGGCCTTAAAATTGGTGTTGAATTTAATGCATAGTTAGTGTAAACTGATTTAAAGGAGGGCATTTTGTATTTTAGGAATTTGTCTTTCACTGGGATTATTAATTGTATTTATTATTGACTTGAGTTGTTCAGCATATTTTTATGGGAAAATTTTATATAATAGCAAACTAATAACCTAAAATAAATGGAATAGCTATGGTTTGATTTAATTGTGCTCCATAGAAACATTGTCTAAAATTTGCCAGCATCTCTCTCCCAAAAATCTCGCTCGCCACTCTCCATTCTCGCTCGCCTCTCTCACTTTATACACATAATTCTGTTTCTGTTTTGTATAAAGCAAGAGAAAATTGTATATACACATGCAAAAATGTATATCTTCGTGTTATACACTTAATTATACAATTTACAAACATTTTAATTCAAATATTGCAGAGAAAAAGGCCAACAAGTTATACAACTACAAATTATACAATTGCAGTGAAATACAATTTTCTCTAGCTTTATACAACAGAAGTGTATATATTGTGTTTCTGTTTTTGTATAAAGCGAGAAAAATATATATCTTCTTGCTATACACTTATAATTATGCAATATACATACATTTTAATTCGATTCAACTATATGCAAAGCAAATTATACAATTGCAGCGAAATAGGCCAGCGAATTATACAATTGTATATGTATAGCGAATTATACAGTTTTATGTTTGCTATGGAGCGCAATTATGCAAACTTTGCTATAGCATACAAATATGAATTTTTTGTTTGCTATATGTGAAAGTTGCCCTATTTTTATTTAATTAGCTAATGTTAGGCTTTCTCATACCTCTTAAACAAAATGAGTAATACCCTTTTTATTCTAAATTAATGGTTATTTTTTATTTAATAAATTGATCAATTTTACTATATTTTGTTATTGTTCATATCAATACACGTAAAAATTAGTTATATATAAAATAGTGGAATCGCTAGTCTTGAAAATTATTCATAGTCCAATGACCTATTAGTGGTAGGCGTAAAGTGAAAAAAAAATTATTAAATTTATTTTGACGAAGTAAGTAATTAAATAATATGAGATAATATTTTTAATAAGATGTTTATATACCACGGGACAAAAAGAGTATTTATTAGAAATTTATTTTATTATAGAAATTTTTAAAATATTATTATTATATCAAGAAATTTATTATTTTGTTAATTAATTATGCTTTAAAAATTCAACACTGTTGTATATACTTATTTAATAATTATTTGTCTTGATTCATTTTAAAATGTATAAGTAAAATGTTTTTTTTTTGTTTTCTGAATATATTATATATATGAGCCAACTAATAGAAAATTGAGGGAGTACAAGAAAAGAAAAAGATTTTTTCAAACACCAACTAATGTGAGGTCAGTTTATTTAAATATTAAATTTGCGGTCATTTAAGAATGATATTTTGTGTGTTAGCTAGTGCATTATACTACTTTGAGTAAAATGAGATTTAATGCAGTTGGCAGGTAGTTATAATTATTAGTAAACCATTTTATTATTTTCTTTAAAGAAAAATAAACCAATTTCTTTATATACCTCAAAGAATATTCTAAGCCATTGATTAGATAGATTTTCCCTTTGGTTTTCCACTTGTTGTTTCGTATCTATACAACTGAAATTTGATTAAATTTAAATTCATGTAGAATAATTTTATTAAAGGATAATCACTCTCTAACAAAAGTAATTTCGAATCTTTAAATTGATATTTATTAATTAGATTAGATTGATGATCTCGATCATCGGATGTGAACTTCATTAAAATTGAATTAAGAAAGAAATAAATTGGGTGGGAAGATGGATGTATTAAATGGGAAATGGAAGTGGTCCATGACTATTTATGGTAAAGTTGTTCCCATGGTTGATGAGAAGACAAAAGCTTACATCGTTTGGTTAAAGTTAATACTTATATTACTCTCCAATTATAAATTCCAAAATGCAACGAATTGGACGTATACCTACCAGTCTAAAAATTTTAATAACTTTTTATATTAAGTGTAATGATTTTTTTAACCAAGAGAATATAATTGATATTAGTCTTCGGAAATATTATTTAATTATGCAAATATTCATATTTAAGTTCAACTCTATCGTCAGAAGTAGGGTATATCTTTCAATATATTTTAAGAAAAAATATTTAATTATGCATATTCCTATCATAAATATTATTTCACTTAATACTTTTGAAATAATTATAAAATGTCTCACTAAAATTTTAAGTTTAATACATCGATCCATTAAATCCAAGTAAAATATATTATAAAATACATATAAAAAGGAAGGAAGGCGAGCGAGAGAAGTGAGAGACAATGGAGATATGAGAAAGGTGAGTGAGAAAGTTAGTGTACATGTGAACCAAAATAGATATATACATATATATATATATATATATATATATATTGAAATATATATAGATACAAAAGGATAGAAACGAACAAGAGAATCAGTGTGTCACAAATACATACAAGTCATATTTGCATAATATGTTTCTAAAACAAATTATACTTAATTGGATCCCCATATAATCAAATTATACAATTTGGTGAAGTCAATATGGCACGGAATATAATTTCAAAAACTAAAGTAAGATCATAAACTGATAAAATTTGTGCTTTTTTGCTCTATATTCATGAGTTCAAAAGAAAGTTTTTTTTTAGTCCGAATTTGATGTCTTTTAACCAAATTATATTGAAACATCTCTTAGATTAAATTTATTTCACAAGATCTATTCATTAATGAGACACTAAAAACTTGCTTTTTGTACTATTGTATGACTATGAATCAATCAGACATGACAAAAGAAAATAAATAATTCGAAGAAATTGAGTATTTAAATTGTGAGAAACAATAAAAATCAAATGAATATACATTTCTTAACAAAAGTCATGGTGAGATGATTATCATTCCTACATTTTAATCTAAAGATCTGGATATGGATCACTTCATTTTATATTTTTCTTACGTGAGACAAATTTAAAATTATTGAAACCTCGATACGAATACTGGATACCAGATAATATATATATATATATATATATATATATATATATATATATATATATATATATATATATATATATATATATATATGGGGCCTTTCCTTTCTCTCATCCAAATTCCAAGAGTCTTACCTCAAATAGCATATTATAGTACTGAAAATTGAGTAAATATATAATAATATGATATAATAATTTATTTAGTGTAATCTTAGCAGTGAAATCTAGATAAGATGATGTTTATGCTGTATTAATATTTATATTTACTGAATAAGTCCAAATCTTGCACCCAATTCTACAAACTTTTCATCAAGAAACTAATGCCAAATTTGACTTCAATAGGATACCAAAAATTTGATGTCAAGAAATGTGTAAAGCGTATGCCATTGTTCGATTCCATATTGCTTCACTAACTAATAATTATCATAATCAAATTTCAAATAATGATTATCTCTACTTTTAGAAAAAAGGTTAGGAAAGAATCAAGAGGATAATATTTAAAAGTTAACTTTTAAAAATCTTTCTTGATAGATATACTAACTCGAGCAATTTTACTTATATTGGACAAGAAGGAGCATGCATTAGTATATTCTTTTCGTCTCTTATTAATTGATAACTTTTACATGTATGTTAAAAATTATAAATGAGAATATAATTTTATTAATTTTCTTTCTTAAAAAATATATTGAGAATTTAACAAACAAATTTTGATATTTTCAAAAAGAAATAATTGTAAACGTAATATAAGGAGATTTTAATAAATATTATTTTAATTCTATAAGATAATCAATTAATACGAAATAATTATTTTTAATAATATAAATATATAATGGAGACGGATAAAATTTGAGTAGGGCAATTGATTTAGTTTAATCTTTTTATACATTTATAATAATAAAAAGGAGTCCTCGATCAATACGGGATTCACACTTCGATGCATTTGTAAATCCATATGCACCGACCAAAAGAGTAATTCGTGTTCTCCCTTCTTTTATTTCTCGGATTTTTATATTAAAGTTTGATTATTTTGAATTTTTCAATTGAAGAAAGTGTTTTTGTCAATAACTTTTTATATTTAAATTTAAATTTGAGATTTTTGATTTAGGAAAGAATTTTCGTATCCGAGAAATTGAACACCAGCCCCGCGTATCGTATCCATCAGTGGTCCCTCTTCTTTCTTTTTTTTTATTTTCCTCCCAATTTAATTAAAAATAAAAAATACTTATCACTATAACATAATTCTGATCGATCTGTCTTCTTATTGTTACAAATATTATTAATACTAATACTAAAAAGAGTTGTTAAAAAGAGCCATATAATGAGCAATTATTGTGTAGCTATCAACCACCAGCTTTAATTATAATTAGGCCTCTTCTTTCTAGTTGAGGAAGTTCAAGCCATAAATTTTGCATGCTCTCTATATTCAGTTTACACGTACTACCCTTAAAGTAACACGTGCTACATAAGCAAATTTATGGCTTTGGATGTTAAACAACTTTTCTAGAAAGGAACTGGAAAACCCATAAAAAATCTTCGACAAGAGAAGATATCTTCGATTTTTAAATATGTTTTTGAACAATTTGATGGGTAAAATAGTCCACTAAAAAAGAAAAAGGATAACAGTTGAAAATAGAACAAAAAGAACATCACTTGGAGAACCATGACCATCAATATTTCCGTCTTTAAAGGCCATGACTATGTAGTGTTGCGCTTAAATGCATGTGCAAGTGTACGTGGTAGCATAACTAGTATAATTTTTTTTTAAATGAATTATGGTACCCAAGAAATTTATAATTAAATTATATTAATCAATTTAATTTCATAACTTAACAAAAGTATCTTTAGAAGAGTGTGATTGTTGACAAATTTAATAAATAAAGTAACCAATGAGAACAACTTCAATTTGATGTTTTAAATAAGTAAAAGACACTTCTAGGGTTGCAACATGCATCGGGTCTCATCTATCACATCTCAAGTAATGAACTAATCAAGGTTAACAAGTTACTGATTACAAGGTGGATTTTATGATCATGTTCTCCTGGTCTCTAATCACCTACTCCAATTAGCTGTCTAACTACATTGCTTAGCGGGATAGACAATACTAATTGGCGAGCATTTATATTTTATCATGTTTCGTAACCAAGCTAGGTGTTCATTCGGGTGTCAATCCTAAACACGAATATGATCAAGTAATATGCAAGAAAGATCAAGATTTTTGTATTCTTTGGTCAATCTACCTTATCGTCTCCCGAGTCTAAGAATATATAAGAGGTTTATCTCTAGGATAGTCAGTCAAGAAATACTTATAAGAACACAAAAGTAACTTCAAACGATATATAACCAATAATTAATTCAAAGTCATTGATGCTCCACAATCATCCATAGCTACAACCTTAAAACGAGGGCGTTTAGCGACACATAATATTCAAAGACTCTAATATAATATTGTTCATACAATTCCCAATTAAAGAAAGAGTTGGAGAATTAAAACCTATGACAAAGTGTTAATCCTTGCTCAAGCACACAAAAAGAAGTCCAACCCATACAAATAACCCTACAGCCCTATTTATAGAAGTTAGGAAAAATAATTTCAATTCTAGCCCAAGTAGAAATCCTAGTTAAACCAACTTTGATTTAACAGGGTATCGAGTCTCTATTCAGTGGTGACACTTGAATTTTAAAGCAAAAGGACGTCTGCAACTGACACAGTAAATGGGAAGATGACATGTGACAATGACCATTGACAGAAAACTATGTAGCAGAAGTGATACTAACCTTCTGCAGACTAGGTCCCTCTCTATATGTAGCCTTGTCTGTTATGATTAGATCTTTCCTTTAGCTAACATGCATGACTTTGTACCTACATCAAGGTGTTGGGTTATCCCACATCGGAAGTGGAAGGGGCTGGTGGTCAATTTATAAGTGTGAGGGAAAGCCTCAACCTTTGAGCTAGCTTTTGGGTTGAGAAGGCCCAAGACCACCCAACATTGGTATCAGAGCCCAGGTTGTCAACAAGTCTCAGCCCACCGGGAGAAACTGGGTTGTAGCTCTCCAGCCCAAGGCCCGATGATTAGTACCAACGGTGATGGAAAATGGAAGCTCATTAAGGGTTCCTTGGTTGTGGCTCGTGGTAACAAACGTCGTGGTCTATACTGGACTACGGCCTCTGCTTATGTTGATATGGTGAATGTGGTTGAGAGCGATAGCTCTTCAACATTATGGCACAAGAGGCTTAGCCACATTAGCGAGAAAGGACTTAATGTTCTAGCCAAGAAGAAATTATTGTCAAATTTCCAAAGTGCTAAATTAGAAAAATGTGAGCACTGCTTGGTTGGTAAACAAAATAGAGTTTCCTTTAAGTCCTACCCTCCTTCGAGAAAGACAGAGTTGCTTGAGTTAGTGCACTATGATTTATGTGGTCCAATGAAGACAAAGACATTGGGTGGTGCACTTTACTTTGTCACTTTCATTGATGATTGCTCGAGAAAACTTTGGGTTTATGTCTTGAAGACTAAAGACCAAGTGTTAGGTGTCTTTAAGCAGTTTCAGGCTTCAGTTGAAAGAGAAACTGGAAAGAAACTGAAATGTATTCGTACTGATAATGGTGGTGAATATTGTGGACCATTTGACGAATACTGCAAGCATCAAGGTATTAGACACCAGAAGACTCCTCCCAAGACTCCTCAGCTTAATGGCTTGGCTGAGAGGATGAATAGGACCTTGATGGAAAGAGTTAGATGTTTGCTTTCTGAAGCAAAATTGCCGAACTCATTCTGGGGTGAGGCTTTATTGACCGCTGCACATGTTATTAATCTATCTCCTGCTGTTGCTTTGCAAAATGATGTACCAAATAGTGTTTGGTATGGAAAGGATGTTTCCTATGACCATTTGAGAGTATTTGGTTGCAAAGCTTTTGTACATGTGCCGAAAGATGAGAGGTCAAAGTTAGATGCCAAGACAAGGCAATGCATCTTCATTGGATATGGCCTAGATGAATTTGGTTACAGGCTATATGATCCAATTGAAAAGAAACTTGTGAGAAGCCGTGATATTATTTTCATGGAGAATCAAACAATTGAAGATATTGACAAAGCGGAGAAGGTAGAATCTTCAAGTTTTGATGGTATAGTTCATCATGATGAAGTTCCTCACACAAGTGTGCATGATGTTGTTGGGTTTGATAATCATGGTGATGCCCAAAATCATGTATTGAATCAACATGTTGATGTTGATAATAACAATGATATTGTTATTGATGATCCTGTTGCTTATGAAGTTGTGGACGAATCAAATATTCCGCTTCGAAGGTCCACAAGACAGCGGTTTCCTTCATCCCGTTATTCACCCAATGAGTATGTGTTACTCACTGACGGGGGAGAACCTGAATGTTATGAGGAGGCCATGGAAGATGAGCACAATGTTAGGTGGTCTTGGGCCTTCTCAACCCAAAAGCTAGCTCAAAGGTTGAGGCTTTCCCTCACACTTATAAATTGACCACCAGCCCCTTCCACTTCCGATGTGGGATAACCCAACAATCTCCCCCTTCACACATCGGGCCTTGGGCTGGAGAGCGACAACCTAGTTTCTCCCGGTAGGCTGAGACTTGTTGACAACCTGGGCTCTGATACCAATGTTGGGTGGTCTTGGGCCTTCTCAACCCAAAAGCTAGCTCAAAGGTTAAGGCTTTCCCTCACACTTATAAATTGATCACCAGCCCCTTCCACTTCCGCGGACAAACACAAAAGTATATATGGTAAAAGTAATGAAATAAAATGGGAAAATAACGACACCAAGAATTTTACGTGGAAACCCTTCTGAATAAGGGAAAAAACCACGGAACAAGAGGAGCAACTGATATTACTATAGTAAGGAATTTTACACTGTGTAGTCACGAATACAACACTCAAAGTCACTACTACACACTCAAAAGGAACAACACTCTTTTGGTTTCCGTCTTACTAAATATCGCTCACACTCTATTTTTCTTCACAGACTATTTTTGTATAGTCTATGGAATACCTCACTTTGCTCTCAAAATGGTTTTTCACTCTAACTTGGTGTGTTCTACAAATGAGCAAGAATGCTCTATTTATAGAAGGATAAAACCATGCCTATGTCACTAATGACATATGTAAACATAGCAAAGTCAAGAATGGTTGCAAATCTTACCAATTTGCCAACTACCAAATCTTTCAAAGTCAAGAATGGTTGCTAATCTTACCAATTTGCCAACTACCAAATCTTTTCTTTTCAACTCCAATTACTATTCCTTTTTAACAATTGCTTGTACCAATTGAATAGCTAAAGTTGACAAAAACAATGGGATGGATTCAACAAATCTCCCCCTCCAGTCCCATTTACTGGAAGAAGGTATCTTCAACTTCTTTAGAGAGAGCTCATACCCACAAGTTCTTTGCATAACTCGAACTTGTCTTTCGGTATCATCTTGGTCAGCATATCTGCAGGATTTTCACTTGTGTGAATCTTTTTGACGTGAAATGATTCATTCTCCACTTTCTCACGAATCCAATGATATCTGACGTCAATGTGTTTTGTTCTTGCATGGTACATGGAGTTCTTGCTCAAGTCTATTGCACTCTGGCTGTCACAATAGACAATATACTCCATCTGATTCAAACCAAGCTCTTGAAGAAATTGCTTTAGCCATATCATCTCCTTGCCGGCTTCAGTAGCCGCAATATACTTAGCTTCAATTGTAGATAGTGCAACACACTTCTGCAACTTTGACTGCCATGATATAGCTCCCCCTGAAAAAGTAAACAAATATCCAGTAGTGGATTTTCTGTTATCAAGGTCACCTGCCATATCAGAATCTGTATAGCCTTTCAAGATTAGATTTGATGCTCCAAAACACAAGCATTCATCTGAGCTTCCTCTAAGATACCTGAGTATCCATTTCACAGCTTCCCAATGCTCTTTTCCCGGATTTTCGAGAAATCTACTGACAACACCAACTGCGTGAGCAATATCAGGTCTAGTGCACACCATTGCATACATCAGACTTCCGACGACGGAGGAATATGGAACTTTGGCCATGTTCTCTTTTTCCTCCCTAGCTGTAGGACACATCTTCTTGCTCAACTTCATATGACCAGCAAGAGGTATACTCACAGGCTTCGCATTCTTCATATTGAAGCGCTCCAGTACGCGTTCAATGTACTTCTTCTGGGACAAATAAATCTTCCTTTCATCTCTAAGACGAGTAATTCTCATGCCCAAAATTTGTTTGGCATGACCCAAGTCTTTCATAGAAAAAGACTTACACAACTCTTTCTTCAGCTCGTCAATCTTGGAAGTATTCTTGCCCACAATCAACATATCATCCACATACAACAAAAGGATGATGAAATCATTGTCAGAAAATTTTTGTACAAATACGCAATGATCTGAAGAAGTCTTCTTATAGCCTTGCTCCCCCATGACAGATTCAAACTTTTTGTACCACTGTCTGGGAGCTTGTTTTAGGCCATAGAGACTCTTTTTGAGTTTGCATACAAAATTTTCTTTACCATCTACTTTGAAGCCCTCAGGTTGTTCCATATAAATCTCTTCTTCTAGGTCACCGTGAAGGAAAGCAGTCTTCACATCCATCTGCTCAATCTCTAAATTAAGACTAGCAGCCAAACCTAGAACTGTGCGAATCGAGGACATTTTCACAACAGGAGAAAATATTTCGTCAAAGTCAATACCTTTCCTTTGACTGAATCCCTTAACAACCAATCTAGCTTTGTACCTGGGCTTCAAGTTGTGTTCTTCAACTTTAAGTTTGAACACCCACTTGTTCTTCAAAGCTCTCATGCCCTTGGGCAATTTTACCAACTCATAAGTGTGGTTCTCATGCAAAGACTTCATCTCGTCTTGCATGGCTTCAATCCATTGATTCTTGTGCTCATCTTCCATGGCCTCCTCATAACATTCAGGTTCTCCCCCGTCAGTGAGTAACACATACTCATTGGGTGAATAACGGGAGGAAGGAAACCGCTGTCTTGTGGACCTCCGAAGCGGAATATTTGATTCGTCCACAACTTCATGAGCAACAGGATCATCAATAACAATATCATTGTTATTATCAACATCAACATGTTGATTCAATACATGATTTTGGGCATCACCATGATTATCAAACCCAACAACATCATGCACACTTGTGTGAGGAACTTCATCATGATGAACTATACCATCAAAACTTGAAGATTCTACCTTCTCCGCTTTGTCAATATCTTCAATTGTTTGATTCTCCATGAAAATAATATCACGGCTTCTCACAAGTTTCTTTTCAATTGGATCATATAGCCTGTAAACAAATTCATCTAGGCCATATCCAATGAAGATGCATTGCCTTGTCTTGGCATCTAACTTTGACCTCTCATCTTTCAGCACATGTACAAAAGCTTTGCAACCAAATACTCTCAAATGGTCATAGGAAACATCCTTTCCATACCAAACACTATTTGGTACATCACTTTGCAAAGCAACAGCAGGAGATAGATTAATAACATGTGCAGCGGTCAATAAAGCCTCACCCCAGAATGAGTTCGGCAATTTTGCTTCAGAAAGCAAACATCTAACTCTTTCCATCAAGGTCCTATTCATCCTCTCAGCCAAGCCATTAAGCTGAGGAGTCTTGGGAGGAGTCTTCTGGTGTCTAATACCTTGATGCTTGCAGTATTCGTCAAATGGTCCACAATATTCACCACCATTATCAGTACGAATACATTTCAGTTTCTTTCCAGTTTCTCTTTCAACTGAAGCCTGAAACTGCTTAAAGACACCTAACACTTGGTCTTTAGTCTTCAAGACATAAACCCAAAGTTTTCTCGAGCAATCATCAATGAAAGTGACAAAGTAAAGTGCACCACCCAATGTCTTTGTCTTCATTGGACCACATAAATCAGAGTGCACTAACTCAAGCAACTCTGTCTTTCTCGAAGGAGGGTAGGACTTAAAGGAAACTCTATTTTGTTTACCAACCAAGCAGTGCTCACATTTTTCTAATTTAGCACTTTGGAAATTTGACAATAATTTCTTCTTGGCTAGAACATTAAGTCCTTTCTCGCTAATGTGGCTAAGCCTCTTGTGCCATAATGTTGAAGAGCTATCGCTCTCAACCACATTCACCATATCAACACAAGCAGAGGCCGTAGTCCAGTATAGACCACGACGTTTGTTACCACGAGCCACAACCAAGGAACCCTTAATGAGCTTCCATTTTCCATCACCGTTGGTACTAACATATCCTTCATCATCTAAAACACCAACAGAAATTAGGTGTAGACGAACATCAGGAGCATGTTTCACATTGTTCAAAACTAGTTTAGTTCCAACACTAGTTTCCAAACAAATTGTACCAATACCAACCACCCTAGAAACAGTCTCATTACCCATACTCAAGGTTCCAAAATCACCAGGAGTGTAGGAAGAGAAAAAATCCTTCCTTGATGTCACATGAGATGCGGCACCAGTGTCCACAACCCAGCTTGACTCATCACAAGCAATATTTATCATGTTTGCATCAAGAACGGTAACAAGATCTTCGGTGGTGACGGTGGCTAGGCAATTTTCATTGCCATCTTGTTTAGTTTCCTCTTTGTTATTGTTCTCCCTCTTCAACTTTCTGCAGAACTTCTTTGTGTGCCCTTTCATGCCACAATGATAGCACTCAATATCCTTAAGTCTGCCTTTGGATTTGCTCCTATTTTGTTCTCTATGCTGAGAACCACGAGTTTTATTTCTCCCCCTGGGGCCAGTTATCAGGACATCCGACGAAGAGGAACCTTGAGTTTTTCTTCTCATCTCTTCGTTCAAGACACTACTCTTGGCGGAATCCATAGAGATCACACCATCCGGAGCAGAATTTGACAATGACGTTCTAAATGTTTCCCAAAGAATCTGGTAGGGAACCAAGTAGAAGCAAGCCTTGAATTTCTTCATCAAATTTGATTCCCATAGCAGATAATTGGTTCATAATCCCCTGAAAATTATTCAGATGGTCTGTCATTGGAGAACCATCATGATACTTCAAACTCAACATCTGCTTTATTAAGAACATTTTGTTGTTGCCAGTCTTTCGAGCATACAAACTTTCAAGATGCTCCCATAGGGTTCGAGCATGTGTTTCCCCAGAAATATGGTTCAACACATTATCGTCGACCCATTGCCTAATGAATCCACAAACCTGTCTATGCAACAGATTCCACTCTTCATCTGTCATTTTATCAGGCTTTACAGTGGTAAATACTGGTTTATAAAAATTCTTGACATAAAGCAGATCTTCCATTTTCCCCTTCCAAATGGCATAATTAACACCATTCAAAGTAACCATTCTACTTGTGTTGGCTTCCATTGTTTTCCCCAAAAAATATAGTTATCGCAAATCAAAGTAAATCTTTTCTGATGTGGAAGTTCAGACTGTGCTGCAACCACAGAGCATACTCAGATAAAACCTTGGCTCTGATACCAGTTTGTTGGGAAAACGCGGACAAACACAAAAGTATATATGGTAAAAGTAATGAAATAAAATGGGAAAATAACGACACCAAGAATTTTACGTGGAAACCCTTCTGAATAAGGGAAAAAACCACGGAACAAGAGGAGCAACTGATATTACTATAGTAAGGAATTTTACACTGTGTAGTCACGAATACAACACTCAAAGTCACTACTACACACTCAAAAGGAACAACACTCTTTTGGTTTCCGTCTTACTAAATATCGCTCACACTCTATTTTTCTTCACAGACTATTTTTGTATAGTCTATGGAATACCTCACTTTGCTCTCAAAATGGTTTTTCACTCTAACTTGGTGTGTTCTACAAATGAGCAAGAATGCTCTATTTATAGAAGGATAAAACCATGCCTATGTCACTAATGACATATGTAAACATAGCAAAGTCAAGAATGGTTGCAAATCTTACCAATTTGCCAACTACCAAATCTTTCAAAGTCAAGAATGGTTGCAAATCTTACCAATTTGCCAACTACCAAATCTTTTCTTTTCAACTCCAATTACTATTCCTTTTTAACAATTGCTTGTACTAATTGAATAGCTAAAGTTGACAAAAACAATGGGATGGATTCAACACAAGGTACAAGATTCACCAACTTTAAACAATACAACAAGTATAGATACATGTCTTTCCTAAGCATAGTCAAAAGAACGGTTTCATGTCAACTCATTGTGGAATCAGATGATCTTATGCATCCACAACTTCAATCTATTCTTGATGAAGCTCTCCTTGCTCAATGTTTTGTTAAAGATATCAACCACTTGATCTTCTGTCTTGCAGTATCTTATTACTATACTGTTCTTCTCAACATTAACCCTTAGAAAGTGATGTCTCACGTCTATATATTTAGTCCTCTTATGCTGAACAAGATTTTTGTCCATATTCATTGCACTTGTATTGTCTCATATGAGAGAAATACTATTGGTAAGAACACCAAAATCTTCGAGCTTATGTTTAATCCACAAAAGTTGAGCACATCATGATGCAGCAACCACATATACCGCTTATACAGTTGACAAGGCTACCAAGTTTTGCTTCTGGTACCCATGAAATTAGAGATAACCTAATCAACATCAACATAGCCCATTAGATCAAAGGAGTCGCCAGAAGGATAGAAGAGGATCAGGTTTGCGTTCACTTCAAGTATCTCAGTATTTGCTTGGTTGCCTTAGTGTGATTACTTTGGAGCTGCTCGGAACCTGACACACATTCCTTCATTGAAAAACTATACCGGGCCTACTGCCAATGAAATAGAGAAGTGACTAAATGATTCCCATGTACACGATCTGATTGACATCGGGTCTTCATCCATATCAAGTTCGATGCTTGTGCTCATAGGAGTGTCAAGAATGTAGGCCTCCAGCATGCTGAATTTCTTAAGCAATTCTGTTATGTACTTCTCTTATTGGATTGTATGCGTCCACTAACTACAAAGAGACTAGGTCCTTTACACAGTATTAATTTACAAAATTAAATGCATAAGGTAAATTAGAGACACAATACTTTTACTTGGAAACCTCCTTGCTCAAAGAAGTAAAACCATGACCTATTTCACATGATTTTTTCAAACTGTTTTATCTATTCTTCTCAAACAAAATCGAAACACAATCTACAATACAACAATGAGATTAACCTCCAAATCTCACACTAAGTAATACAACTATTACTCAAACGAGCCCAATCAATGCCTTCGTTGCCCACCACACTAATCCTCAACGATTAATATAGACTTCTACGTTAAGACATAAAGTTGCCCCTAACTATGTCCTTACAAAGATTTACACAAGTTTGAAATGTTTCCAACACAAGTGACATCAATCCTACAAGTTAAGCACAAATACAAGCAATCAAAATAAAAATATTAGGATCAGAAAGCAAATCGTCAATCTCTGAGGTCCTTTGTTTTTTTGTTGAAGCTTGAATTTTCTCTCTATTGAATGAATGAATTATATGTTGTTTGTCATGTTGAATATATCAACCATAAGGAAGTATTAACAGTTAGACAAACAACCTCGTCCATTCTGATTGATTTGGTACACTGACGACCTCACCAACCTCTGACGCGACAGCTTTCTAGTTGTATAGCACATAGACTTGGACGATTACACTTTCCAAAGGAGCGAGTCCCTGCATTTGTGAGGATCATCAAAACATCAGATCAGAGAACATTTGATATCCTTTATTTAGAGGACATGTCAACTCAGACTATTTTATTCTTTTATTTATCTAACATATTCAATCTTTTGCAAATTATTCCATTATTTGCTAATAGATCAGAGAACATTTCATATCCTTTAAACTTCACACATAAATTCAGGGCTACATTTTTAGGGTAAACAACCCCCAACCACAAGTAAACTTGGTTACGATTTTAAAATTATAACCCCATAAGTATAATATCGTTTACTTCATTCATTTTTCTTTACTTGTCAGTCTAGCTACCAATCACCTTTTTTAGGTAAAAGAATAAATTTCAAGAAAATACACGGACAAACATGAAAAATAAATTAGTCACATACCGATTTTCATGGAGTAGATTTAGAGTAGGTATTGTTTTATTTATTTTAAAAGGAAAACATTATAAAGTATAAGTGTGGGGTTGAGTAAGAAAGTGTAGACGCAAGACAAAAGCGTGTCTTGCTGCGGCTTTAAGGGTTTGTAAACACAACGTTTGATACACATGCAAATACCCTAAAATCACATGACTCACTTCACTTCACACCTGCTCTTTTTTCCATCTCTATACAAACATTTAACTTCTTGTTGCCATTGACTTCTATCACTATTAATTACTGACCACTCCAATATAATAAATATAGTATGTACAAGTTTCTTCTTAAATTTTTGTACATCCAACAACCTTATAAATGAGAGTATTTGTCTAAATTATCTCTTTTAAGGTTGGTTTAGTATGGATGAAAATACTTTTCGATTTTTTTTTTCATGTTTTATTGGATAAAACTTATGGAAAATATCTTTTCTAGAAAAATAAGGTCCTTGGAAATGAGAAAGATGACTTCTTGATGGAGGAAATAGGAAAAATAAGTTATATAAGTAACGTTTAATTTTTATTATATCCCCCACCCCTCCGACGCCCCCAACATGTATCCCTTTGACGACCGTCCCACCCACCCCCGAGACCCCCCAACTTATATCCTCCCACTCCTATAGCTTTATACTAAATTACATATAAATGTTCTTGATATTATATTTACTAATTTACTGAACACTAGAAAATAAAGTATGAAACCAAACTTATTTCTCTAAAAATAGTTTCTAATCATTCAATAAATACCCACCAACTACAAGAGTACCTTCTTAGTTTTACAATGTAGAAAGCTTTCAAACAAGTACTAATATTTGGAATCGGAGGTTGATTAAGACTAATATTTGACAAATTGACTTAGTCAGTGGGAAGTTAATACCTCTTGAATTGAAGGAGATGTCTAAGGTATATAATAAAATAAAAGGGTTTATGAAACATGTTCAGCAGCACATATATTATTATATTGTTATTTTTGAACCTTACATAAGTTAATAGGGTTGGTTTTATTTCTTTCAGTTGATGCTGATTTCTACTGTCCGAAACTCAAACGGTAAAAAATATTAACAAAAATTCCAAAAGGGTATATAAAATTTTATATAAACCAAAACGGTAAAATCGCTCCGCACGCAGCGATTTACTTTTACTGAAAAAGTTAAATCGCTGCTGGGGCAGCGATTTTGCCAAAAAGTTTTTTATCTTCTTACAAATCGCTGCCAGGGCAGCGAAAAAAAATTTAAAAAAAAAAACATAAATCGCTGCCTAGGCAGCGATTTACTTAAAAAAAAATTTTTTTTTTTTGTAAATCGCTGCCTAGGCAGCGATTTATGTTTTTTTAAAAAAAAAAAAAAAAATTTGTTATTAAATCGCTGAGCAATTTTTTAAATAAAAAAAAATTTTAAAAATGTTAACTTATGTATATAATTTATAAGAAAATATATATTATTTTTAAAAAAATAAAAATAAGTAAATATATTTTCTTTCTAAAAAAATATATTATATTGAATTTAAATTTAAATAATATTTGAATTCAAATAATTAATTTTTATAAATAAAAAATTTAAGGGAGAAAAATTAATAAAAAAAAATTAAAATAATTTTTCTCCCTTAAATTTTTTATTTATAAAAATTAATTATTTGAATTCAAATATTATTTAAATTTAAATTCAATATAATATATTTTTTTAGAAAGAAAATATATTTACTTATTTTTATTTTTTTAAAAATAATATATATTTTCTTATAAATTATATACATAAGTTAACATTTTTAAAAAATTTTTTTATTTAAAAAATTGCTCAGCGATTTAATAACAAAATTTTTTTTTAAAAAAAAAAAACATAAATCGCTGCCTAGGCAGCGATTTACAAAAAAAAAAAATTTTTTTTTAAGTAAATCGCTGCCTAGGCAGCGATTTACATAAAAAAAAATTAAATTTTTTTTCTTATGTAAATCGCTGCCTGTTTACATAAAAAAAAATTTTTTTTTTTGTAAATCGCTGCCTAGGCAGCGATTTATGTTTTTTTTAAAAAAAACTAATTTTTTTATAAATCGCTGCCCTGGCAGCGATTTGTAAGAAGATAAAAAACTTTTTGGCAAAATCGCTGCCCCAGCAGCGATTTAACTTTTTCAGTAAAAGTAAATCGCTGCGTGCGGAGCGATTTTACCGTTTTGGTTTATATAAAATTTTATATACCCTTTTGGAATTTTTGTTAATATTTTTTACCGTTTGAGTTTCGGACTCCTGATTTCTAACTAATTGATTGACTCCATAATTAAATATGGTTCCTCAGCCAAACAAAGTTCCCATATTGTACACTAGCTAGCTACTACATGTGGAAAATAGCTATTCTTGGGGGGATCTTTTTCATTTTTCTTGATTATTTTGATGGGTTATATAGTTTTTAATATTATTCATGTGTCCCATTTATTAATTTATGGGTGGTGGTTGAGGCCATTTTCAAATATTTCATATCATAATGTCTTACTGTGAAGCAAAGCATCACCATAGGTGAGGAATTTCCTTCTTGTCTCTATTCCGTAAAAGATAGAATACTATACTAAAAACATTTAGTAATAATAAATATATATATTAACAAAGAATGTTAAAGTCTTTATTTACATTAGTCAATGGACAACTTCTCTATTCTATAAGATAGGACTAGCAAAAAGAGCTAAATATATACATTAACTATGAGTGTTAAAGTATTTAGGATCTAAAGTCTCTATTGGCATTAGGACATTTAAAAAGAATGTTAGCTAGTTTCCTTTAAAAATATATATTTAATAACAATTAACCTATTCTTATTAAGTAATTGCCGCTAAAAATCATTTTTGATATTGTAGAAATAAGATCGCATACCATGTTAGGATCATTCCGGATATATATATATAAACAGAAATATGAACTCCCTGATTAGACCAACTATCAAATTCCATGGTGATGGTGATTATTGATTGCACCTACTATTGTTACATGTATTTTAATTTGGGAGCAGAAGCTAAGGCAGAGACTACTAATTGATCTATGTAGTCATAATTAATTGGCTCCAATAATTAATATATGCATTTAAGATTTCATTCCCAAATAACTCTAATTATTTTTTAATTATTAGAGTCAAATAAGATGGTCTACAAATAAAATATTGGAGAGAGGGAAAAAGATATAGAAAAGGACTTGACACTTCTAAAATCAAGTAAACGGTTGGTTGGATAGTTTATCACTTTTCTGGAGAGGCACACTGACAATTCTAAATTCCTATAGCTCTATCTAAATATGTGGTTTTAAAAAAGGTCCATCAAAAGGTCATTTAAACACAATCCAAAATATTTTAAGACATTCGAATTTATTGGAATTGGTTGGTTAGTTAGTCTCAGTTCTGTTAGTTAACAATATGATTAGTTTATAAGGTTAATTAATCAGTGTGTTGGATAGAAGATTAGGAACCTAAAATCTCAAACAAAGAAAAAGAAGAAAGATGAGGAATTGGGGAGGGAAGTTGAGAAACTTACCCGACGGTCTTTGTGGTCGTTTGGGGGGGCGGGGGCGGGGGCGGGGGGAGGTTAGTTCTTAAGTTTCACCTTCGGCCAAGCTCATATTTTATCCGTAGTTTATCTACAAATTTTGGGGGAAAAGTTTAAAAAAATAATAGCAAACTATTAATTCAAATTAAATGTTATATCCACAAGTTCATTTTATTGTAACGCATAGCAAACAGTTGTCATTCGCCTCTCTCCCCAGTAAATCTCGCTCTCCACTTTCATGACTCACGCGGCAGTCTCTCTCGCCTCTCTCACTTTATGCAAACACAATTATATAAACTATGTTTGTGCTTGTATAAAGCGAGAGAAAAATGCATATATAAATATCTTTTTGTTCGCGTCTCTCCCCAGAGAATCTCGCTCGTCACTCTCCCAGATCTCGCTCGCCTCTCTCACTTTATACAAACACAAATCTATACATTGCGTTTGTGTTTGTATAAAATAAGAGAAAACTGTTGACACCCAATTTCGACCTTCCCCGGTATAAATTAGTTCTCGAGCTTCTTAAATTTTCTGAACGATTTAAAATAATTAGTTTTAGAAATTTTGCGAAAAAATAATATAATAATATATGAATTTTGCTTTATTTTTGGATACTTTGTCATTTTCTTATAATTTTTAGATAGCATATATATTTTACATGATTGTGTATATAGTTGGTATATTCTACGATTTTTTCTCAAAATATTTTAATTTCTAGTAAGTATTCTATTAAACTAATTTAGTTTAAATTATGGTTATATTTTGAATCACTATTTTACAATTAAAATAATTATATTACTAAAATAAAGAAGTTCGTCGATTAATTAATACAAATTCATTTTTTATTTAAGGTTTAGCCAAATTTATAATCCTAACTTAATTTGGCTATTTATTGAATTAACCCCTCTTAAAATTCCAACTCAATTTTGGGCCTTTTTGCAAATGCCCTCTAATTCCCTTTCCAACCTTTTTTTATTTTATTTCCCAGGCCCAAATTTTTTACTCAGCAGCCGACTAGATTTGGGCCTACTTCTTTTTCCAATTCTCCTTTTAATTTCCAGCCAGCTCATTCCTTTTCTCCCAGCCCATTCCTCCAAACCGGCCCACCAAATTTAATCCCTAACCCAATTCCCTTTTCCCCTTTCCCTTCGACCACACCCGACTCGAATTTTCCTCATCTTCACGCGCAATCCCAGGCAGCGTGAAAGAAGAGCACACCGTTTTTCCTCTTCACGCAGAAAGATCCCAGAAATTCCGCAACCCATTAGCCACTTCTCGCGCCTGTATGGCCTTACCCCTCACTCCTCGAGCCGTCCCTCTCCTCTGCAAGTCGCACGAGAGCGTTGGAGGACAGGCCCAGGTGGAGAAATCTCCTTTCTCCATCGTCCTTTGCTTGCAAATTCGATGGCTACGATCGCTTGTTCTGTTGAAGGTTCGTACGTGTTTAGCTGGCGTCCTTATCCTTTGGGTGAAGAGAGGATTTCGAATTCAAAAGGGGACATGGAATCACGAATTTGCCCCAAACTTCTTTCGTTTTCCCCCCGCTCTCCATCTTTGGGAAATGGCTATATATACTGCCATTTCCTCACTGTTTGAGGGGTTGGGTTTTGTGGTTATTATCTCACTGTTACAAAAAATACAAACAATCACAAAGAATTGAAGAAAATAAGCACTAGTTCGGGGGTAGTTTACGCACTAGAGGTTGAAGGCAACCTAAAGAAATCGAATTTGGAAGTGAAAGTTTAGGCCCCAAACGTCGGAACCTGCTTCATTTAAGTCGTGGAAGGTCATCTCCTTTAGCTCGCCAAGTCTCTTTCGCTGCTCTAAAACAGGTAACCCCCGTGCTTTGTACGATTTTCTCGTTGTTTTTTAGTGTGTTTTGAAATGGTTTCTTTCGGTGCTTTAGTGAATTGTATGGATGCTGCCAGTTATGAAGCTGGAATGTAGGTGTGTGTTTGAAGTATAGTCTTCTCTTGTTTCGACCATCTCGTCTTAAGTTTATTCATGTTGTTCACTTCGCTCGAGTTGTTTGTTTAGGCCTGGACGAGCTTGTAGGTAGTATAATGTTTCTTTTGATCGATAGAGACTCTAGTTCCTTCAGTCATGTTTGTTTGTGAATGGGTAAGTTCGAATGAGTTTCTCGTATTGTTTGTCGAATGGCCTTTATATTTGCTTAAGAATGTTATAGTAAAGTTTAATGGCCTTGTACCTGTAGCCTTTTTGCAAATTAATCTCTCATAATCTAAAATTTTCATATATATGTAATTATTATCTGTTTTCCTCTTCCTAGCAGTACTCTTTTCGCCTTGTGAAGTAGATTCTTATATGCCTAAGTGGTGACAGATATAGTGAGTCGCTAGCTGGGTCATGTGATTGCATCATTTTATTTATTGTATTAAAGGATTTGTTAGCCTCATTCTACTTAAAATACCTTCTGTTATGAGTTGTTTTGCTTATGAAATTTGTTTGTCAATAAGCACTGTTGGCCCTCTTCTTGAGTTCTTTTGTGATTAATATTGCTTGCTCTTTGTTTATTCATTAAGTTTAGAAAGATTGGTAAAGTGAATATGTCTTTACTGCTATTTGAGTATTGGGAGAGTTTGAGGATTTGATTGTGTTCTATTCTTTGGTTACTTGATTGATTAATACTGAATAGTAGTGTTGGTTGATGACACAATTGCTTACTGTTTTCTCTTTCACATGAAGTTATTTTTTTTGCTATCTTGAAGAATTGTCCATCATGTCTATTTTATCATTTTGCTGGAAAGTATTGCATGTTTGGGGTCAACTTTGCCATGACAGTCATGGTGTCCAAGCATATATACATGTCTTATTCAAGGGTCTCTTTGTTGTGGTTTTTGCAAGTGTTTGAATAACTTTTCACATGTTCATACATGCTTTCTCTTGTTAATTCATTCATTCTATCCCATGTTTTTTTTGTTTTGTTTTTGTTTTTCTTTCTCTATCTAATGTTTTGCTTCGTTTTTTTTTCTTCTTGTATGAACCCCTCCGAGTCCATAATTGATTCTTCTCATTGCATCCCAAGTTTGAGCCATTAAGGCTCGAGTCTCTCCCGTCTTTGAGTCATTCGGATTGCTGTTATGGAGCAAAGAAAAATCAAAGCAGTGGCTGTAAAAAATAATCTGCAGGTGTTGAAGAAGCTGTATACCAGCTATATACATCTGTTATAAACTGATATACAGGTTGAAAGGTACACAGGAGGTCAAATTCGAAACCTGGGTTGATGGCAGTAAAATACGCTGCTGAAACGGAATTTTCAACTTTAAAAGTTGAAAAAAAGTCTGATATACATCCTGTATACAATGATATACAGGTACTATATACTATAAATAGGTGTAAAAAATGTGAATTGCAGGTTAACGTACAGGGACGCCGATTTTAATTAAAATACGGGATTAGGCAATGAATACATGTGTAGGGTACAGCCTGTATATAGTAGTATACATTTTTGGACAGCGATATACATTTGTTAAACAGGTTAAAAAATGATACAGGTACAAATGCGCAGAGTAATGTGGGAGATACAGGGTGAATAAGCAATAAACGCGTATGCGAACGAATATAGGGCTCAAAAAGTCTAAAAATGGATTGAATATACATCATATACAGTAGTATACATCTTGTGTATATTCCTTATTTCTTTTTTTTTTCAGGGAAATTTGGTCAGGGCCCTTTTCAACAAAGTTTTTAATAGGCCCAAAGGCCATTGTTTTGCAGGATGTTTAAATTGCTAAAGAGGGCCCAATTATTAAAATTTAGGACAGGTGGCCAAAGCCCAATTGAATGAATTTGGGTAATCAACCCCAAGTTCAAATAATTTTCCTCTTTCTTTATTGTTTGTTTGAGTTAATTAATTTTTGGTAGAATTTTTATAATCTCCTAGAAGGTAGCCATTTTTCATTATTTTAAATTTTACTATTTTATTTACTTATTTTGTTTTATTTACTTTTATCACCATATACTTTTCCTTAAATTAATTCCCTCTAAAATATCTCCCTTTAGAAATTAAAAAAAATATATTAAAATGAATTTTCTCTTTACTTAAGTAAAAAAAATTTTTTAAAGTCATTCAGTCAAATCGTCGGTCAACCGCGAGTTAGCGAGCATCCCGAGGGCCTAATACCTTCTCGGGATGTACATTGAACTTCGACCTTTTCAATCGATTTTTTAATCTGTTTTTAAATCTTTTGAAATTTTTTCTTGATTTTATCAAAATCAAGTGGCGACTCCGTAATTTGAAAAGTCGATTTTACTTAAATAATAAGATTAATTGATTTTTCAAAACTTAGTCATTTTTTTCACCAATTTTTAAACCAATAGTATTTTTTAAAATAAAACAAAAACTATATATACAAATACAAATAAATATATTTTCGTCCTATACAAATCTTTCTCTGCCCAGTTTCTTTTTGTATTCTCTATTTCTCGCTTTATGCAAACACATATTAAACAATTGATTCTTTCATATATGTATACCGAAATATACATATTAATAGCGTTATCAAATGTACAGTTTGTTATGGAGCGCAATTATATAAGTTATAGCTATAATATACAAATATGATTTTATATTTGTTAAACCTAAATTTTACTCCAAATTTAATGGGTTAAATATGGGTACGAGCCCAAATATTATCCATATTTTAATAAGTAGTGGGTACAAACCCAAAGCTTATTTTGTTTGCTCTTTTTTGCTTCGTTCATTTCAATTAAAATCATTTTTCCTTTTTTTTAAAAAAAAAAAAAACTTTTTCAGATATCAATATAGTAAAAAGGGCAAATTTCAGAAATCACATCTTTTAAGGCAAAATTACAATTTATCCCTTAAAAGTTTATAATTACATAATTCCCTCAAAGGAATCTAATAACATAAGCGCTGATAAATAAAAAGAGGATCGTATACATTAATGGCCAAAAAATCAAAGCGCTGATACATTAAAATGAGGTTCAGATAGATGCGCTGATACATCAAAAAGAGGCCCGGATACATTATTGGAGGGTCTGAATAAATTAATGGCCAAAAAATTAAAGCATTGATACATTAAAAAGAGGGTCGGATACATGCGCTAATACATTAAAAAGAGGGTCAGATACGTTAATGGAGCGCTGGATATATTAATGACATTTTTGACTTGAGAGAAAAATGAGAGATTTTGGAGATTTGTAAACTTATAGGGGATAATGGTAATAAATAACAAAAAGGTGGATTTCTCTAATTATTCCTTGTAAAAATGAGGTAAAACAAGTATATATGATGGACAAAATAATTATGTAGGGTATATGTAATGTATCAATGTTTTATAAGTAGTTATGTACATGGGCAGAGCCACGTGGGTTTCAAGGGGTTCACTCAAGACTCCTCGATAGATTTTTTGTATTTCTGTAGATATAGATTTTGAACCTCCTCAATAAATAAGAGAAACTAATGGTGCAGTGAAAAGTCCTCTTGAAATTAGGTTGTACATCAATGGTTTGAATCCTCGTGAAAGCATTTTATCTTTTTCTTTTTTAGTTTCAGGTTTTTTTTTAGTTCTTTAATTTTCAGTTCTATTTTCAAGTTCTTAACTTTAAAAAACAAGCTAAAAGTGTGGTTTTAAACTCAAACGAATTCAAGGTTCCCATTTTCAAAGACTTATTTACACGTTTATACTTTTATTTTTCGAACCCCTTAAACCAAAAATCCTGAATTTGTCACTGGTTATGTAGTATATATGTAATGTATTGATATTGTATAAATAGTGTATAAATGTGTATCGATATTGTAATGGAATATAAACATGTATATTATGTACTGTTGATGTAATATGTCGATATTGTATGAATAGTTACAAAATGTATCAGAATTGTATAAATGATGTATGATCGTGTATCGACATTATATAAACAATAATGTAATGTATCGATATCAATATTTATTTGTCTATCATGCACAGAGGCGGACCCACACTATATATATGGAGGGGTGCACGTGCGCTCGCTGATTTTCAAAAAAATCATATGTATGTGTATATCTATTTTGAAAACTATAAAAATTAGGGTATAGTTAACAGTGCAACCATAGAAAGCATAAAAGTGCACTTGTGCTACTGGTAGAAGCTAGAGATTTATCCTTGGGACTACCTAGGGTTCGAATTCAACTAAAACCTTTTTTTATTGTTTTTATTTTATATTTAACTTAGAACTAATGTTTAAGTTATGTTTATATTGGTGCACCCAAAGTTTCCAAATCATGAGTTTGCCTCTGATCATGCATTCCCCACTTGATAAATAGAATTTAAAAAAATGACATAAATTTTCATTTTTTTCACGGAAGAAGTGAAACAATTAGAAAAGGAAAAAAGATTTTAAAAGGGAACCAAAAATTTAGATTACAAAAAAGTTTTTTAACAACACGAAAAAAAAAAGAAATAAAAGATTTTAAAAAATGGTCATGCATATCAATATTTATTTAAACTATCATGCATTTTCACCTTAATAAATAAAAAAATAAAGAGATATAATAAAACGACATAAGTATTCATTTCTTCCACAAAGTGACATAATTAGAGAAGAAGAAAAATAAAAAGAGCAACAAAAATGTAATGAAACGAATTTTCAATTTTTAAAACCTACCATAGACAATTTGACCGCCGGTCAACCAATTCAGAAAGTTGATCAAAGTTTACTCCTTTACCAAATCAGAAAACCTTTACTTTTTGAGCCTTGACAAAATAAATCCGTTAAATTATAAAGCGTTACTTAAAAATAAAGACTCTAATGTTACAATGCCTATTGAAATGAAAACTGTTGAATTTGTGGATGAGAAACCATTGGTGCGATGGACGAAAGGGGAAGTGACAAGAATGAACATTATTGAGAATCTTCAATACGTTCTGGTGGGGAAATTCACTTATGAGTGGAACAAAAGGAGATTGCCAAATAGGGTACATGCAAAACAGACACATATTAATCAGATTTAATCAATTTGAAGATTTTGTGAATATCATCTCAAAGAATGTGTACTACATCACCGATAGGTAGGGTTACTGTTATCAAATGACCCCTCTCATATATGATGCAAAATTTAAATCTATAGAGGACACAACACAAGACATGGCGTGGATTTATTTATCTAAACTTCTTTCTACCTTCCTTCTTTTTCAAAGAGGTATTGTTTACACTGGCTTTAGCAGTTGGAAAGGTTGTTCAACTTAATATGGCTACTATTAATAAAACTAGGCCAAGTTTTGATAGAGTGAAAATTCAAATTAATCTTTTGGCTAAACACCCAAAGCAAGTCATCATGGAGATTGGTGATGAACAAACTCGAGGGGTAAGAAAAGATATAGTGTAGATCAAGTATGATTATGCCCTAGCTATTGTACCGAATGTAAAATGCAAGGGCATTGTCATGATGAATGTATAATTTTACACCCGAAACTAACTAAAAATGTGTTTGTAAATGAAGGAGAAGAAGAAAACAACAAAGAGATTGCACAAAGGAAAGGCAAACAACTTCAAGTTGAAAAGAGCATGTTGTTAAGAGTTTTCCCACTAAATTTTTATCAAGTGGTAGGGGACCTAGAGCATGGAATGTATTGAAATATAATACAGTTAAATCAAAGCCTAAGGAGAATTTGAAAAATACAAATTCAAATGGATAATGGTTTTGAGGCATTAAACGAGGAAGCAGAGGCTTAAAATAATATGGAGGGGCAATCAAATGCTAATGAGGTTTAAGAATCAAAAAAGAGAAAAGTAGTTCAGGTTGAGGTGGTGTAGAATGATATGGATAAACCGTTTAATGTTATGATGAAAAACAAATAAGAAATGAGAAAATCAAGATCAGGTAGCCCAGTTAACAGTATATTGAAGAGCATCAATAACGCAAAATGGGGTGATAGAATGAAAAGAGAAGAAGGAAAATTTTATTCAGAAGACATTAAAATGGATGTTGAAAACCAAGAGTTAAGCAAGGATAATACTTAGTGTTCTATTGATGATAATTTTAGCAGTAAAGAATTTGAAGAAGTGAACATCAATACAGAAAATCAGAAAAATGTTGATGAGAAAAATGGTGCAAATGTAGCAAAAATTAGTCTTGATTGTTCTAGCTAGTGAAACTAAGCCATTAACTTTATACCCCGCTACAGGATTGAAGGATGTGAGAGAGTTATCAGGGGAGGAGTTGCATTACAATAGCTTCATATCTCCAAATAAGGTACACAAGATTAACCCTCTACAAATACAGAGTGATAAGATTGGTGTTGAAGATAAAGATACTAAGAAAAATGATATGCAAAGGGAACTTGATGAAGCAGAAAGGCAAGCTGAGATTTCTCCGATATTAATTATAAAGGGGTGAAAAAGAGGAACATCAAGGATATGGGGATAGAAAAACCACAATCTTCCATAATTCTGACAAGAATTTTGGCTAAATCAAATCAACTAGATGATTAAGTCTTTTTTTTTTTGAAATATTAAATCAATGAAGATTCATCAATCCTTTCATAGGCTTCAAGTGTTACACAAGCATAATAAATTATATATTATTGAATTAATGGATCCTTTACAAAAGGCAAAGCATATTAAGAAGTAAAAAAAATCGGTTTAAATATTGCAAGACCAAATATCAATGGGAAGATCTGATAATTTGTTGCTCATGATACTCAAGTGGAGCTAATAGAAGATAAACCCCAACAAATGACTTTGAAATTGTTGGTGACTCTAGTCTATGCAAAGTGTGGTGCTAATCAAAGATTAGAACTTTGGGATGAGATGAACCAACTGACAAATAATATTTCATGCCCATAAATGGTGGGAGGAGACTTTACTCTGATGATGAATTGAAAGGAAAAGATTGGAGGTTTTCCCGTACAACCCCAGGAAGTAGAAGATTTTGCTTTTTGCATGAATTCATGTTAACTAGAGGAGATCAATTTAAAAGGGAGCTTATTCACATGGTGGAATGGAAGGGCTGGAGAAGACTGTTTTTTGAAAGATTGGACAGAATGATTGTCAATCAGCAATTACAAGCACAATTTGGATGCACGGAAGTGAAACACCTAGCTAGAACTGGATCTAATCATGCCCATATGCTATGCTCGTTTGACGCTCAGGCCCAAAATTTTATCAAACCATTTAGGTTCTTAAATTTTTGGACTGAACATGTTGTTTTTTAGAAGTGATTAGACATAACTAGTTTGCAGAAGAGGGATCAAACCCTTACATTACCTTTTAAGAACAAGTTAAAGAGAATGAAGAGTGTCTTAACAAAGTGGAGCAGTGAAGTATATGATGATACTTTTAAACAATTTATCATCAGGGAAGAGATTTTGAGATTAAAAGAGGATTTATTTGAAGAGGATCCAAGTCATAACAATAGAAGATTCTTCAACAAAGTCAGACAGAATTAAAAAGATACTTACACTTTGAAGAAGAGTACTAGAGACAGAAAGCAGACATTAATTGATTTGTGAAAGGAGTTAGAAACACTAGATACTTTCATAATCTAGTGAAAGGGAGACAAAATAAATTAAGGATCAAAAGAATTAAAGACAGAAATGATAACTGGATAGAAGATGAAGAACAACTGGTAACTGACGCAACTGAATGGTACAAAAATCAATTTTCTCGGGAAGATGAAAGCACCAGTCAAGATATTCTTCAGCATGTACCTTGTCTGGTTACACAAGAGAATAATGTCTTCTTGTGTTAGATCCCACCACGGAGGAAGTAAAATAAATTGCATTTAAACATAATGCTAATAGCGTTAGTGGTCCTGATGGATTTTTAGGTTTGTTTTATCAGAAGAGTGGGGATGTATTGGGAGTTGACATATTCAAATTGGTTTGTTGTTTCTTTCAAGGTCAGACTATTCCCAAATCAATTACGCATTCACATCTGGTTCTTTTTCCTAAAAAAGACCTTGTCCAAACTTATTCAGGCCTAAGACCTATAAGAATAAGTAATTTTGTTAACAAGTTTTTTTCTAGAATCATTCATGGGAGGTAGAGAAGGTACTTCCTAAATTGATATCGTTTAATCAGTTTGATTTTTTGCAAGGTAGAAGTATCATTGAGAATGTGTTGCTTACTCAATAGATAGTCACGGATATCAAAAGAGAAGATAGCCTGCTAATGTAATTGTTACACTTGATGACTAAGGCATATAGTACGGTATTTTGACAATGCCTTATTAAAGTGCTTGTCGAGATGGGTTTCTCACAACATTTTACAGAGATGATATGGAGGTTGATTGCTAATAAGTGGTACTCCTTTCTTTTTAATAGTCAACTAAAGGAATTTTTTTTCATTCTACTAGAGGGGTGAAACAAGAAGGCCTATTGTCACCTACTTTATTTATTTTGTTCGCATAAGTACTTTCAAGAGCTTCAAATTTTATTTTGAAAATCAATTCTTTGTAAGATTTGGATTGTCAAAATGGAGTCAAAAGATTAATCATCTGGCTTATGCAGAAGATACAATTATTTTCACTGCAGCGGAGGAAAAATCTCTAAAGCAGATAATGAAGGTTTTGATAGAATATGAAGAAATGTCGAGGCAACTTAATAACAAAGAGAAAAGTAATTTTTATATGTTTCATAAAGTAGGTGCAAGTCTAGTGGATCAAGTGGAACATGGTTTCTCTAGAGACAAGTTTCCATTCAAGTACTTGGTTTGTCAAGTATTTCATAACAGGAAGAAGAAGGATTACTACAATGAATTAATAAAAAAGGTTAAAGATAAGTGACAAAACTGGAGAGGCAAACAACTTTCTTACGGAGGTAAAGTAGTTCTTATTGAAAGTGTCCTTCAAAGCATTCTTATATACTTATTGTCTGGAGTGATCCCAACTAAGAAAGCTATCAATGAGATACATAAAATATTTGCTGAATTTTCCTGAAGTACTAAAGAGGAAGGAAGAAAAAGACATTGGATTTTCTGGTCAAAGTTGTGTTTGCCAAAATAGGAAGGGAGTTTGGGTTTTAGGTCACTATATGACATATCTAAAGCTTTTTTGCTAAATTATGATAGAGATTTAGAACCACAACTTCTCTATAGTTGAATTTCATGTGGAATAAATACTGCAAATAGCTAAAGTCTACAAAAGTAATATGCAAAAATGGCTCCCATATTTGGAAGAAAATGATAGAGGCGAGAGATTAAATGGATGGATTCATTTGGTGGGAACCAAGGTTTGGTAAGGCAAACATTTGGGAGGATGATTGGACTGAATTAAGGGCTATTAAAGTGACTAATCTAAAAATTATAAGAGCCATCATTATAGAAGACCTGAGTGTTTTTATGACTCCTAAAAGATGGGACAGAGACGAGCTTCAACAATATCTACCATAAACAATAGAGCATGTTATTAGAAGTTTGAACTATGTTGCTAAATCAGATATTCCTGATAATTGTTGGTGGATGAAAACTAGTTCGGATAGAAATGCTTGGGAGGAAATCAAACAAAGAGGACAGGATATGAAGAATCATGATTGTATTTGGCCTAAAGAAGTTTCTATTGAATCTCATTCTTGCTATATAGAGTATGAAGATATAAGATTCTAGTGGATGAGGTGCTTAAAAGAATCAAAGATCAATTTAGTTTCTAGGTGTAGATGTTGTGAAATTGCTCAAAAGGAAACTATACTTCATTTATTTATTATTGGTGATTATGCACCCTCAATATGAAATTACTATGCTAGTGCAGTTGGACTGCATGGTCTTTTTATTCAGGTACAACATGCCATGAAAAAGTGGTGGGACTTAAAGATTTGTGACAAGTTATATTCTATTTATCAGACAGTCCCTTCTTTTGTTTGTTGGTAACTATGGAAAAGAAGAAATGTTATTCATCATGAAGGTTATATGATTATAGAAAGGGTTATACAACAGATCAACAATAATTTGGTGAATTTAGTGAAAATGAAATACCCATGGATGAAAGAAATCCCAAATAAATGGCCTTAACTGATTCATCACCCCGAGCAATGCATACCTTTAATTAGGTCACATATAGTGTGGTTGATGAAACCTAATGCTGGTTGGTTCAAATGTAACACAGATGGAGCTAGTAGAGGTAAACCAGGAGAGAGATTTGCAGCTTTTTGTGTGAGAGACGCTAATAGAGAGTTGATATATATTGAATAAAAAATATTAGAGATAACTAAATGCATTTGTGCAGAAGCTACAACTATTGAGGAAGGTGTTAGATATTGTATTGAACATCAGAGGTTTCCGGTTAAAATAGAGTCTGACTCATAATCTATGACCAATATGATTGAAGATAGATGGGAGACTCCATGGAAGATTAAAATGGAGATGAACAAAATTAATTTTTGGAAGTGTAAAGTGACCAAAATTAATTTTTGGAAGTGTAAAGGGCTAGTGCGTTTTGCCCACATCTTTGGGGAAGGCAATGCACTAGCTGATTTTCTAGCTAATGAAGTTTTTCTTTTGCAGGTACAGAAGCTATAAAATACACGTGTTTTTTAGAGTTACTATCACAATTAAGAAAGTTACTCAACATCGACAAGCAACATATACCACATATATGTTTTAGCACATTTAGAAATAAAGAGCCTGAATGATTTATGAATTTCAAAATGTCAAAGGGGCGGGCATATTCATCACATAATAATCAAAAGCAAAGGGTTTATACAGTAGCACATCAAACTACATTTTGTTTGGTTGGATTTTATTTGATTGAAGTTTCAAATACAGATTTACAAATTGTGGTATTAGTCTTGTATTAGTCTTATCCCATTGTAAATTTCTTGCTTGAACTAAAGTTAATTAGAACCAACTAATTTATAGAGAAGAAAACCAAGAGATACATTTGAGTCATTTATTTGTTGCATAGAAGATCTGATTGAGTTCAACTTCATCTTTGACAATGATTCTGCAGCGTCTGATAAGAGCTTAGAGACTACTAAAATTGAAATTGAACCAAGAAATCAGCTCAATTTTGCATTTAAAAATATGATTCAAGTTAGATTTAGCCACCTTTTGAGGTTTAAATCAGTGACTAAGATAATTTCAGAAAGTGTTACCTCTACGATTTCAGCTTCGGCATGCTTAGCATGGATCTGCAACTCCCGCGAAGCTCTTGGTAGATGGAAAGATTTCTTTTTCTTGGTCTTTTCTATTTGAGTCATATCTTTGTTTTCCCCTATGTTATTTTATTTTTTGAATCTTTGTCTTCTGTAGTAAGCTAGTTTTTAGTTTTTCTTTTACATGATTAAGCTAAAGAGGAGGTGAGCTTTGGGCCTTAACCCATCAGCTTTTTGTTTGTTTTAATTATGGAAAAATTATGCAGTTAAGCAAATCTATACTATTTAATTACTTATTATAGCTATAGTTTGCTATAATTATCACTTGCGACTAACACTATACATTAATTACACGGATTGACTTTGAGTTTGTACAATTAGTCACTTTTGTATATGTATAATTCGCCAGGATATACAAACAAATATGAATAATATACAATTATTCAACCTATATACATATAAAATTCACCTCTCTCCCACTCTTTGACCTCTCTTGCTCGCCTCTATCCTCTCTCTCTCTCTCAATCTCTCTCTTCTCTCTACTCCCTCTCTCAATCTCGTTTGCCATATATACAAATGCATATATATAATATACAATTATATACATATATAATTCACCTCTCTCCCATTGTATGCCCTCTATCGCTCACCTCTCTCCTCCCTCTCTCGATCTCGATCTCGCTCTCCTCTCTCTCCCAGTCTCTCTCGCCTCTCTCCTCCCTCTCCCAGTCTCTCTTGCCATATATTCAAGTACATATATATAATATATAATTATCTAACCAATATACATATACAATTCATCTTTCTTCCGCTCTTTTCCCCCTCTCTCTCGCCTCTCTCCTCTCTCTCTCTCAGTCTCGCTCGCCTCTCTCCTCCATAAAAATGTAGCTACAAATTTTATTTATCAAACTATAGCTATGAAGAGTAATTAATTTTTTTTAAATAGCTATATGTGAAAGTTTCCCTTTAATTATTCTGAGCAATAAATTTTGAGCCCTTTGACTCATTTTGACCTAAAAAAAGGGAAAAAGTGCATGGGATGACAAACATCCCTCAGTAATTATATAATTAGGGTATAATTTAATTTATTTACTTTCTATAATTGTAGGGTTTTTTTTTCATAATTAATGGAACCCACCACCTCTTTTTATAGCAACGTAAAAAATGATTTTCTATATAATTTTATACAAATCAATTTTATCTCTCCTATTCCTATTCTACCTCTTTCTCCTATAATCATTCATTCTCTCGGATTTTGAAATTTTAATTGGAAAAATTTCACTTTCTCCAGGTATTGATTTAAACTTAAACAGGTAACCACCAAAATCTAGCCGTGAATCAATTTTTATTTATTTTTTTCCTTATTCAACAAATGTATATATGTATTGTGCTTCTTAGTTTCCATATTTTTTGGTTAAAATAATTGTTCTTTCTTATTAGATTATAAGTTCTTCAAAATCAGAATGGATGAATCATCTTCATATATGAGGATTATCCGAGGTATGTCATTGCATGTCAATTTTGTTGACAAATTACCCTCGCCTTTGATGGGTTTAACTCAAGATTTTGGGGTCTATCCAAACAAGTTCAAGATGAGCAATCAACGGAAGAATTGAGATCCAAGAAAAAAAATAACCCAATGGTAGTTCAAAAAGTTATTAACAACGCCATAACTAGCGGCATTAAAATTGTCGAAGAAGGAACAAAGAGGAAAGCAATAACCAGTGGTTCAGAGGAGAGTAAATCTGAAATTGACGGATTCAAAGAACATAAGGATCACGAGGTAGTGACTTAAAACACAATTTTAATCAATCAAGAAATCTAGTGATTTTAATAGTAATCAATCAAGAACATCTGACAAGGTTGTGTCTAATTCATCAAATCTTCTTGATTGCGTAAAATATTTTTGTATATAGCGATTTGTATATTTTAATAGTTATATACAAAATTGCTTGAGGTATATGTATTTTTTTTTGTATATATTCACAATATGAAGAATATTAGGTTATTATATAAAATAAATTTGCACATAGAGATTTGTCCTGATAGTTATACAAAAAAAAAATTGAGGTATATGTATATTTAGGTACTATATTTATATACATATAATGATATACATATAGAGTTTATGTTTTGATAGTTATATACAAAAAAAAAATTGAGGTATAATATGTATATTTTTGTATATTTTGGTACTATATTCATGTACATATAATCATATACATATAGAGCTTATAGTTATATACAATCATAAATAGTTCTTATTTATACAAATAGTTTATATATGTAAAGTATATAATTGAAAATAGTAATTAATTTGTATAAATATTCGATTTACATTTTGACATATATTTTTTTAATCATTTTTATAGGGAGTTATTTTCATTTACAAACAACCACCAAAACATGCCCCCCACATGTAGCGGTATACATATACAATTCATATATACAAATTGTATCATTCGATTTTTCTGACCAACAATTAGAATAGAATTGTTAATATACAATATGTTTATATTTGTATGAACAAAATATACATACTTGCGATTTTGAAAATTTCAATTATATACTATACAAATCAATCTTATTTTTTTTCCGTTTAAAACATGAAGTTTCCTTGAAAGAAGAATATACAAGAATATTGATGAACCAAGAATTTTTCACTTTATATTTTTTTCAGTGATATGCGAATACAAGTTGTTATGATGTTTGTATTGTTATAGAACTCTTTTTGAAAAAGTATTTGACTTAAAAGGATTAGCTTAAATCATGAAATTATGTAAAAGAATTTGTTACCTTATTTAGTACTCATGTATCCATTTATTAAGAAGAATATTGTATAAATTATAAACAAAAAAAATTAATATATAAATTAAATGCTCTATAGAAAACTAAATTATACCCATGAATGTAATTACATAAACTATACTAATATACCTTTATTTCATTAAATATGTTTGTCATATCTGAAATTTCCCCCAAAAAAATAACAAAAAATTCCTCTTTGGGGTATTTTAAGCCCAAAACCCGAGTGTATCTCTGTCTTTTCAAAGAAAAAAAGGGTTTAAAAAAAGAAAAAAAATCATAAATAGCTGCATGAAACATAATAGGCTTCTTTAATTAGAGTTTATCTATTTACGCAACATAACAATAGTTTAAATAGCTAAAATAAATTCCATTTGTATATTTAAGTTGTTCTTAATTAATTATACAAAATGGTATTAAAATTTAGCTATCTAAATATATGACAATTTCTGGTATAATTATGGAAAATGACCCCTTATCTAAAGGTTATTAGATCTAATTAGAATACCTTACCAAATAAGTCTTCTTCTTCAAGTAAAATCTCTCAACAAAATCAAAATTCAAAATTCAAAATTTTCGATTCTCCCTCCTAATTGTGTATATCCAAATCAATTTCGATTCCAAATTGAACGTCTTGTATTTTACTATATCAGTTTGAATTGTATAGTTATGAATTAATAATAAAATATTAATTTTAAGCGTATGAACTTGTATATAAAGTAGTTGATTGATTTGTACAATTCGATTATAAGTACTTCACAATTATGATGAAATTCATAGAGGTTTGTGCATAGTAATTGTATATGTGTATAATTAGTATATATATGCAGATTCAGTTGTTTTTTTATATTTATGTATTTATATACGTTTCTAAACATATTGTATATTATATACTATATATACAATTTGTTGTATATTTTAAGACAACAAATATGTATATTTGAATAATATTTGTATTAACTTATATCAATGCGTATATTTGAATAATATTCGTATTTGACTTATATCAGTATATATATGTCATGGATTAATTTGTATGTCAGATAATTTCTATATTTAATTGTGTATAATTGTTGACGTATATATTTGTGTCTTGATATTATGTAATATCTACAACTAAGACATATAATACAATACAATTAAGTGCCTATATACAAACAACATATTCAACTTAAATATACATATACAAATAACGTAAAAGGAAGAAATAAAAACACCTCAACATCTTTATCCTATCGTTTGTTATTGATTATGTAGCATATACGATTAAAAAGTACAACCAATTTATCATTTCATATACAATTTATATGCATATTGTTATATTATTATTATTAATTATATTTAATTATTTATTATTATTATTATTATTATTTATTTTACTATTATATATTATTATTATTATTATTATTATTATATATTATTATTATTTATTATTATTATTATATATTATTATTATTATTATTATTTATTATTATTATTATTATTATTTATTTTATTATTATTGTTATTATTGTTATTATTATATATTATTATTATTATTTATTTATTATTATATATTATTATTATATTGTTATTGTGATAATTATTTGTATCATTATTATTATCATTATTTTCATATTATTTATTATTATATATTATTGTTATTATTATTAATATATATTATTATTATTATTATTATTATTATTATTATTTTATTAATTATTATATTTATTATTATTATTATTATTTATTATTATTATATATTATTATTATTATTATAATTATTATTTATAAACAATTTGTGATGATAAAGAAATATGTGAATGATAGCAAAATACAATTACTTATTGATGTAAAATACAAATTAATTTTGTTTCATTTTTTTAAGTGTAAAAACCTTAAATTAATCAATTTTTATCATGTTAACAACTTTTAAGGGTATTTCAGCTATTTTGGTTAAAAAAAAAAGCTTACCAGCACTTGTTTGTCAAACACATCAACAACTTATTTTTTAACTTCAATACTTTTATTCAAACACATAACTATTTATTTTAAAAACAAGCTTCAGCATTTTCAAAAGCTACTTTATTTAAGCCATCCAAACGGGTTCTAAATAAATAACTACAGATTTTTGTTGACTAAAAAGAAAATGACACTTCGAAACTGCTAAGCACTCCCCCCTTTTTTTTAGTTGTTATAGTTTCTTCTTATATAGTCAAAATGCATGAACTTGGACCAACATTTTAAAATATAATTTTTTTAATCTTATTGTTATAAAAGAAAATTTGCAACTTCTAGTATTTTTCATATAATTTTTAAATATCTAATTTTTTATTTAAAATATCAAATTAATATAATCTAATTAATTTTAAAAGTTAATAAAATTAATTTTTTAAAAACGCATCATAATAATTAATAACTATAAAAAAAATGGAGGGAATAGTTATAAGTACTCTGTAGAAAAGTTATGGCTATCTTCTTCTTTTTTATTCAGAAAAAACAAACATGGGTTAGACCGGGTCAAATTGGATTAGATCGATTTACGTGGGCGATCCACGATCCAAAACATACAAATACTAGTAGAAACTTTGGAATTGAATAATATAATTTATGCTCATATCTCTTATGATTTTTTTAAAAAAAAAAATCACTTGTTATAGATCGAATCTGAGAGGTTAAAAAATCATTTATTGTAGAAATACGGAGGGATTATAAAATAGAAAAAAGATATTCAACGAAAATTCTTGTGAAAATGAGATTCCATTGCTTGAGAAAGTAGACAATTGGATTTAGCAAGTATGAGAATGAGGTAAAAAGTTGATAAAATTTTAATTAAAAAGAATATTTAAAGGCCCTCTAATTGCGGAAAATTTTGTTTGGCAATCAATTGCGTGCCCATCAATAATGCATGGAAGGTGGAATAGCAAAGTGAAATTCCGTGTGTCCTCTGCTTTTTGTTTCTGCTTTAATGAGTAATGCTTTTTCTCTGTCTACACTTTTTTCTTTTAGTCAATTCAATCTTTGCTAGTGTCGACTGATGAACCGTTTACGTTTATGGAAGAGTAGTAAATATTTTTTTTTATTTTAACTACGAGACTTTGAATTGAGTTTTTTCCCGATATAAAGTTAACTTTGTTAGGAAGTATGTTACTTTGAGACTTTTCAACGTAAATTTTAAATTTAATCAAAATTCAATATAAATATCAGACATCAAATAATCTTTGCTACTGACAAATGCCTTCTAAAAGCGGGAGAGAATAGCTTTACGAGCATGGCAAGACCAAAATATATCGCATTTATTTCTCTCTACCTACCTCCTTTAAAGAATCCTACCTCCACATAAATGAACAAATAATATAAACGTGAAGTGATAAAGGACCTTAAAGGAATCTCTACATTTGACCAAAGGTCCTTTTCCTCTTTTTTATCTGTTATCTAATATTTATATTGAAATTCGACTAAATTTAAATTTGTACGGACAATTCCTATATTGATGGGTAGAGCGTTCTCTAACAAAGATGATTTCATATACAAGGCAACTCAAACTTGAGACATATGATAAAGAATGAAGGAGTATTTAATATTATGTTATAATCATTACGAATAATACATAAATATGCCCATTAATTTGGCTTCAAATCACATTTATGCCCTTCAACTTTGGGTGTGCACAAGTATACACTTAAACTTATATAAAGTTGAACAAATAGACATACATGTCCTACACATGTCATTTTTTATCCTACGTGGTGTCCTACGTGTAATGTATCATGTACGACTCATGTGTTTATTTGTTCAACTTTATACAAATTTAAGTGTCTACTTGTGCATGTCCAAAGTTGGAGTAAATAATCACAAAAACGTAAAATGAGGCCAAGTTAAAAAACACATTTATGTATTATGCCTAATCATTATCAGTAACCTAAGGCCTGCTTCCATTCTTCCTTTCAAACATAGCCATATCATATAGGGATTATGGAAAAAGACCATATTGATCATCATAAGGGTTCTATTATAGGTGTTTTGATGATCCTCACAAATGAAGGGACGTTCCCTGTCTAAGTTCTCTCGTCCAGATCTATAATGGGGTACAACTGTAAAGCTGTCATGTCAGAGGTTGGTGAGTCGTCAGTGTACTACACCAATCCGAATGTACAAGGGTGTTTGTCCAACGGATAATAACTCTTTATGTTTGATATTTCGATATAACAAACATAATATTAAAAACATTCATTGAAAGAAGAAAGTCAACTAGCAAGCTTTTCAAGAATTCATAAAGAAGTTTGCAATGGACCAGGTCCCTGCAAGACTGCGTATGTGAAAGGACTACAAGAGAGCTGTCAGAAAAGTTGTCACTTCTGATATGGTAAGTGCACGTCCTTCCATAAAAGCAGGCTCTCAGCCAATGGGCGGTCCCAAGGAGTTTGTATGTATTTCATATAGTCTTTTCACCAAAACACAAACTCAAGATTTGGCAAACTAAATTTGGATTTTCTCTTCTTTAAAAATTCATAATTTTACAAAGTGAAAGTCATCTTCAAGGAAGAACTCTGCTCAACTCAACAAAGGGACTTGATAAAGTGAAGGAGAGTTCATTGGTCATATGAATAATCCTTACTGTTTATGGCCATACGAATTAATGATTGTACACTCACGTGAGAAGTTATGCAAGTTGTATGTCATCATCAAAACGGTGGAAATTAATAAGTGTTTATGCTCTTAGATGTTTTGATGATCTTCTCACAAGTGCAGGGTCTGGTCCTTTACAGAGTGCTGGACAACTGTAAAATTGTGTGCATCAGGAAAGTTGGTGAAGCAACATAGTATTTCACCAATCAGGGACGACTAGGTTGTTTGTTTGATGGGTAATAACTTTTCTTGGTATATATAAAACAAACAAAAAAAACTCACTCGCTCATTCAAAGAGAAAAATTTCAAGCTTCAAGAACAGCAAGGGAACTGATCGAAGTGCATTTATTGCTTTCTGTATTTTGTTGTATTCAGTTTGCTTGTAATCGTTCTTAAATTGTAGGATTCGTTTCAACTGTGAAATAAACGTTTCAAATCTGGGTGAATCATTGTAAGGGTTAGGTTGAGGGTAACTTAGGTTCTTACTTTAAGTCTATTTTCAATCGGGTATGATTAGTATAGAGAGCAGTGTTGTATCTGTTCAGGCTCAACTAAGTGATAGGAAGTATTACTTAGTGGGGAGATTAGCAGGCTAATCTCTTGTTGTAACTGACTTTTACTTTTGCTTGTTGAAGATTAGTGAAAGCGGTTTGAAAAGTCATGTTGAGAACAGGTCATGGTTTTCCTCCCTTGAGCAAGGAGATTTCCAAGTAAAGTTGGTTGTCAATTTTTACGTTTTCGCATTTGTTCTTAACAGTCTGACTTTACTGTATTGAGGACCTGGTCCCATCAATATAAGTGGACGCATAAATTCCAACAATAAGCATGAGAAAATAATTCTTAAATACATACTTCTACTAGTTTGTCTAATCTTAATAGACAAAGAGAAACGAATTCAGAGTCTTAATTTAAAAAATAGGCTCGCGTGAAGTGTAAATAATTTATTTTCTTAGTAATAAAATTATTAAATTGATGATACAAATATATGTTCCATAAATAATAGATTTATGAGATTTACGTCAACGTCTCAGGGTTTACGCATTGTTAATTCGCTGCTAAAATATCTCGCCTCATACACCACCTTTTAAAACATATATATTATATTCTTTTATGTTGTTTTGATGAATTGGTTATATAAGCTATTGTAAACGAATTTCTTTCCAACTTGAGTAGCTCATGAATATAAATATTGATAAAGTAGATTGTTTCAAGACATATTATGAAGGCATAATACATAAATAAGATTTTTAATTTAACTTCAACTAATATTTACGTTCTTTAATTTTGATTATGCACAAGCAAATAATTATATTTATAAAACAATTGAACAAATGGACACACTTATCATATGATGCATCCGACATGTATTATGTCACGTAAGATGTATGTCTATTTTTTTGTTTAATTTTATACAAATTTAAGTGTCTACTTATACACATTTAAAATTGAAAGACATAAATGTGAGTAAAAGCCAAGTTAAAAGATATATTTATGTATTGTCTCTTTTATGAATAAGTGGATTTATTAACTAATCTCAACAATAACCATTTCTCACATAAATAAGAAAAAAAAGCCGAACTCATAAATAAATTCCTAAACTTGTTGGGTTTTCCCTTTCATGTACTTCAACTACGTCATTTTCCTATTGAATCACTGAACCACCTATAATTTGTTCCTTTTAAACATTGTTAGTTGATTTTGATCGATTTTTCTATTGTAAATGCCTTCAATTGTGTTTGTATTGTAATTTTTTTTATTAAAGAATGAAGATAAACTATGTTAGTCTCACTTGTTTTCTGATGTGTTCAAATGACTTGAAATAAAACATAATTATTCTCGAACATTTTCACTATTAATTAGACTATGAGTTTTGGAACAACATATGTATCCTTTATTAATACCCCTCAAAAATTTGATTCCACAACAGCCAACGGTGTTTGTTTAAAAGGAACAAATTATGTGCACTTTAATGATTCAATAGAAAAATGACATAGTTAAGATACCTGAAGGAAAAAAACTCAATAAATTTAGAGATCTATTTATGTATTTGACCTATAAAAAAAATAAAGATATCATGGATCTTCCTTGTGGTCCGTAGTATACCATTATATAGAAGGAAGAAGCGAAAGTGGGGAAAAAAAAGAAGAAAAAACTCCTTTTCTTTAACTTTTGACAGTAATTTCGTAATGAGAGATGATGTACTAATGACCACTTTCCCCTTTAATTCTTTACATTTTTTTCATGTGCACTCACACATTGATAAATTCTCATGATCTCACTGAACACGTTTGGGTTATTGGTTTGTGCTCTGTAAACTTATTACTTAGCTTCATGGTCCCAATTTTCACCATCCGACATCATCATCGCCATCACTACCCGTCAATATAATCATTAATTAACATCTCAAATTCACTCCAAATATCATTACATTTCTCCATTCTATTTTGTGTAAACCAGTCATCGTCAACTACCGTTATTATATTTTAATGACAAGTATTTAAAACCATTAGTGAACTATTGATTTCGTTTTAAAAATTTAACAGTCACATAAAAATGTATTATTATGTCTAAACCATTAACACCCCTGTCTCAATTCACTTCTTTTTCAGTCCCCTAGGGGAAAAAAATGATACTGTAACTTTTATTTATAGTTGTTAATAAATATAGTACTAACAATTTCTCCATTTATTTATATTCATAGTTGCATAAATATTGACTTATTTTATACTAAAAAGTTCATTTTATATATATTATGTCTAGTCAAAAAGTAATGTTGTAATCAAAATTCTAGGTGCGTCGCAACTGTGTGACTATATATAATGCAGGGCAAGAGTGCACCCTGCTGCTGTGGTACTCAGTATATTGAATACTACAGTACAAGTGCTATGGCTGAAACTAAGAAAATCATCAATCCAAGAGTGGAAATCGATACATCTCCGCCTTTCGAGTCAGTGAAAGAAGCTGTCGATCATTTTGGGGGCAGTGGCCCTTGGATTCCCCATCACTTGCTCCGTTTACCACCTCCCGACGTAAGCCTAAATCATACCCTTCATTTCTATAAGTTTACAGCTTTCGGTGAGTTATGTTTCATATGAATGTGCATACTGGGTCGAAAGTGTTGCAAACGCCTACTCAGGCAGGAGTAATTTTCTCATATTTGCCTAATAGAGATGGCAATTGGGGCAGGGCGATGCCTCCTTAAACAACTACTTGTCTATACTGCTTAAGTTACTACTACTACTATTTTGTGTACATCATCCTATTTTTTGCTCTGCTATTCCATTCTAAGTGATTAACATGAAAAATGAAATCCAAATACTAGTAATAATCTTCTTGGTACCAAATTTACATACAAAGTGATAGCATAATAATCTGTATTAGCCCGCTGAGATACTGGTATAGTGTTCGGGCCAGATGCTTGGCTTGCTCATAATCTGTCATCGTCTGGATGATAATTATCGGTGCTTTATAGTTTTATGTACATTTCATAAAAGCAGTTCACATTTTATTCTATTAAATGATAATATGTAATTAGATACTAGCCTTTTGGTGTTGATCAATACATTCATTGATAATGTTGGCAGAATGATTCTGAAGTCGTAGACGTGGGGAAAATGGAGGAGCAAGCAGTAAAATTTGAGAAAGATTTGATTGTGAAGGAACAAGAAGCCCTCAATGTGTTGAGAGAAGTGGAAGAAGCTAAAAGATTTGTAGAAGGATTGAAAGTAAATCTGATGCAAGAAGTTTCTGAGTTTGTGTCCAGTTCCGGTGTACATCCGGAGAACCAAATTCCAAATCTTAATGAGCTGTCAGCAGAAAACTTAAGTCTATGCCCTCTTCAGTCCCCAGGGCATGTACTAATGGAATTAAACCGAGCAAAATTAGACCTTAACAAGATGTCGACAGACCTTACTGTGATTAGATCTTCTGTTGAGACTCTGAATAAGAAAATGAAGAAAGAAAAGGTAATTCTTGACAGAAGCAGTCAGATGAAATCCCTTGATTCATCAGCAGGGTTCTCCATTGACGAAAACAACACTATGAACAACGAGCTCCTGCAGTTGAGCTTTGAAGCAGAGCAATTCAAGAAAATGGCAGAAGCTTCAAGGTATGAGGTGATGAAAGCGATGTCAGAGATTGAACGAACAAAGGCGAGTATTAGAATGGCTGAAATGAGGTTACATGCAGCTAAAAAGATGGAAGAAGCAGCTAAAGCTGTGGAAGCAATTGCTTTTGCGGAACGAAAGGCTTTACTAAATGGAAAGAAGTCTTCAACTGTTGTTCAGCACACAACTGAGGGCATCACAATTTCATATGAAGAATATTATGCTCTTGCCCGAAAAGCACAGCAAGCTGAAGAGCTATGCAAAACAAAATTTGTAGACACAAACACTATGCACAGAATTAATGAAGCAAACCAATCTGAGGTGTCTATTACAAAGAAGATGGAGGAAACTACCAAAGAAATTAGACACAACCGGAGTACTCTAGAAGAGGCTTTGGACAACGAAGATGGTACTCAAAGAAGTCGTCTTATTGAACAAGATGGTTACTACAGGGAGAGATCAGAACACACTCAGTTGCATTACTCGGGGCATAATACCTCAGTCAAATCTAAGTTCAGAAACCCTCAGTCATCTCTCACTAGTCATGGGAACCCTCGGCTAGCTGATGACAACGAAGCAGACAATGTCAATGACAAGTCAGTCCCAGTCTTTCGATCATCAATATCAATTGGAGACATACTAAGTAGGAAGCTGATTTTGCGAGATGATCATATTGTCGTGGGTAAGCATATGGAAAGCCACACGGAAAGAAAGCACGTGTCGTTTAGCCAAATGTTGAGGGAACAGAGTGGGATCATATTGAATCCCACAAAAGCTACGAAAGAAGGGGATGTACACAAGCAGTTCATTACACATAAGAAGAAGTTTGGTTTCATCCAAGTACCACTTCCCAGACAGAATAAGAAAAAGACACAGCCTTTGAACATGAGATGATCTGCCCTTCCTCTTACATCAGTCTTATACTAGTTTACTCGGCTTGCACATCTTTTCGTTTTTTTTTTTCAGTGTGTATTATCTGTTGTGTTTGTGATTTGTGATTACTGAGCGTTGCCGTTTTCTCTTCATGATTGGTGTAAAGCTCCTCTTGAAGCTAACGATCTTGTGCATTTTTATGGAAAAAACATTGAGACAGAAAATGTACTATACCATCCTCATCATGTTACATCATTTTATTTAGGGATGATGCATAAGTATCCCTTAGCCTATAATCAAAATCTCAGTGACAGACCTAATCTTAATAAAGATCCTATTACCCTGGACTCATTTTATTTGTATTTTTGTGCACCTTGTGCTGACACATGTAATTAATTTATATAATACTCCATCATTGCTAATTAATACTTGTTACATATATATATATATATATTAGAGTCATTCGATATGGAAGAATAGAGATAGGAAAAATATCTAGAAAAATATCTATACCAAAGCCTATTTTTCTCTTAGGAGGGACTTCAGGAAGATCATCCGGAAAGACCTCTGCAAACTCACTCACAACTGGAACTTACTGAATATATAGTGTGTCAACACTAGAGTCATTAACTCGGACTAGGTGATAGATTCACCCCTTCAAAATAAACTTTCTCACCTTAAGGTACGAAATAAAACGACCCTTAGGCATTGTTAAATTTTCCTTAAAGTACGAAATAAAACTAACTTTTTCGCCTTATGTTTTGCAAAAGACTCGAAATAACTCTCAAATCAAAGTGGAGTAAAGGTATCCTTTGAAAGAACTCAGACGGGCTAAACGATAGAGAACAGGTTGGGACAGGCGACCCCTGGTGCAGAGGCGGCGCTCTAGCCCTTGCCTAGAAAACCCCGACGAATTTCTTTCTCGTTTTCTAATCCTAACTAGCCTAGAATCGAATGGTTTCTTTTGCACTCACTTAGATTCAAATACCCGACATATGTAAACGATAATCTACTCAAAACAACCTTCAAATATTAATACTCATCTCAAGAATTCATCAAAACCCCAACAAATCAAGAGTACGAATGAAATTTCAAGAAAACTCATCAAGAACTCAAATCCTTCAAACTCGAGAATGAAATTGCATTAAAATAGCATGATTGACGTGTGGTTTAACGAACCAACACTATGAGAACTCACATACTTGTTAGGATCAAACCCTTGGAGAAACAACCCTTGATCCGCAAGAAATCTCGATGAACACTTCGTACCTTTCTCTATTTTCACCTTTTTTTTTCTCTTCTTGAACTTTCTTGTCAAACCATAAGCGTATTTTAGGGATAATGAAAATTGAATCAAATCATAGTTGACCCTAAAATATTACTAATTTTGTTTTAATTTAATTGGGTAAGGAAAATACTAAAATACCCCTCATATTTCGGGTAACTTTCCTTACTGGACAGACTGACTTCAAATGGGCATATCTTCATCATACGAGCTCGAAATGTAGCAAACTCGATGGAGTTGGATAGAGGATTCCCAAAACCTTTCATTTGATATCTTATGGTCCACCTGACTCATCATGTACTGAAAGTTATGATCGTTTGAAGTTGACTCAAAACTCACAACTCAAACATGATTGCAATATTTTAGATTTTGCTATTTCCAATTTAGTTCTTTCTAATTTTAGCTCTTTCAAATACCAAGGAGTTACAAATATAAACTCATATAAATTATAAAATTACTTTTAAGGCTCCAAACTTTAATACTTTATTATATCATACAATGGACTACTTCATTAATAGCATATCTACATATAATATATTAATATGTGAGCGCACAAAATATAAATTACTAACATTGCAATTTCCAATAGTCGATAATCATTGTATTGAGCTTTTTTTAGTAGCGACTCTAATTTTTGTTTGCTTTGTTAATTAATTGCTTAAATTGATCTCACCAACAGGGCCGGAGCTGTGAATTGGATACCCTTCACCGAAAAATTGCATGATACATATATAGGTCAAATATTGCTTTTTTTTTTAATCAAATTTGAGCTGAAGCTCGTTTATTTAATCATAAATATAAAAAGTACATGTATATCTGGCCCAACTTTAAAAAGGAATGTTAGCCCAAATATATCAATACCCTTTGTATTTCTTACCCTAGTTTTAACATTTTCCCTATTTGTTTCTGAATCCTCCTCTTTCATATTCTTCTCTATGCCGCCTTCATGATTCTCCGTTGTCTCCTTTAGATTATCAACATTCAACCATAGTGGTGTACCACTACACATCTTCAACAGCTTCAGTAAGTACTTCTCCTCCTTATCTTCTTCATCTATTATGTTTCTAATCTCTTATCATGGTTAAGTATATTCTGATTTATAGAGCTAACATTGTTGCTAGTTGTGGAGCCAAATGTGCTGCTCTCGATCTTCCTATCTATGACAATAGACGATGTGCTTTGGATGTATAGTCCTCGACTTTTGGGATTTCCTCTTTTGAAAGCTCATAAGTTAAAGCAGGTAACTCTTTATTTCTCACCGATTTATAGCATTGGTATTGAAAAAAACTTGAGGTGTACACATAAAATCTTATGAGACTCACCACATCGTGTTTAATGTAAATGTTATCTATACTGATTGTTTATGTCCTTTATCTTTCTTGTTTTGATTCTCAAACTTGCAATTTGTGTTTTGTTCATGTTTAGAACTCTTCTGCAATTAGCTAGTAGTTGTTCAAACTTCTTGTATTCTTGTACCTCCGACTTACTATAAGCACTATTAACAATGACATCTACTAGATGATTTCCTTCCCAATATAAATGCTGAACTTTGAAGTTATTTTGTTCCACAATTTGTCTTGCTTCTTCCACAATGTCTAGCATCTCTCATGATATTTTTCATTCCCTAAGTATCATGTTCAAGATTCCTAGTGATCTGTTTCTAGAATAACTTTCTTGATCTTGTTTTTTATGTAGTAAATTAGCCCTCTTAGTACTAATATTGATATATTAAGTATTTTGAACACCCTAAACAATAACAATGAGTCATATCTCAGTGGAAATAGTGTGTCCATTGTACACACAATACCCAAGTTCGAATCACTCCATCTATGTTTTGTATATTTTGTTTTGATGTAGTATGTTGTAAACAGTTAACAATTTGTTGTATATAGAGTGGTAACTTGGTTTCAATAGTTTTTTTGTATATTTTGTTTAATGTGGTCTGATGTAAAACACTTAATTAAATGAAAAACGAAATACTTTGTTATATATAGAGTGGTAGCTTGGTGGTAATAGTGTGAAGAAGGTTGTTTGCCATTGAGGTTCATTTCCCCATGGCTACATTTTTTCTATGTTGGCTTTATTTTGGACACCCTTCATGAATTTTCTGCCAATGCCACTGCTCACCAGTATAATTGTGCTAATTCCAATACTTTTTATCACTAGTTTAGCCTAAGGTTATGAATGATTCATTCCTAACCCTTTGCCTTCCTAGAAGGGGGAGAACTCGAACCACCCGAACTTTTCAACATGGTGTTAGAGGTGGCGAACATTATAATTATGTTAAAATCTTTCCATCTTCAAAACGAATCAGGCCACATGTGAGAAATGTATGAGTTGAAAATATTATTAAGTAAATAACTAAAATATGTGTTGTTTAAAGTCAAACATAATTTTAAATGACATTGTCATATGCTTTAACTAGGGGTGACAATTTCGGCCCATATTAATATAATGAGCCCCTTTTGACTATATTTAATGGCTTTGGATCACTCATATTTTAATTGGTCAAATATGAGCTTCAAACTATTTAAAGAGTCTCTACAAATTGGTCAAATTTGGTTCAATATGTGTATCCATCTAATCCATATTAAATCCACTCAAAATTCTTAATTGTGCTAAAAAATAATTAATATTATTTTTTTAAAATTCAATTAATTGTAAACTTAATTGAAAAATAGATTTTTTTGGTGGAAGGGGGGGGGGGGTTAATCTTTTCTTTTTCTTTTTTTTTGCAAAAACAGATTTTTTTTTTTTTTGAAAAAAAATAAGGGGTAGGTAGGTGGAAGGGGGTGGGGGGAGAGGGTAAATTTTTATTTCTTTTAAAACAATTATTTTTGTTTATGAAAAAAAATATAGGTTGGTGGAGGGGGGGGGGGTACTCGAGGGAGGGGGTAATTGTTTTTGTTGCAAAAATAGATTCTTTTTGTTTTGTAAAAATAAAATAAACTAGGGGTAAGCTGGTGGAAGGTGGAGGGGTGGTGCCTAGGGAGGGGGTCAAACTTTTTTTATTTTTTGAAAAACTGATTTTTTTGTTTTTGGAAAATAAAATTTTTAGGGGGTAGGGGGGTGCCCGGGAAGAGGGTAATTTTTTTTTTTTTAAAAAAAAAAACAGATTTTGTTATGTTTTTGGAAAACAAAATTTTTTAGGGGTAGGTTAGTGAATGGTGGGGGAGGGGGGAGGGGGACGGGTGCCCCGGGGGGTGGGGTTATGTGAGGAGGGGTACATTTATGTTTTTGAAAAATAAATTTACTTAAATGAGTTAGAACCATTTTTCCCAAATCATATTTGACCAAATCCATATTTGTCCATATTATATTTAGATAGATTGTAATCCAAACCATTTTTTCTCGAATCATATTCAACCTATGCAAATCAATCCAATCCAACCGTTTATCACTCCTATCTTCAACAATTTCAAAAAAAACATTAAGTTTTAATTAAGAAGTAAGAATTTAGATTGAATAAATCTCATGAAAAAATAAATTAAAGATGTTAATATACATAAAACTAGAAATTATGATTCTATAAAAGTCCTTTGTGAACCAACACTATTGGTGGGAAGTGAAAAAATTCAAATATTAACTTTTTCTCTACCTATCACACTATAAAAAATATCCTTCTCTAAGTCTTTTATTTCACCAAATCCCTATTCCTCTCTTTCATTTTCTTTCTTTATTTTTTTCCTCTTTTTAATGGCCAACTCTCGTGCTAAGAATGTCCCCACTCCTCCTCTTCCCACTCCCCATCCACAATCTCCCCCTCCCTCTTCCCTTACCCCTTCTACTCATCGCGTTCGCCAGAAGGCTACACCATCTACTGACGCTGAGATCTTAGGGATTTATGGGAGTAGTGCCCCCATCCACTTAGTCAATGATCCTCCTAGAAAAAGAGGAATCATGTTGAATGGTGGGGAACTAACATCTGTGGTTCGGGCCGAAAGGCCTGATACTGAATGTGTTGCACATGCATTTGTGCTTGTGCCTCAACCTGCACTATACCAACACCAATACTAGAAACACCAGAGCTGTCAAAGAGAATGAGAAGCTGCTATGTATGTGAAATTGTGTTTTATACACTAACATCGTTAATCATTGAAATGCATTTTCATCCGGAAATGAATTTGTATGTTCCTGACTAGGACATAGATTTTGGCTGGTCATCACGTTCACAATCATTTGAACCACTTTCACTTGATGAAAACTTCAACGATCTCAATGCTGATGCGTCCGCTATTGTTGCTGCTCCAAAAGCTTCAACATTGGTCATTTTTGTCCGAATCACGGGTATTATTTCCCCAACATTCATCATGTATAATGGAAGTTGATGAATGCATGAGAAGGAAAATCTGTGGTTCAGGCAAAAGTACTCTATGTTTGAGCTTTTGGAGTAACAGTAGCGACGAACGTATTAGCATTGAGATCGCTGAAGTTTTTAAGCAGGTGTAAGTGGTTCAAATGGTGGTGAACATTACGACTAGTCAAAATTTCTGGCCCAGTCAGGAATATACGAACTCACTTTCGAATGAGATTGCATGTGAATGGTCAGCAATGTCAGCGTATCAAACACAATTTCACATTAAAAAATAGTTTCTCATTCTCATTGACAGCATTGGAGGAGGGGGCCAATTTTATTTTATTTTTTAAAAATATAGAACTTTTTATTTTTGAAAAACAAAAAATTTTGAGGGGGTAGAGGGTGTCCGGGGAGGGGGTAAATTTTTATTTTTTTTTAAAAAAACAACATATATTTTTTGTTTTTGGGAAACAAAATTTTTTTAGGGGTAGGTCTGTGAATGATGGGGGAGGGGCGCCCCGGGGTGGGGTTATGTGGGGAGGGGTACATTTATGTTTTGAAAAACAAGTTTACTTAATTGAGTTAGAACCATTTTCCCCAAAACAATAGTTGATCAAATCCATATTTGTTCATATTATATTTGGATGGATTGTAACCCAAACCATTTTTTTCTTCAACCATATTCAATCCGTGCAAATCAATCAAATCCAACCGTTTGTCACCCCAGATTCAACATTTTTAAAGAAAACATAAAGTTTTAATTAGGAAGTAAGAATATAAATTGAACAAATCTCATGAGAAAATAAATTAAAGATGTGGTCAATATATATACATAAAACTAGACATGATAATTCCATAAAAGCCCTTTGCGAACCAACACTATTGGTGGGAAGTGAAAAAATAAAAAATTAACTTCTTCTCTACCTTTCACACTATATATAATATCCTTCTCTAAAACTTTTATTTCATCAAATCCCCATTTCTCTCTTTCATTTGCATTCTCTATTTTATTTTTCTCTTTAAATGACCAACTCTCATGTTAAGAATGTCCCCCCTCCTCCTCTTCCAACTCCCCATCCCCAATCCCCCTCTCCCTCTTCCCCTGCCCCTTTTATTCATCGTGTTCGCCAGAAGGCTACTCCAACTACTGACAAAAGATATTAGGGGTTTATAGGAGTAGCGCCCCCATCCACTTAGTCAATGATTTTCTTAAGAAAAAGGAGAAACACATAGAATTTTGGGGAAGTAACATTTGTGGGTTTGGGCAAAAAGGCCCAATATTGAATGTGTTGCACCTGCATTTGCGCTTGTGCCTCAACCTGCACATATACCAACACCAATACTACAATCATCAGTGTTGTCAAAGAGAATGAAAATCTATATGTATGTGAAATTGTGTTTTATACACAAACATCGTTAATTATTCACAGTCATTCTCATCCGGAAGTGAGTTAATATGTTCCTGACTGGGACATAGATTCGGGTTGTTCATCACGTTCACAATCTTTTGAACCACTTACACTTGATGAAAACTCTAACGATCTCAATGATGATGTGTCCGTTGTTGTTGCTGCTCCAAAAGCTTCAACATTGGTCATTTTTACCCGAACCACAGGTATTCTTTCCCCAACATTTATCATGTATAGGTGAAGTTGATGAATGCATAAAGGAAAATCTGTTGTTCAGGCAAAAATACTCTATGTTTGAGTTTCTGGAGTAGCAGCAGCGACGAACGTATTAGCATTGAGATCGCTGAAGTTTTCATCAGGTGTAATTGGTTCATATGGTGGTGAACATGAAGACCAGTCAGAATCTCTGGTCCAGTCAGGAAAATACGAACTCACTTTCGGATGAGACTGCATGTGAATGATCAACGATGTCAGCGTATCAAACACAATTTCACATTAAAAAATAGTTTCTCATTCTCTTTGACAGCATTGGAGGAGGGGGTCAATTTTATAATTTTTTAAAAATTAGAACTTTTTATTTTTGGAAAACAAATTTTTTTGAGGGGGTAGGGGATGCCCGGGGAGGAGGTAAACTTTTTTTTTAAAAAAAATATCTTTTTTATTTTTCGAAAATAACATTTTTTTCGGGGTAGGTTTTTGAAGGGTGGGAGGAGGGGCGCCCCGGGGGTGGGGTTATGTTAGAATGGGTACATTTATGTTTTGAAAAATAATTTTACTTAATTGAGTTAGGACCATTTTCCCCAAATCATAATTGACCAAATTCATATTTGTCCATATTATATTCGGATGGATTGTAACCCAAATCATTTTTTTCTCCAACCATATTTAATCCGTGCAATTTAATCTAATCCAACCGTTTGTCACCCTTAGATTCATCATTTTCAAAGAAAACATAAAGTTTTAATTAGGAAGTAAGAATTTAAAGTAAACAAATCTCATTAGAAAATAAATTAAAGACGTGGTCAATTTATATACATAAAACTAGACATGATAATAAAAGCCCTTTGCCAACCAATACTATTGGTGGGAAGTGAAAAAAATAAAAAATTAACTTTTTCTCTACCTTTCCACTATATATCATATCCTTCTGTAAAACATTTATTTCACCAAATTCCCTTTTCTCTCTTTCGTTTGCTTTCTCTATTTTATTTTTTTCTTTAAATGACCAACTCTCATGCTAAGAATGTCCCCCTCCTCCTCTTTCCACTCCCCACCCTCATTTCTCTCTTTAGTTTTATGTATATATATTGACCTTATCTTTAATTTATTTTTGATGTGATTTTTTTAATTTAAATTTTTACTTCCTAATTAAAGCTTTATATGTTTCATGAAAATATTGAAGCGTGTGACAATGTCATTTATATTATGTTTGACTGATTAAACACCACATATTTTTAATTAGTTACATAATCATATTTTCAACTCGCATATTTTTATCATGTATTTGGATTTGTTTTTGAGATAGAAAGATTTCAACATAGTTATAAATTGCACTATCCTATTTAAATGCTTAATATATTAGGGAAGATACGTTTTATTTATTTATTTAATGGATAATGCACAAGTACCCCCTCAACCTATGCCCGAAATCTCAGAGACACACTTATACTATACTAAGGTCCTATTATCCCCCTGAACTTATTTTATTAATATTTTTCTACCCCTTTTCGGCCTACGTGGCACTATCTTGTGGGCCCAATGTTGGTTGACTTTTTTTTCAAGTTAGTGCCACGTAGGACGAAAAGGGGTAGAAATTACTTCTAAAATAAGTTCAGGGGGGGAATAGGACCTTAGTATAGTATAAGTGTGTCTCTGGAATTTCGAGCGTAGGTGAGGGGGTAATTGTGCATTTTTCCTTTATTTAATTATATCTTCAACGTAATCTATCTTTTCATCTCGGCCTAATTTCCTATTATGGGTGAAACACTTGGAAATAATTGGTGGGGGCGAGACTCGAAATTAGGATTAGAACTGTCTATATTGATCAATGTTGAAGTATGTAACCATCTCATTTGAAATATTTTAGTCATAGAGAAACACATGACTTACAGTTTCTTACAATCTGACCTTATTTTTTATCATGGCCGACCCAAACACATGAAAATTCCTTTTTAATGAAGAGCGACAGTTCAACTCGATCCCTAGATTAGTACAATATGTTTTGATACAATATTGGAGTTAGGGGTGTACATGACCAGGCTTGTTTGGGTTTTTCAAGTATCAAACCAAACCATTTGTGTTGGATTTTTGAATTTATAAACTAAACCAAACCAATAAAACTCGTGTTTTTGAACTTTGAGTTTTTTCGGGTAAAAATTTTAAAATTATATATGTAATGTCGGGTTGGTTTGGTCTCGGGTTTTTTTTTTAGTTGAAACCAACCCAAACCAAATATAATAGGAATATTTTTTTCAACACCAAATCAAGTCAAAAAAACAAATCACTAGTCGAGTTTAACTCGATTTACGATTTGATTTGATTTTCAATTCGATTTCGTACATCCCTAGTTAAAGTGGAAGACCATACGATTTAAAATTATATATATATATTATAGTGAAACTGAAATATATTTTCAATATACACCCACCTCTCAACCTAAATTCTTTCTTATGGGCAAAACACTTGAAAATCATTGATGAAGGGAAGATATTTTTTTTTGGTTTGGCCACATGGGTCATCTTATTTATTTGTGTTAAAAGAAAATATATATTTTTATATATATAAAGAGAGAGAAAGGTGAATGCAAGATTTCAAGAAAAGGGGTTCATCATTACTTTAAATATAAGATCAAAAAATTTATAATAACAATAATTAAGCGATATATTTAATTTTTTTATTTTTTTAGTTCATTTATTAAAATGGAAAATCTTTAAAAAAATTACCTTAAACTTTGACAATGATGATTTCTAGAATCTTGACTTGAAGTTGGAGACTTAGAGTTTTTTCTGTGGAAAATGAGATCTCAAAGTATTGAGAAGCACTAAGCTCTTATCAGATTACTTTTACCGGTGAGTATAGGTAAGAATATCATATCATAAATCATAATACAAAGATTTGTTAGTCTCAACCAAAAATATTGGTAATGAGAATTATTGCGTTTTTTGCAACTTTTATAATGTCAAAGATATGGAATATATATGTTTCATGTTAAAGGCCTTTTAGTTGTCCTTTCCATCAAGTGCATATTTTATGGTCATCATTATTTTTAACCACATCTTATTTTGCTGCCCATATTCATGTTTCTTAAATTTAACTTATAATTATGAGATTCGTCAATTCATTCGCAACAAGGATGAATTGAGTGGATGATAGCACCTATTTGGTCAAAATTAAAATATGGGTAATTCAAATAAACCAATTTGAAAACTTGGTTGATTTAGGTCCCGTTTGATTAGCTTTAAAAAATGATTTTTCTAAGGACTAAATAAATTGGTCATAAAACTCAAAATAACTATATGTTCATATCCCAATCCAAAGTAATTCAAGAAATAATCATTCTCTCTAAAAAAATAATTGAGGTCCATACCCCCCCACCCCTACCCCTTCATTATGGCTGATAATTTTCGCTTAAAATCAGTATTATATATTGTATTGATATCATTTAAGGGTGATAATATCGCCTTACAAATACTTAATCAGTATATTTATGAATGACTGACCTAAGCACATTGCTTCTTCATTGGAAGTTTCTTCAAAATATTAGTCAGGTTCCATCCTATAGTATACCTCAAAAATATAAATGGCCATTTCATGTGCGCTATTATATGAATGACCATTTCATGTGCACTATTTTATTGAACATTATTTTCATATAGAGATCTATTACTCATTGGCCCACGACCAAATTATAAAATATACCGTTCACCTCGATGATATCTCCATGATATGTACACTAAATATTCATTACAATAGGGCTTAAGTCATAGAAAATCCCTTAAAGTTGTCTCATATTTCATTTAAAAACCTCATTGAACACAACATGAGATTTGTACCTATTAAATCCGTTTTGCTGGCATTAACCATTCAAACAATCAACCATACATTTCAATGTGTTTTCATCGGAAAAAAATGGTATCACCGTTGTCACCATACATATCTCTTCCTTTTTCATCTTTTTTGTCGAATCAAACCCAAATATAAATTGAATATAAATGTAAAAACAAGAGATGCAAAAAAATATATAAATTGGTAAGAAGATGAAACTCACTTTTTATATTTCATATATTTTTCAATTCTAACATCAATCTCTGCATAATAAAAATAATACAAAATTAAAATAATAAGCATCAGTGAATATCGATGATCATTATTTCGGGAGAAATTTCATTTTCTTGACTACAATATTACGAATAAAAAATTCTAAAATATCCCTTATCGTCACACCCCCTTTTTCCGCACGGCGACATGGTTTTCCAATTTAAGTGACGTTATTGATTAAATATTATTTTATTTTCTTTCAGAGCCGCCACTTGGAATTTAGTTATGGTGTTCCAAGTCACCTTTTCTTTTTTTATCCCTAACCAAAAGAAAATTACTCTTTATTTTGATCTGCGAACCAAAAAGTCAGGTAAGGAATTGTGTTGACCGAGACGAAGGTATTAGGCATCTATCTAGTCTCATGGTTTTAGCACGGTCGTTTTTATTGACTTATACTTATTTTAAAATATTTTTGGATATATTATTTTTAGGTCATGAGTTGCTTGCATTTTTATTGTTGAAATTTTATTTGGTTTCAAATCACATGCATAACTGCATTATCGACTTTGACATTTGAAGACATAATTGTCTTCATCTCTCAAGTTCCTCCCACCTAATAATTGTCTATAAGTGTTACTATAAATTAATAAAGTTATTTATATTTTTAAACAAGGTGCGTCACAGTATCCTTGAATTTTTAATGTCTCAAAAAAGATGTGTAACCTCATTCTTAATCGAAACAAATATTTATTAATATGCCTAAAATTCATCTACTCATTGAAACAAATATCTTTCCTTCATACATAAAACTAAATTATATAAATAAATCTAAATGTTGAGGATACAATATATAATTTTGCGCTATTTTTATATCTTTCATTTTATATGTTAATATTTTATATTTTTATTACTCTTAAAGTTAATTTCACTTCTTACTACAACAATACAATAATAATTTATTAAAATAAATATTATTTTTGTGTGATAACATATAACAAAAATAATTTGTTTATTTATTTATTTATTCATTAATCTAGCTATACCTATTTTATCATTATTATTTAAATCAAGACAAGAAAAAATGTTATGACCCATTTATTTTAAGAGATCACAACTAACATTTTTTTTCAAAACTCAATGTACTAACTCCAAGGGGTTTCCACCATGAAAAGTTTCACTTCAAAAAACAGGATGCAAATACTGTCACTGCAGGCAGACCTAACACTAGGCTCTTCTCTTCTAAATCATCCCAATGATTAGTACAATCATATGGAATGTGAGAGGGATCAACACTCAGGGGGTGTTGGAGAGGCTCAAATTGCTCAGGAAACTACACCATTTATCTGTTATTACCATTTTGGAACCTTTCTCAGACAGTGTTCATATTCAAAACTTCAAAGTGTATCTAAACATGGATAATGCTATTAGCAATTGTAATGGTAAGATTTGGGTTTTTTGGAGCAATGATATTGACTGCAATATTCTTGATGAAGATGAGCAGCAAATCACTTGCAACATGAAACACAATGAATTACCACATCAATTTGCTAATACCTTCGTCTATGCTAAATGCAAAGATCATCTCAGAAGACCTCTGTGGGACAAAATGATACAACACTCTACCTTAAATGATAATCCTTGGTGTGTTGTTGGGGATTTCAACGTTATAACTTCTATTGAGGAAAAACTGGGAGGATTACCTTATAACATGAGGAAAAGTATTGAGTTTATTAATGTCATTGAAACTTGTGGACTATTGGATATAGGCTTTAGCGGACAGAAATTTACCTGGTGCAATAAAAGGGGTATTAACCGCAGAATCTGGAAGAGGCTTGATAGGGCAATGGTTAATGATTCTTGGTTGGAAAAGATGCCTCAAACTACCATTACTCACTTGTCTTCTACAGGATCGAATCATTGTCCACTTCTCATGGAAATGACTCCCTCAACTACTGATCACATCAAATACTTCAAGTTCCTCAACTGTTGGGTAGACAACCCTCATTTCTTAGAAACAGTCAGATCCTGTTGGGAGAAGGAGGTGGAAGGTAATGGTATGTGGAGATTTCACCAAAAAATGAAAAGATTATCAAACACTCTGAGTGGTTGGTCAAAAATAGAATTTGGTGATATTTTCCAAAATGTTAGGATGTATGAGGAACAAGTGCATAAGGCTGAAGAAAACTACATCTCTAACCAAAGTGACTCAAATAGAAGTTTCCTCCATGAAATTAATGCCAAGTACATCAAGTTCCTCAAGTTGGAGGACACTATTTTGAAACAAAAAACTCAGCTTCAATGGTTTAAGGAGGGTGATAATAACTCTAAATACTTCCACTCTGTGATAAGAGGAAGAAGAAGGAAGTTATTTATTCATAAAGTTGTCAATGAAAATGGAGTCTGGGTACAAGGTGATGACAACATAGCTCATGTAGCTTGTGAACATTTCAAAGCAGTCTTTAGTGGAGAAGAAAAGCGTATTAATGAGCATACTTTGGAATGTATACCAAGGATGATTAGTCAAGACCAAAATAATCAGCTTACCGACTTGCCTACTATGGATGAACTTAAAGAAGTGGTTTTTTCTATGAATCCTAATTCGGCAGCTGGACCAGATGGTATGAATGGGTATTTCTATCAAAAGTGTTGGCACATCATCAAGAATGATCTAATGGGGGTTGTACAAGCTTTTTTCAGTGGACAGATGATTCCCAAGTACTTCTCCCATTCTTGTATTGTGTTGCTCCCTAAAGTCAATAATCCAAACAAAATGACTGAGTTTAGACCTATAAGTCTGACCAACTTCACTAGCAAAATCATTTCCAAGCTAGTAAGTCACAGACTCAGCCCTATCCTACCTACTCTTATCTCCCCCAACCAATCCGGGTTTGTTAAAGGCAGAAGCATCTCAGAAAATATTATGCTTGCTCAAGAAATCATTCATCACATAAAAAAACCCAATATGGGTAGCAATGTTATTATTAAACTAGACATGGCTAAAGCCTATGACAGGGTGTCATGGTCTTACATTTGTCTGGTTTTAAGGAAAATGGGATTTGAAGAGGTGTTTATTGATATGGTGTGGAGAATCATGGCGCACAACTGGTACTCAATCATTGTCAATGGTAAGAGATATGGGTTTTTTCATTCCACTAGAGGCCTCAAGCAAGGTGACCCCCTTTCTCCAGCCCTATTTATTTTAGGTGCGGAGGTGTTATCAAGATCTCTCAACAGGCTTCATAACCATCCGGATTACCATGGTTTTATCATGGAAAGGAGAGGGCCACAGGTGAACCATTTGAGCTTTGCTGATGACATTATTTTGTTCACCTCTGGGAGATGCAAAACTCTGAAGATTCTTATGAATACCTTAAAGGAGTATGAGAATACTTCCGGACAACTCATCAATGGTGATAAAAGTCACTTTATGCTAAATTCTAATGCTTTCACTAGCACTAGAGATAGAATAAAGAGACTTACAGGTTTTAAACAAAAACAGGGCCCAATTACTTACCTAGGCTGCCCTTTATTTGTTGGTAGGCCTAGGAATAATTATTTTTCTGACCTCGTTAGTAAAGTTGTTGGCAGGATTACAGGTTGGCAAACCAAACAGCTTAGCTACGGGGGCAAGGCAATCCTTACAAAGCATGTGCTACAAGCTTTACCTATCCATCTTCTGTCTGCTGTAACTCCCCCAAAAACTATTCTTAAACAAATCCAAATGTTTATGGCTGACTTCTTCTGGGGGTGGAACAGTGATAGGAAGAAATACCATTGGGCTTCTTGGAGGAACCTAAGCTTCCCGTATGAAGAAGGAGGAGTAGGCATGAAGAATTTAAAAGACGTTTGCAAAGCATTCCAATTTAAAAAATGGTGGATATTCAGAACAAAGCAAACATTGTGGGGGGATTTCTTGAAGGCAAAGTACTGCAAAAGGTCCAATCCAGTCAGCAAGAAAAAGGATTCTAGGGATTCACTAGCTTGGAAAAACATGTTGATGAACAGGCCACAGGTTGAGCAACACATCCAATGGAAACTGCAAGCTGGAAATTGCTCATTTTGGTGGGATAATTGGCTAGGCAGTGGACCATTAGCACACCTTTCCTCAAACAACAACAGACTCAATAATTCAAAAGTTGCAGAATTTTGGGATGAAGGAAGATGGAGTTTGAACAAGCTGTTGGAGCAAGCACCAACCAGTCACCTCTCCATCATACTAGCTACAGAAATCTCCCCCATCCAGCAGCTACCAGATCATGCAGTTTGGAAACCCAACACACATGGTGGTTTTAGTTGTTCATCAGCTTTGGAAGAGATTAGAGAAAAAAGAGCTAAGAATCATTTCAACTCTCTTCTTTGGCACAAAAACATTCCTTTTAAATCTTCCTTTTTGTTATGGAGAGCCCTTAGGGGTAAACTCCCTACTAACGATAAGCTTACTAATTTTGGCATTGAACCATCTAAGTGCGTTTGCTGTTTGGACAGGTTGGGATTGGATTCCATAGACCATATCTTTACCAAAGGGAAATTTGCAGCAGCAGTTTGGAGTAGCTTTGCGGCTACAGCAGGCATGCTGCCAGACAACAATTCCTTGCAGACCTTAATCCAACAATGGTGGACTGCCAGACCAAGAAACGCAGCACACAAGACACTACTACAAGCCACACCTATACTCATTTGTTGGAACCTTTGGAAGAACAGATGTGCAGCCAAGTACGGGGAAAAAAAAACCAATATCAGCCGAGTCAAATATGCGATATACAAGGACAACTTCAAGGTACTTAACACTGCTTTCCCTCAAGTTAATTGGCCAGCAAAATGGACAGAATTACTACGAATGAGCGAGAGGTGCGTGCATGACATCAAGGTGAATATGGTGGCTTGGATCAAACCGGCAAATCAATGGATTAAGGTGAACACTGATGGCAGTGCTCTCTCCAATCCAGGCAGACTTGGGGGTGGCGGCATATTGAGAGACAATCATGGTAGGTTGGTTATGGCTTTCGCATCACCAATGGGAGAAGGAACAAACAATAAGGCAGAAATTGAGGCAGCCATCTTGGGTATGAATTGGGCGATCGAACTTGGATATAGAAACATCATTTTGGAGCTTGATTCTCAACTAGTGGTGCATTGGATTTTAAAGAAGACTACCCCTCAATGGAACATCACCACACAACTGGGAAGAATACAAAATATCATCTCTCAAACTCAAAACTTCAAATGCATACATGTGTTTAGAGAAGCCAATTGTGTGGCTGATGCACTTTCCAAATTCAGCCACAAGATCAACAATCCTCAAATATACTTCAATAGCCAACAAATGCCCAAGGAAGCAAAGTCGTACTATCACCTAGATCTACTGCAAATGCCAAATTTCAGAAGAAAGAAGACTAAAAGAATTAAGGAACCCCCTTGATCACTTATAACTCTTCAACTTAGCTATAATTAAAATTATAGCTACTTTGAATAGGTTATTTAATTATAGGCTTTCTTGTAAAGGGAGAGTCTCCATGAGTTATGCTTTCTAGATGCTTTGTATTGAGAGGAGTCCTCTCACTAGGTACTTAGTATTTGGAATTCATCTTCTATTGTAAGGGGGAGAGTTGACCTTCCTTTTGGAAAGTTGACTCCGACCCATCTTAAATCTGGAGGTTTGGTTTTAAAAAAAAAAAAAAAAAAAAAAAAAAATAATACCTTACATAATCAAAAAAAAAAAAAAAAAAAAAAAAAAAAATGTACTAACTCTAAATTCTTAATTAATTTTTTATATTCAATGAGATTCTATTTGACATTAACTAGAAACTTATTCAAAACTTCAAAATTGTACAACAATAAATAACAACAAATATATTAAATTTTACATTTTATTTCAATTGAATTATGAATGAAACAAAAGTATTTATATAAAAAATCCATAAGATTATATCACATTCCATAGATAAATTAAAAGTTAAGTTAAAGTTAATACCACAAAGATCTTGACTGAACCTCGATTAGAACACCCACAATTTTTATTTTTATTTTTTGGGTTTTTGAAAGGAAATAAAAATGTTTTTTTATTGTTTGATGTCTTTTTCTTTTTTCTGATTTTTCTTTTTTTGTTTTCTGATCTTCTCCTCTCTTGCTGAATTTTCTTCCATGTGTTTTTGCTGAATTTTTTTCTTCTTCCTTTTTTTTTTGTATGTATATATATAGTGCGTAGGAGTTTATGTGGGTGCGAGGGTGAGTGGAGAGGATCATGGGAGAGTATGGGAAGTGATAGTGGAGTTGTGGGTAGATGTGATAATAATGGATAATATTGTTATAAATTAAATAGATCAATATATAAATAATAAATATTAAATATCTGGAACCAATTAAAAAAACTAAATGGCTAATTAAAATATAATTAAGAAACGCTGGTTTATTTATTACATTTAAATTATAAGAAGATATATTTTTGTGACTCTTCATTTAGTTTTTTAACAATTTAAATAAAAACTTACCTTAAAAAAAGATTATATTTTTGTTGTTTCTGAATCTATAAAAATAACTTCACAAAAATAAGATAAAATTAAAATATCTAACTCAAACATAAAAGGAATATTTAAGGAATAAAAAATAGTATAAAATCTTATGTTCGATCAAAAATTACGTATCTACACTTAAAATATTTAATGTTCTTACCATATGTGTGTTTTTCGTGGAGATGAGTTTAAAGAAAGAAGAGAAGGGGAAGGAGGTTTTTTTATCTTTCTAAAAATATATTTTTTCTTATTGATTTAATTTTTAATAGTTATTTGGGCCCAATACCACATGACTTCTTTTGATTAGTTACTATGACACGTCATTCGCGAGTGTATAACACACACTCTTATTTTGATTGATTATTTTTTAAGTGTTTGATAGTTAATTTTTTTGAATAATGCAGATGATCAATTGAAACAAACGTAAGGTAAAGTGTTCAAATGAGATATATGAACAACTTTAAGTGTCTATCTATGAGTTAAGCCTTACGATAGACTCAACCTTCATTGTTTTCGATGTCAAAAAATTGCATAAGGTTGCATCGGTCACAAGGACAACACTTATTAACCCATGACGTTGAAAAGGATCAAGTGACATTGCATGATTGACAAATCCTTTAACACCTTCAACAAATTCATTTTTCATGTCCCCATGAGTTTATTAGTTCTATCACACAATTACAAACGACGATCCATTTATAAAAATGTTAGCACCTTCAATGGTGACTCTGCTGCACAGGTACTTAGCTGCCTAACTCCTTCAATGGAGGTTTACGAGCAGAGGAAGAAGTATTGTGCAGAGAAGAAGAAGAAAACTAACAGAATGTTGTGAAATGTAATCTTCACTACTGAGTTTACTTCCAGATCTTTACACATATATATACAACACTTTGTACATGATTCTAACTAACTCTTCAATCAGTTATAACTAACTTATATTCCTAACTAACTTTCTGCAGTAACTAATTACTCAACTAACAACTAATTATACAACTAATTGTTAACTAACTACTATCTTCAATACTCCCCCTCAAGCTGTATGGTGCAAATAAATTGTACACACCTAGCTTGGATAATAGAAAATCATGTTGAGTCCTCCCTAAACTCTTTGTTAATATGTCAGCTAGCTGCATTCTTGAAGGCACATGATCTGTCTGAATGAGTCCTTCTTGTATTTTCTCTCGAACAAAATGGCAATCAATCTCTATATGCTTAGTTCTTTCATGATAGATAGGATTAGCAGCAATTTGGAGTGCTGCTTTGCTATCACAAAACAACTTAACTGGTAGTTCTAATTCTACCTTCAGCTCTTTGTAAAGGCCTATTAACCACACAACTTCTGATACAGCATTAGCCATGCTCCTATATTCTGCTTCAGCAGAGCTTCTCGATACAGTATTCTGTTTCTTCGACTTCCATGAGATCAATGAATCTCCAATTTTCACCACAAAACCACTAACAGATCTTCTTGTCATAGGACATGTAGCCCAATCAGCATCACAGTAAACTGAAAGTTGTTTGCATACCTTTAATGTTAGCATAATTCCCAGACCTGGTGCTTTTTTTAAGTATCTTATTACTCTTAATGCACCCTCCATATGTGACTTCTTAGGTTTATGCATGAATTGGCTGAGGTTCTGCACTGCATAACTAATATCCGGCCTTGTCATAGTGAGATACAATAGCTTACCAACCAGTTTCTGATAGCCTGCTGGATCACTAAGAGCTACATCTTCATGTGCATCCTGAGCTTCACAACTCATGTCAAAATCTTGACTAGTGAACCTTTGATTAACTTCCAAAGGTGTGCTAGCTGGTTTGGTGCCTGCAAGGCCAAAATCTGAGATAAGATCCAAGGCAAATTTCCTTTGACTCACCATAATACCATCTTTGTTCCTTGCTATTTCAAGACCAAGGAAGTATCTCATCTCCCCCAAGTCCTTGATCTTGAAATGAGTCTTCAACATATGTTTAGTGGCTTGAATCAATTGAGAAGAAGAACCAGTAATCAACAGATCATCCACATAAACTAGGATAAGAACTAAATCAGAACCATAACACTTGGTAAACAAGGAATAATCATGGTGACTCTGAGTGAAACCAGACCCAACAAGAGCTTCACTAAGCTTCAAATTCCATTGTCGAGAAGCCTGTTTCAAACCATATAATGATTTGTTTAGTTTACAAACTGCAGACTCCCCCTGTTGTAGTAGACCAGGTGGAGGAACCATGTACACTTCCTCAACTAAATCACCCTGCAAGAAAGCATTAAAGACATCCATTTGATGTAGAGACCACCCATGCATAGCAGCCAAAGAAAGGACAACCCTTACTGTTACCATTTTGACAACAGGAGAAAAGGTCTCTTGATAATCCAAACCTTCTTGCTGTGTGTACCCTTTAGCTACAAGTCGAGCTTTATACCTCTCTACCTCACCTTGAGCATTAAACTTGACCTTGTATACCCATTTACATCCAATAGCCTTCTTCCCAAGAGGCAATGTAACTAAATCCCAAGTATGATTATCATGTAGTGCCTTTAATTCTAGGGCCATTGCTTGAAGCCAATGTGAATTCTGTATAGCTTCATCATAAGAAGTAGGCTCTTTTATAGCAGAAAAGTTGCACAGGGATTGAAAATAAGGTGAAGAAATGGATGCATAAGACATATATGAGGACAAAGGATGAGCAGTAGAACAAGTAGAGGAATGTTCAGGATTGTGTGTAGCAGTATGGACAAAACCATGAAGCCATCCAGGAGGTTTAGAAGGTCTGGTGGACCTTCTAAGTTCAGTATGGGTAGAGGTGTTAGTTGGTTGTGAGATGGGAGTAGATGATGAAGAATCTGGATTAAATGTTGTAGAGGCTGTATCTGGAGAAATAACAGATGGTTCATGCAGAGGGATAGGAGGAGGATCATCATAAACAAACATATCAGAGTTATCAAAAGAAGAAAAGTCACAAAACTCATTCTTAATGTGTTGAAATGGATATTGATCTTCTCTAAATATAACATCTCTACTTATGAAGAAAGTTTTGGTAGATAAGCTATATAATTTGTATCCCTTTTGTGTGGTAGAATAGCCCATGAACACAGACTTGATGGCTCTTGTATCAAATTTATCACCATTAGTGTGATGATTAACAGCAAAGCATAAGCATCCCATGACTCTAAGATGATGTAAAGAAGGTTCTCTGCCAAAAAACACAGCAAAAGGAGACCTTCCTGATAATGCAGTAGATGGTATTCTGTTGATCAAATAAGCAGCATTTTGAACACATAGACCCCAAAATTTGATAGGCAGACTAGCTTGGAATCTAATGGCCCTGGTAACTTCCAGAATCTGTCTGTGTCTCCTCTCCACTACCCTATTCTGTTGAGGTGTATAGACACAAGAACTTTGATAAACAATGCCTGCTGTTCTAAACAATTCACTACAATGTGAATTAAAAAATTCTGTACCATTATCACTTCGAAATATCTTGATATAACTACCAAACTGCCTTTGAATTAGCTGAAGAAAGTCTTTCAATACAATGAATACATCATTTTTCATTTTAAGGAGAAAAATCCACACCATTCTACTACAATCATCTACCAAAGTAAGAAAATACCTATTTCCATCATAAGTAGGAAATTTATATGGACCCCAAACATCAGCATGAATCAAATCAAACACATTATTTGATCTAGTGGAACTTTGAGGGAAAGGTAGTCTAGTTTGCTTAGCTAAAGGGCATACTGAACAAGGTGTCAACTGTGAAGAATTAGAGATATGTGGTATTTGCATTTGTTGAAGAATCTTGTGAGGAACATGTCCTAGTCGTCTATGCCACAAGTCAATAGTATCCATTTTGCTCAAGGCAGCTGAAGGAGAAACAGAAGAAGCTATAGTAGGAGAAACACTGTGTGACCAGTAGTATAAACCATTTTCCATTCTACCAGTCCCCTTCACCTTCCCAGTGTGAAGGTCCTGCAATATGCAATGGTCAGGATAAAATACCATACAACAATGCAATTCTCTAGTCAGTTCAGACACTGACAATAAGTTGTATTTGAAATCTGGAATGTATAGAACATGAGATATATCTCCCTGTGTCAGTCTAGACTTCCCACTAAAAACAATAGGTATTTTTTGTCCATTAGGCAAATGAACATTATTGAACTCAGTTGTAGGCAGAAGTTGAGTCTCATGAAGCAAATCTGGAGTAGAAGACATGTGATTTGTTGCACCTGTGTCAACTATCCATCTATGACTAGATGAATTATGCATTACTGAGCAGTTAACAATACCTGCAGTATTAGTTGTTGGAGAATTTGAGTTAGGGTGATTGCCTGTGAAAGCCATGTTAATACCAGCTCCTCCATGATTACCAGCTCCTCCTTGATTATAAGGTCCAGTATATCCATATCCATGTGCACACTTATCAGTAGTAACATTAGATCCTGAACAATTATGAGATCCATGTAGTCCAACATAGCCATGAGCATGTGTTCCAACTTCTGTTTGGCTATTTCCTCCAATAGACTTGTGAACCTCTCCTGCAGAATTATGATTATGAGAAAATGATAAATTTCCATAAGAAGGCCCTGCATTACGACTATCATACTCTGATTTAAACACAGGTGGTACATTGTGTTGCATATTAGATCCATCTTTCTTCTTCCCTTTATACCAAGGTGGATAACCTATAAGCTGAAAACAATCATTTTTTACATGGCCTTTTGTGTGACAATGATCACAGAAGGCATTTGGAGACTTGTATCGAATCTTTGATGTATGCTTAGCAGTCCAAAGAGCTGTAATATCATTTCCTTCAGCTACAGCTTTCATTCCCATAGAACTGTGATTTACATCAGATCTCTGACTCTCTTCTTCAACAATCATGGCATATGCCTGATTAAGAGTTGGTTCAGAAGTTTTCATGAGTATTTGCCTCCTAGCCTGCGAGTGTGATTCATTTAAGCCTGCAAGAAATTGAATCAGTCGTTGTTGATGCAAATGCTCAACATAATCCTTTGACTTCGAACATCCACAACTTGGAAATATCACCATTGCATCATACTCTGCCCATAGTTCTTTTAACTTTGTGAAGTAAACTGAAAACTGTATCGATCCCCTATGCAATTGTAGCAATCTCTCGATGTAGCTGATAAATCCTTACACGATTAACCTTGTCAAATCGTTCCTTCAGATCTTCCCAAACTAGTGATGCATCAGATGCATACACAATGCCACTTAAGAGATTAGAAGATACAGTATTCATAAGCCATGAGAGAACAATCGCATTGCAGGTATCCCATTGATCATGATACTTAGTTTCAAAACTTGCCTTCGTACAGGTTCCCATCACAAAACCTAGCTTCCTCTTTGCTTGTAAAGCAATTCGCATAGACCTTCTCCACAAGCCATAATTTTCTGATCCTGTTAGCTTAACAGGACAAATGACAGACCCTGGAGTATCCGATGGATGCAAATAAAGAGGATGTGTGTAAGGAATGACAAGATTAACCACCATTGTTGTTGATTCACCACCTTGCTCTGATACCATGTTAGCACCTTCAATGGTGACTCTGCTGCACAGGTACTTAGCTGCCTAACTCCTTCAATGGAGGTTTACGAGCAGAGGAAGAAGTATTGTGCAGAGAAGAAGAAGAAAACTAACAGAATGTTGTGAAATGTAATCTTCACTACTGAGTTTACTTCCAGATCTTTACACATATATATACAACACTTTGTACATGATTCTAACTAACTCTTCAATCAGTTATAACTAACTTATATTCCTAACTAACTTTCTGCAGTAACTAATTACTCAACTAACAACTAATTATACAACTAATTGTTAACTAACTACTATCTTCAATAAAAAATATAGATATTCGTTATAAATTAAATTACATTTAAATTTATATTAGTTTATTTGTATTGAATGAGTAAATTTTATTATTTAAAAAGTGTATTTTATCATTTAATACTTAATTAATTAAATTTAATGATTTAATGGTTATTGTACATTGAATATTTGATAGTAATTAATTATTAAAATTATATAAAAACACTAAATTAATGGATAAAGTATTTAATTTCAATTTAATTCTTTGACAATATTATTCACTTCTAAGTGTTAGTTTAGATGGATGACTAATAAGAAAGTATGAATTAGTGGAGGCAGGAATTATAATATAGAGGAGATATTTTAAAGGTGATATTAGATTTAAGGAACTAATTTTGATTTAAATTTTATATTGATTTTTAAAAATTCTAAAAGTTCGTTTCATATTTACTCACTATAATTTTTTAATTTTCCTTCTTAATTATCTATTGACTATTGTCACTTTCTAGTTTTTTTTTAAGAGTTACGAGTTAAAAGGACTATAAAATTTATCAAAAATTTCAGAGTCATTATATTTATTTTAAACCAAAAGGGCCACTGTTAAAGTAATTTTCCTTTGACACAAAAAACACCGATTACTCCATTAAAATTAAAAATTATTGCACGAGCAACGATTTTCTCCAAAAAAATTCTTTTCTTCCCCTAATATCGCTGCTATGGCAGCGTTTTCATAGGTTTTTTTTTAAAAAAAAATTCTCATGAAAATCGTTGCTTTGACAGTTTTGTTATAAAATAAAATTGAAATCGCTAACCTAGCAACGTTTTTTTTTTTTTTTTGCATTCGCTGCCTTGGCAGCCTGAAAATTATTTTTTTATTTGGAGGGGGAATTTCGCTGCCTAGTCAAAGATTTTTTTATTTTTAATAAAAAGCGATTTTCAAAAAAAAAATAAGAAAAGAAAAAAATCAGGAAAAAATGCTACAAGGTAACAATTTCTTATAAAAAAATAAACGTTTTTTTTAAAAAAAAAAATTAAGTAAAAGATTTTTTAAAAAAAAGATGCCAAAGTAGCAATTACATGAAAAAAAAATAAAAAAATCTGTGAAAATGTTACTACCATAGCAACGATATTAGTGGAATAATTTTAATAGTGTAAACTGCATTCATATATATCAAAGGTATATTCTTTGACATTAGTGATTTTGCCGTTTTAATTTTTTTTAAAAAAATATGAGATGCTCATAGAATTTTTGGCAATTTTTTTTTTGTTTTGACTTCGGATTCATTTTTATCGAATTACTTGATTGACAATATTTTTTGTTTTGACTTCGGACTCCTTTTTATCGATTTACTCAAAATTTGTCAAATGTATAACGGAAAAGGGTCAAAATATTCTTGAATTATATTTTGGCTTAAATATATCCTTCCCGTCAAACTATAGCATCAAAAATACACTTCTCATTAACGAAATCTGTTAAACGTCACTTGTATGTCACGTGGATGCCACATGACATGCCACATAAGCCTAGGGTTCCACTCATGCCACGTAGACTAATAAACTAACTCCTAATTTCCTCCAATTTTCTCCATTTTTCTTAGAATTTAGAAACGATTTCACTGAAGAACATAAAACCCCTTCTCCCTCATTAGGAGAAATGATCAAAAACTTTTACATTTGTTATAATAAACGAGAATAAGCTTCGGTACACACTCATTATTTAGCACAATAACAAGACTAGCTGAAAAAGTTACACTTGCTAAAATGCAAAAATCATCGTTTTTGTTCTCAGAGTTTTGATGTTGCTAATCAACTTTATTAAATCCAGAAGGATTCTTGGGTACGGAAGCCACAAATGCAACTCTCTGAATTCTCTTATATGGAGCAACCTACACAAACTAACGCGATAAATTTGATCATCATTATAGATTTCATAACGAGAAATTGATGTGTTTTAGATGTCTTCCTATTACATCACACATACCAAACAAAGGAAATGGAGAAATGAGGGAAATGAATTTTATGTTCTTCAGTGAAATTGTTTCTAAATTCCAAGGGAAATGCAGAAAATTGGAGGAAATTAGAGGTAAGTTCATTAGTCTACGTAGCATAAATTGAACCCTATTGGCTTATGTGACATGTCATGTGGCATCCAAGTGGGTTTTAACAGACTCTAATGAGAATGGTATTTTTGAGTATATAGTTTGACGAAAAAAGTATATTTGAATCGAAATATAGTTCACGGTATATTTAAGCTATTTCGGATAATTCAAGAATATTTTAAACCATTTTCTAAATGTTTAAATTCAAATTTTTAACTATGCTTCTAATTTTTTTGGACCAACTACAGTACTTTATTTCTTCCCCAAAAGAAATTTTACCATGTAAAAGAAATTGGCAATTACAAAAACATGAACAATGCATCTTCCTATATATAAACACGAATTCCTAAATTCACAAACAAGTTTGAACGAATTTAAGAACAAATTAAACATGACGAAAAATTACTAAGTTTCATGATTCAAGAACACAAGAAACATAAGAATTCAACCAATTACTAAATCTAACAATGCTAACAATAATATCTTGTGCGTCCAGCGTGTGTTGACATTTTTTTTAAACTAGTGTCACGTAGGTCAAAAAGGGATAAAATTATTTATAAAATGAGTTCAGGGGGTAATATGACATTAATATAATATAAGTGTGTCTCAGAGATTTCATGCATAGGTTGAGGGGGTACTTATGCATTTTCCTTAATAATAACATTAAGGGATAATGCACAAGTACCCCTCAACTTATGCTCGAAATCTCAGAGACACACTTATACTATACTAAGGTCTTATTACATTCATAAACTTATTTTATTAATAATTTTTTACCCCTTTTCAGCCTACGTGGCACTATCTTGTGGGCCTAACGCTGATTGACTTTTTCTTTCAAGCTAGTGTCATGTAGGCTGAAAAGGGATAGAAAATTACTTATAAAATAAGTTCATGGGGGTAATAGGACCTTAGTATAGTATAAGTGTGTCTCTGGAATTTCAGACATAGGTTGAGGGGATACTTGTGCATTTCTCTAACATTAACAATGTAATAATTTAATAAATATACTAATTTTATAATCTAACAAAAACATGCTTGAACAATTAGGGGTGTGTTTGGTATGAAGAGAAATGTTCTTCATGGAAAATATTTTTTCGGAAAACAAGTAGGTATTTGACTTATTTTCTCATATTTGATTCGTTAGTAGAAAATATTTTAGTTTTTCATTTTTGAATGAAATTTTTTTTGAGAAATATCTTTTATTTTTTACTAGAGTAGAAAATAATTTTTGAAAGTTGATTTTTTTTTTTAAAAATGCTAACTTAAATTTTTTTTCCGCGGTGTGGGTTCGAGGGTAGGGGTGAAAGAATTTAATGAATTTTGCAGTTGAAAATATTTTTTAAAACATAAACTTAATTTTTTTTTAGAGGTAGGGGTTGGGTTGGGGGCTGGTAGGGTTTGGTAGGTATGGGGAAATTGGAAGAAAGTTTTAGAAAATGTTTTTTCTTAAGTTTTGAAGGAAAATCATTTTTCTTAAATTTGAGCAAAATGAGTTACTTCCAAAACATTTGACCCAACCAAACACCGAAAAATGTTTTCTTTCCTACCAAACACATCCTAAATTGAAAATTTTAAAATCCCTAACATAACATGCATGAACAATTAAATGTATTGGACGTTGTAGGATGTATTCGAATTTCCACGAATTTAGAGGATTTTTTAATGCAAGCAGAATTTTGCGTAAAAGTGTTAGTATTAATTAATAATTTCTCCGTTTAAAAAGAATGACCTCTTTTTTTTTTTTAATTTGCTTCTAACAGAATGACCTTTTTCTTTTTTGGTAACAACTTTTCACGTGACATATTTAAGACCACAAAATTAATAGACAATTTTATACATTTGACATAATTTAAATTTAAAATCACATAATAAATAATTTTCTTTATTTTGTTAAACTTCGAGTGTATAGGAAACGCCACACGCTGCTGATCGTGCAGATTCACTTTGACGTGTCATTTCCTTATAGGATCCCACTTTGATTCATCGCGGGAAATATTTGCCCTTTTTCTAGAAGGCGCTTTTCTTTGAGCCCCGCCCGCGCAGCTTAACCAAAACATTCCATTGTCCCGCTAAAATATGCCCTCAATGACCACCTTATCCCGCAACCCTTTAATTACTTCTTAATTCTTAAGCAAATTATCCTAAACATTAGGCGCATGTTAGTTTAATTTGGATCCTTATAATAGCCATTAATGGCGATTCCAATTGTCCTGTAGAATCTAAGTTAATAATAGTTACAGAGAGACACCCATTATTCAATGATGTACCAAGCTAGAACAAGGAAAAGGGTTTTTGGTATCCAAATACATCGTGGTCCTGATGGCAGTGCTTTTCAAAAATGGTACAATACTACTTTTTTTTCCCCTCTTTCTGATGAATAATTTATGTAGGTTTTTTTTTATTGTGTAATGTGGGTGTATTTGCAGTGAAACATGTGGAGTCTCAGTAGCTATTGCGTTGGCTGACATGCATGAATGTGAACCCAGAAAAAATGTAAAGAAATTGAAATGCCAACCCAGGAGCAGAACCATTGTTAAGGGGAAGAGGCTTATTCACCAACCCAGATCGGCTTTTCGAATTTTCATGTTAGTTGCCTCTTATCTTTCTCTTTAGTTATTTATTTGAATGTATGAGTTTAGATAGACTTGTTTAGTATAGGCATAATATATAAACTATGTCCCTTAACTTGCTCAAATACACATTTAAATTTATATAAACGTGTTCTACATGACATGATACAAATATATTGTCATGTAGCACAAGTATATTTCACGCAAATTGCCATGTAGGACATGTATATTTCACGCAAATTGTCATATAGGACGCGTGTGTTTATTTGTGCTAATTGTATACATGTTTAAGTGCACACCCAGTTTAAGGGATATAGATGTTCAATTTAAATGGTATGTTTATGTATTTTGCCTTTAACATATTCAATGTGTGTGCCAAATCTTTACGTTAAAGAATAACCATGTTGCGGATATCTATTTGATTTGTTTAGTATGTTAGAATTATGTGTATAAAGAAAAAATGTGGTGTTAATGGTCATGGCCTCACGCGTTTGGTGTTGCAGGGAGGATTTTGTGAAGAAAAACATTGACGGAAATGAGTTTGAAGTAGATAACAGAGGTTTTGAGACGTGGAAAAACATGACACGTAAGGTACCAGTTTGTTTGCTACTTTTAGTTGTTTATTTGAGCTTTTGGCTATATTTTTTTTTTATCAAACAATGCTAGCTAATCATGTTTCATCACCCATTAGTTCATTGAAGTGTTTATTAATGTAATTGAACTGAAAAAATTTCAGGAGAAGATTTTGTACTTCATGAAAGCCGAGATGATTAATCTTGCACATGTGAAACTTTTGCACAAAGAGGAGAATGATATGCTATGGAGGGTAATCTGCATGTTGCATTTCTTTGTTCCGCTACTACTGCTTATTCCTTGAATGATCATTGATTGTCACTTTAGATATTGTGCTCCTAAATGGACTCTACTGGCTGGTGATGCATTTCCTTGTTCCATATTGTATGACGTCCTTTTCCGAATTTGCTATAGTACAGGGCTAATTTCATTTGAAGATTCCCAAATTTCAGCCTTAATTGAACTTCCTGAGTTTTCTGAAATGAAGAATTCGTTCTGTTAAGAAGTTGATGCTTTTTCTGTTTCAAAGCTTGTAAAACATGATGAAGTTACAGTCTTGCTAATCCAGTAACAAGATTCTCTAGCAGAGGACATAGATTCCTTAATGACATTATATACAATATTGATCATGTATGGATAAAAATAGTCCGGATTCCAGAATTGTTTTTTCATACTCATTATCTGCAAATACTATTAGTCTCTCGAGCAAACATACTAGACTTCTCTTAAGAATAAACATTTGCCTTAGATGACCATCTAAGGGAACAGTTCTGTGTATAGATTTCCACACAGAAACTAGATTACCAAGTCCTATATCTACTGAAGGCATCAGGAGCTTAATGCTACTTCAACTGTGGAAGTTTTATACCTAAAGCTCATAATGCTCTTTTTTGTATTTATTTGCTCTCTTACATTACCTTTGCTTGCAAATTTTTAAAAGCATTGTACTGTGATCTGTTTGATAAATTACAAGTTCCTTGTGGATAAAGCTTCTATCTTTCTGATTCCCCGTTTAGATGCTTAACTATAAATTACAGGTTTCCGGATACTGTAAATGACATAACATCTTATATCTATTGATTCTATTAGGATATTTATATATGGCTTTAATATTTGAAATGTTTCTTATCTGACATGCTTAATAAGTTATCATTTGCAACAACGCATTTGGTCCCTTCCACTCAAATGCTTAACTTTCAAGTACAAGTTTTAGAATACTGTAAATGACATTTGCAACTATAGGTGGATGACGAGGCAGATTCAGCTGATGTTGGCAAGTATGATAAGGTTTGTTCCTTTGCTTCTTGATTCCTCTAACTTTAGTGATTTAACTGAGTGCTTTACCAATTTGAATCACAACCTGAATTGTTGTCTTTTTGTTACAAGAACTATGAAGACTATGATCATTATGATTCTGAATCTTCTTGGGATTTGATTGATTTTGGCCTGAGGTAGACAAGAGCTTTGACACCAGTGAGAGGGTAATGATTCTGTTTCTCACTTATTTTTGTGTGCTTGTATTTGGATATAGACTATATAATAGGCTCCTAATACTGCAACACAACTCTTCCTCTCTTTTTATTCTTTGAAACAGGAGGGTTTGTTCCCTTGAAGGGCTGGTGTAAAATCTTGAGGATTGAACATCATTTTGATTTTTGAAGGGGTTCCATGCTTTGGACTAACGGAACATTTATGTCAGTGGCTGGCATCTGTTTTTGTGCAGAAGCCTTGCCGATTCCTACCTTATTTAAGGCAAGTCAGGTTGGTTGGCTACTGCACGTAGTTTTTGTTACTATAGGAGTTAAGATATTGAACCTCTTAGACAATCCCACTCGATAATCTTCAGTGATGCATTTCTTGAGATCAGCCAGGAGCCTTGTATAGGATGGTTTTTTGTGAAGTTTCTTGTTTGATTTGTAGGCTTCCTACTTGTGGAATAGGGCCTTTGTGTACAGTCTCAATGAAATGAGAAGTGCTGATTTTTGCCCAGCTATTTATGGGGATAGTTTAATATTTATCCTCTTTGAGTTTTAAGTTAAAACTAATTCTACTGTCATACATTTGATTAAATATGCCTCTAAGCCTTGAGGGGTAGTGAACATAAATAAATATACCTGACCATTTTTATAACCCGGCTCATTAAAATAACCCATTAATCTTCTTGATAAACCATTGAATGAAACCTTGACCTAAGGATAAGCCTCATTTCTAGGAAGTCCGCAAGCTAGCTTAATAAGGTAGTTCACTTTTTCTTTCCTGAAGAGAGGTTTTTGTTGCTTGCTTGTTTAAGGCACCTCTGTATGAAACTTGTGTTGCTATTGGCACGTCCCCTAGGGAAGGGATTAACAAATCTATAGTTGCGAGTCTATTTTTATTTGGGCGAGTTGTGTAGCAACTTTTTTCTTTCATTCAGTCTGTCTTGCTTGATTGATTAAAGAGTTTTGGAGGAGACTCTTTGGCCCCGTAGTTAATCCTTTCTTTTGAAAATCCATGGGTTTTTTGTTTTGGTTGGCCATGCACTTTCGCTTTGTGTAATGTCATATGTATGATAGAGGTAGTATGGTGATATCTTAAATATGATCGCTGAAATGAAAGATCGCAAAATGATTTTGACTCATCTCCTTTGTTGCAAAGTTGAGTACTTCCCAAATGGTAATTTGATATCCTTATTCTCTCTTGTGATTATTTTCTTTTAAATGATAACTAGTATTTGTATCGGCGCGTTGCACAGATATTTCAAACGTAATTAAATCAAAAGTAATTTATGAAATATATTTAGAATATAACTTTTTTGTTATTATGTTATTCTTATAGTTATGAATCATAACTACATTTTTTATGTCATGATATATTGATGTTAAGCAATTATAAAGGTTTTTTTCTTATAGAAAATTAAATTTCAACTCTCTTCGCATCAAATATTTAATACTATAAAACTAAAACAAAACACAAATTTAAATGTTTTATAAATGCATAATTCAAAACCACATATTTCAAAAATATTATTTAATCTTCAAGTCAAATTATTAGTGGGAAATTTTGTTAAATTTTAATTATTAATGATTATTTAATATTTAATAACAATATAAAAAAGAATCTATTTTTAAGATAAAAAGAAGCAAATTGGTCCTAGTTGTATGAATAAATTTATTTTATATACATTTTATAGTAATTGTATTTTTCTCTCCTATTACGTATATAAATAGATAATAATAAATTTTCTCCCTCTTATAATAAGGATGGATGATTAAAAATATTAAAAATAAATTAATTTTGATTTATATTTAATTCCTTTCAAAATTAATATATTTACCTAATACTATGTACCATTCATATCCATAGACCATTATTGAGTAATCCACTTATATGTTGTTTGAACCTTTAGTTTTTTTAAATCAAATATCTATTTTTATTTTTATAATTATTTAATATTAAAAAATATTATTAATTTTTCATGTAAATTATTTAAAGTGGAGATAAATGAATTATTATGTGCCTATAGTTTAGGAGAAGAAATTGTACACGTGTAGGAGTAATCAAATTTTTTTTCTGAAAAAATAGTTGTTAATCAATTACCTTAACTTTTGAAATTATCATAATTTTTAAAATTAATTATAATAATAATTGGAGGTAAATTAATTAATGATAATCTAAATATTAATACGAATATCATTAAAAAAAACAATAACATTACACAACTCACATGTTTTAAGTTTTTATCTTTTAATTAACTCATAATTTTCATAAATAAAAGAAAAAAAACTAACAATCCACTTACAAAAAGGACATATACGACCACCTATATAACTTTTATGATATACAAAAATATTTAATTTTAAAATTGAATGTTAAAACTAAACAAACTTAATGTTATGTGGATGAGAAAGTTAATAGTAGTGTGGTATTTATCTTTTGTTTCTTTTCCTTTTAGTTTGCATGAATATAATTTTAAAAAACTCAAACTTATCTCTTAGCAAAATTTGATGGAAATTTAGTTGTAACTACTTTGAATTTTTTAATATTTGACAAATTTATATATTTATAATAAATTTTGAACTTGCAACTTTCACATTTAAAACAAATTAACAGTTTATATCTAACATTTTTCTTCTTATTATTTATTGCATTATTAAGAAATTTAATTAAAATGTTGATTATTTATTTTGAAATTAATACAAAAATTTTAAAAATTTAAATTGAAAAAACTTAACTACAACAAATTAAATTATTTTAAAATTATACATGAAAATGTACATACAAATTCTTATATGTAATCTTTAGTTAAATTCCACATAAATGTATCATAAGTTAACATAGTACAACTATCTCATTTTATATATTATACAAATAATCTAATACTAAAATATATTATTTATAATGTAGTGTTAATAAATGATATTGTGCTATCATTTTATTAACAGTAAAGTTTTTCTTAATTTTATAAAATGCAAATTTGGATAGAATAATTAACTACTTAATAACAATTTAAATACTAAATCTAAATTGAATAATAGTAATTCTAAATTGTAGATGAAGAAATATATGTGCAATTGTTTAAAATACTTAGCATTAAAAATAGAACTACTTTTCAACAAAAAAAAATCACGTTCTTTTTTTTTAAAAAAAATTGCTATAAAAAAAAAAAAAGAATTTTGCCTATTTTGTATTCAAGTTAATTTAAATACAATGTTCCTTTTCTTACCTTATTTTTTTCATAATACGAATATCTATTCTCCTTTAAACATATTTTCATGATTAAAAGATTTTTATTTTTTCAAATGATAAAAATTATCTTATTTTGTGGTGTTAACATGTGGTGCTATAATCCTTTTTACACAAACCTGTACTAATTATTGTAATTTTAATAGAATAAAGTTGATAAGTCAAATATTTTTCATTTTTATGTTATAATTCATTTTAGCTTAGAGAAATTTACTTTTTCATGTATGAAAAGTAAAAAGTTGTATTATCACAATTTAATATGATGACAAATTATTTTATATGATTACCAAAAAATATTTTTAATTCTAAATTTGTGTATATAATAAAATGACGTAATTTGATGAGTATTTATAAAAAGTTTAATTTGACATTTATGTTCAATATTCACTTTGAGGTTGAATTAAAAAAAATCGCTTACGAATTTTTCACTTTAAGGTGAAAAATGCAATATCACGATTAATATGATAATAAAATTATTTTATATGATTACTAAAAAAACAAAATTAGAGATTCTTTTTATTTTTAATTTGCGTATATATTAAAAATTACATTATTTGATAAATATTATAAAAAGTGTTTCAATTTTACTCATGTTCAATATTTATTTTGAAGTTGAATTTATTCTAATTTGTTTTTATGATCCAAAAATGTATGCATTATATAACAAAAAGAGAAAGAAGCAACTAAAAAATTTAATATATTAGAGACCTGGTAATATTGTGACTTTTATTAAAATAAATGATCTTATTAATTAAAATTAAAATCATTTTATTTTAATTAAAGTCTTGTTTTTCTATTAAATAAGTTAAAATATAATTTAAAATATTTCTTTCGTTTTTATCACTTGGATAGAATTCATTTTGTTCTAAATTATTAGAATTTTACCTATGACATTATTTTTTGTTTAACATATTTTTGCAAATTTTAGAAAAGAAATTAGCAAAAACAAAAAGTAGTTTTCGTCATTTGGATAGAATTCATTGTGTTCGTAATTATTAGAAATTTATCTATAGTGTTGGGAATACGTGGACAAGCACAAAAGTATATATGGTAAAAGTAATGGAAATAAAATGGGAAAATAACGACACCAAGAATTTTACGTGGAAACCCTTCTGAATAAGGGAAAAAACCACGGGCCAAGAGGAGCAACTGATATTACTATAGTAAGGAATTTTACACTGTGTAGTCACGAATACAACATTCAAAGTGACTACTACACACTCAAAAGGAACAACACTCTTTTGATTTCCGTCTTACTAAAATATCGCTCACACTCTATTTTTCTTCACAGACTATTTTTGTATAGTCTATGGAATACCTCACTTTGCTCTCAAAATGGTTTTTCACTCTAACTTGGTGTGTTCTACAAATGAGCAAGAATGCTCTATTTATAGAAGGATAAAACCATGCCTATGTCACTAATGACATATGTAAACATAGCAAAGTCAAGAATGGTTGCAAATCTTACCAATTTGCCAACTACCAAATCTTTCAAAGTCAAGAATGGTTGCAAATCTTACCAATTTGCCAACTACCAAATCTTTTCTTTTCAACTCCAATTACTATTCCTTTTTAACAATTGCTTGTACCAATTGAATAGCTAAAGTTGACAAAAACAATGGGATGGATTCAACAAATCTCTCCCTCCAGTCCCATTTACTGGAAGAAGGTATCTTCAACTTCTTTAGAGAGAGCTCATACCCACAAGTTCTTTGCATAACTCGAACTTGTCTTTCGGTATCATCTTGGTCAGCATATCTGCAGGATTTTCACTTGTGTGAATCTTTTTGACGTGAAATGATTCATTCTCCACTTTCTCACGAATCCAATGATATCTGACGTCAATGTGTTTTGTTCTTGCATGGTACATGGAGTTCTTGCTCAAGTCTATTGCACTCTGGCTGTCACAATAGACAATATACTCCATCTGATTCAAACCAAGCTCTTGAAGAAATCGCTTTAGCCATATCAACTCCTTGCCGACTTCAGTAGCCGCAATATACTCAGCTTCAGTTGTAGATAGTGCAACACACTTCTGCAACTTTGACTGCCATGATATAGCTCCCCCTGAAAAAGTAAATAAATATCTAGTAGTGGATTTTCTGTTATCAAGGTCACCTGCCATATCAGAATCTGTATAACCTTTCAGGATTGGATTTGATGCTCCAAAACACAAGCATTCATCTGAGCTTCCTCTAAGATACCTGAGTATCCATTTCACAGCTTCCCAATGCTCTTTTCCCGGATTTTCGAGAAATCTACTGACAACACCAACTGCGTGAGCAATATCAGGTCTAGTGCACACCATTGCATACATCAGACTTCCGACGACGGAGGAATATGGAACTTTGGCCATGTTCTCTTTTTCCTCCCTAGCTGTAGGACACATCTTCTTGCTCAACTTCATATGACCAGCAAGAGGTATACTCACAAGCTTCGCATTCTTCATATTGAAGCGCTCCAGTACGCGTTCAATGTACTTCTTCTGGGACAAATAAATCTTCCTTTCATCTCTAAGACGAGTAATTCTCATGCCCAAAATTTGTTTGGCATGACCCAAGTCTTTCATATAAAAAGACTTACACAACTCTTTCTTCAGCTCGTCAATCTTGGAAGTATTCTTGCCCACAATCAACATATCATCCACATACAACAAAAGGATGATGAAATCATTGTCAAAAAATTTTTGTACAAATACGCAATGATCTGAAGAAGTCTTCTTATAGCCTTGCTCCCCCATAACAGATTCAAACTTTTTGTACCACTGTCTGGGAGCTTGTTTTAGGCCATAGAGACTCTTTTTGAGTTTGCATACAAAATTTTCTTTACCATCTACTTTGAAGCCCTCAGGTTGTTCCATATAAATCTCTTCTTCTAGGTCACCGTGAAGGAAAGCCGTCTTCACATCCATCTGCTCAATCTCTAAATTAAGACTAGCAGCCAAACCTAGAACTATGCGAATCGAGGACATTTTCACAACAGGAGAAAATATTTCGTCAAAGTCAATACCTTTCCTTTGACCGAATCCCTTAACAACCAATCTAGCTTTGTACCTGGGCTTCAAGTTGTGTTCTTCAACTTTAAGTTTGAACACCCACTTGTTCTTCAAAGCTCTCATGCCCTTGGGCAATTTTACCAACTCATAAGTGTGGTTCTCATGCAAAGACTTCATCTCGTCTTGCATGGCTTCAATCCATTGATTCCTGTGCTCATCTTCCATGGCCTCCTTATAACATTCAGGTTCTCCCCCGTCAGTGAGTAACACATACTCATTGGGTGAATAACGGGAGGAAGGAAACCGCTGTCTTGTGGACCTCCGAAGCGGAATATTTGATTCGTCCACAACTTCATGAGCAACAGGATCATCAATAACAATATCATTGTTATTATCAACATCAACATGTTGATTCAATACATGATTTTGGGCATCACCATGATTATCAAACCCAACAACATCATGCACACTTGTGTGAGGAACTTCATCATGATGAACTATACCATCAAAACTTGAAGATTCTACCTTCTCTGCTTTGTCAATATCTTCAATTGTTTGATTCTCCATGAAAATAATATCACGGCTTCTCACAAGTTTCTTTTCAATTGGATCATATAGCCTGTAACCAAATTCATCTAGGCCATTTCCAATGAAGATGCATTGCCTTGTCTTGGCATCTAATTTTGACCTCTCATCTTTTGGCACATGTACAAAAGCTTTGCAACCAAATATTCTCAAATGGTCATAGGAAACATCCTTTCCATACCAAACACTATTTGGTACATCACTTTGCAAAGCAACAGCAAGAGATAGATTAATAACATGTGCAACGGTCAATAAAGCCTCACCCCAAAATGAGTTCGGCAACTTTTCTTCAGAAAGCAAACATCTAACTCTTTCCATCAAGGTCCTGTTCATCCTCTCAGCCAAACCATTAAGCTGAGGAGTCTTGGGAGGAGTCTTCTGGTGTCTAATACCTTGATGCTTGCAGTATTCGTCAAATGGTCCACAATATTCACCACCATTATCAGTACGAATACATTTCAATTTCTTTCCAGTTTCTCTTTCAACTGAAGCCTGAAACTGCTTAAAGACACCTAACACTTGGTCTTTAGTCTTCAAGACATAGACCCAAAGTTTTCTCGAGCAATCATCAATGAAAGTGACAAAGTAAAGTGCACCACCCAATGTCTTTGTCTTCATTGGACCACATAAATCAGAGTGCACTAACTCAAGCAACTCTGTCTTTCTCGAAGGAGGGTAGGACTTAAAGGAAACTCTATTTTGTTTACCAGCCAAGCAGTGCTCACATTTTTCTAATTTAGCACTTTGGAAATTTGACAATAATTTCTTCTTGGCTAGAACATTAAGTCCTTTCTCGCTAATGTGGCTAAGCCTCTTGTGCCATAATATTGAAGAGCTATCGCTCTCAACCGCATTCACCATATCAACACAAGCAGAGGCCGTAGTCCAGTATAGACCACGACGTTTGTTACCACGAGCCACAACCAAGGAACCCTTAATGAGCTTCCATTTTCCATCACCGTTGGTACTAACATATCCTTCATCATCTAAAACACCAACAGAAATTAGGTGCAGACGAACATCAGGAGCATGTTTCACATTGTTCAAAACTAGTTTAGTTCCAACACTAGTTTCCAAACAAATTGTACCAATACCAACCACCCTAGAAACAGTCTCATTACCCATACTCAAGGTTCCAAAATCACCAGGAGTGTAGGAAGAGAAAAATTCCTTCCTTGATGTCACATGAGATGCGGCACCAGTGTCCACAACCCAGCTTGACTCATCACAAGCAATATTTATCATGTTTGCATCAAGAACGGTAACAAGATCTTCGGTGGTGACGGTGGCTAAGCAATTTTCATTGCCATCTTCTTTAGTTTCCTCTTTGCTTTTGTTCTCCCTCTTCAACTTCCTGCAGAACTTCTTTGTGTGCCCTTTCATGCCACAATGATAGCACTCAATATCCTTAAGTCTGCCTTTGGATTTGCATTTTGTTCTCTATACTGAGAACCACGAGTTTTATTTCTCCCCCTGGGGCCAGTTATCAGGACATCCGACGAAGAGGAACCTTGAGTTTTTCTTCTCATCTCTTCGTTCAAGACACTACTCTTGGCGGAATCCATAGAGATCACACCATCCAGAGCAGAATTTGATAATGACGTTCTAAGTGTTTCCCATGAATCTGGTAGGGAACCAAGTAGAAGCAAGCCTTGAATTTCTTCATCAAATTTGATGCCCATAGCAGATAATTGGTTCATAATCCCCTGAAAATTATTCAGATGGTCTGTCATCGGAGAACCATCATGATACTTCAAACTCAACATCTGCTTTATTAAGAACATTTTGTTGTTGCCAGTCTTTCGAGTATACAAACTTTCAAGATGCTCCCAAAGGGTTCGAGCATGTGTTTCCCCAGAAATATGGTTCAACACATTATCGTCGACCCATTGCCTAATGAATCCACAAACCTGTCTATGCAACAGATTCCACTCTTCATCTGTTATATTATCAGGCTTTACAGTGTTAAATACTGGTTTATAAAAATTCTTGACATAAAGCAGATCTTCCATTTTCCCCTTCCAAATGGCATAATTAACGCCATTCAAAGTAACCATTCTACTTGTGTTGGCTTCCATTGTTTTCCCCAAAAAATATAGTTATCGCAAATCAAAGTAAATCTTTTCTGATGTGGAAGTTCAGACTGTGCTGCAACCACAGAGCATACTCAGATAAAACCTTGGCTCTGATACCAGTTTGTTGGGAAAACGCGGACAAGCACAAAAGTATATATGGTAAAAGTAATGGAAATAAAATGGGAAAATAACGACACCAAGAATTTTACGTGGAAACCCTTCTGAATAAGGGAAAAAACCACGGGCCAAGAGGAGCAACTGATATTACTATAGTAAGGAATTTTACACTGTGTAGTCACGAATACAACATTCAAAGTGACTACTACACACTCAAAAGGAACAACACTCTTTTGATTTCCGTCTTACTAAAATATCGCTCACACTCTATTTTTCTTCACAGACTATTTTTGTATAGTCTATGGAATACCTCACTTTGCTCTCAAAATGGTTTTTCACTCTAACTTGGTGTGTTCTACAAATGAGCAAGAATGCTCTATTTATAGAAGGATAAAACCATGCCTATGTCACTAATGACATATGTAAACATAGCAAAGTCAAGAATGGTTGCAAATCTTACCAATTTGCCAACTACCAAATCTTTCAAAGTCAAGAATGGTTGCAAATCTTACCAATTTGCCAACTACCAAATCTTTTCTTTTCAACTCCAATTACTATTCCTTTTTAACAATTGCTTGTACCAATTGAATAGCTAAAGTTGACAAAAACAATGGGATGGATTCAACATATAGCATTATTTTTTGTTCAACATATTTTCCTAAATTTCAGATTAAAATGGTACTATCATTTTTTAAAAAAGAAATTAGGAAAAATAAAGAATATCCATTATGAATCTTTGTTGATGAAAAGATCTTCCTATCTAATATAAAATCTCAAAAGTATGAATTGTAATCTACATCCAACATCAATTCTATTATTTTCACTCTTGTTTCTTCTACACTAAAATTTAAAAAGAGAATTAAAGAAATCAACCACTAAAAGAAAATATAATTTGCATCCCTAAAGAAAAAAATAACACATGTACCAAAAATATTATCAAACTCTACTCATTTAACAAATGAATATTACTTTGCTTGTTTCTTCATATCAAAATAACTATGAATCTGTTTGTTCTATATTACTTTCACCTCTCCTATTATATATGCAAATCTTTTACAAATTTTGTAAAAACACATATTGAATTATAATATATATATAACCACCAAATATACAATTTATGTCAAATGTGGTTGTATTTGATCCGCAAGTTCACCCCATTGTTGTTGCCAATCTATTTTTATTATATAAATAGAATGTTAATTATTTGGAGCAATTACACAGTAATTCATTCGGTAAACACAAAGTTTACATAAAATTTCTCTAAAATGTTTAATTACGAACTTTTTCAAGTGGAGCATGTGTACGATCGCCTTGTAATAAAATTAAAAAATTATTTTATGATAATTTTTATGTATGTATATAAAAACTATTTGTATGAGTATTACCTTTTCGTCCTGTAAAATCATCTCCAAAGAGTAAGGTATTTCTAATTTGAATTTTTCAGGAACTATCCACAATCAAATAACACGAACTTTCAAGTTTCATTGCAATGATTTGGATATAATTTCTGATATTGTGTTTAAGTATAGTATTAGGGGTGTACAAATCGAATTATTAAGTCACAATTTTTTCTCCAAGAATAATGAAAAAATTGAAGGCACAATGATTGAAATTGTTGAAAAGTACAAGAAAAGCCGAACATCAATAACAAATCCAAATGAAAAAAAGAAATAAAATTTTAACACATCCATATCAAATTTGGTCAACCAAAGATAAAACTAGGGAACATTTTTTAGTGCAATTTTACTTTTGAGTAAAACAAAGAGATGCAAAAAATCAAAAGAAAGAATATAGAGAAAGATTATCTAGAATGAATGCTTGAGAAAGGAGATACATTTTGTGAGCAATGAAGTAAGATCTTGAAATAATCAAGACAGCTAAACTTGAGATGTGTTGGGAATAAATCCGTAACAGAAATAATATTTGCGGTAATAAAGGCAACAAATGCGGAACACAACAATGCGGTTAATCAACGAGAATAAAAGAGAAATAATGACACCAAGATTTTACGTGGAAACCCTCCTAAATAAGGGAAAAACCACGACCCGAGAGGAGCAACGAATATCACTATAGTAAGGATTTTACACTTGTATGTCTGAGTAAAACTCCAAAGACCACTACACATTTAAAAGAAATAACACTCTTTTGATTTTTCCACCTCACTACAATATCGCTCACACTCTCTATTTTTCCTCACAGATTATTTTCTTCTGTGATGCCTCACTCTTCTTTTCTCTCCTTTGTAATTCTTTTTGGTGTACTTAGAATGAAGAATTCTCCTCCCTTTTATAGAGAACAAATACACTACCCTCCAAATGTGCTATAGAAGAAAAACATTTTTTTCTTCTTCATAGCTTACCTACTCTACCAAACTTTGAAATTGGCACAAAACAAGTTTTTCTTCTTTATAGATTACCAACTCTACCAAACTTTGAAATTGGCACAAAGTTATTCAAAGTTTGACACATGAGGATGGACCTCACAATCTCCCCCTCCAGACCCATGCACCTGAAGGAGGTAGCTCCAGGTTTCTAGCTTGAGTACATGCCGACAAGTTCTTTACATAGCTCAAACTTGTCTTTTGATACCACCTTGGTCAGCATATCTGAAGGGTTTTCAGTAGTAGGGATCTTCATGACCTGCATAGATCCGTCCTCTATCTTTTCACGAATCCAGTGATATCTCACGTCGATATGCTTCGTCCTTGCATGATACATGGTGTTCTTGCTCAAGTCTATTGCACTCTGACTGTCACAATAGACGACATACTCCTTCTGATGCAATCCAAGTTCTTGAAGAAATCGTTTCAGCCATACCATCTCTTTGCCAGCTTCAGTAGCTGCAATATATTCTGCCTCAGTTGTAGAGAGTGCGACACACTTCTGCAACTTTGACTGCCATGATATAGCTCCCCCTGAAAATGTAAACAAATATCCAGTAGTGGATTTTCTATTATCGAGGTCACCTGCCATATCAGCATCAGTATAGCCTTTCAAGATTGGATCAGATCCTTTAAAACACAAGCAATCTCTTGTGGTACCTCTTAGGTACCTGAGTATCCACTTAACTGCCTCCCAGTGTTCTTTTCCAAGATTTTCAAGGAATCTGCTAACAACACCAACTGCATGAGCAATATCAGGTCTGGTACACACCATCGCATACATCAAACTCCCCACTGCTGAAGAATAAGGAATTTTAGCCATTCCCTCTTTCTCCTCTTTTGTTGTAGGACACATCTGTTTGCTCAACTTCAGATGACTCGCAAGAGGCGTGCTAACAGGTTTAGCACTCTTCATGTTGAAGCTTTCTAGTACACGTTCAATGTACTTCTCTTGAGATAGCCACAACTTTATTTTTGTTCATTCTCGAACAATCTTCATCCCTAGAATTTGTTGTGCTGGGCCCAAGTCTTTCATGTCAAATGACTTGGACAAATCTTTCTTCAACTTTGCAATCAGCTCTTTGTCTTGTCCTACAATTAACATGTCATCCACATATAACAACAAAATAATAAAATTGTTGTCAGAAAATCTTTTGAAGTATACACATGGATCAGAATAGGTCTTTGTGTACGTTTGACTTTTCATGAAAGAGTCAAACTTTTTGTACCATTGCCTTGGGGCCTGTTTCAACCCATAAAGACTCTTATTCAATTTGCACACCATGTGTTTCTTTCCAGATACTTCAAATCCCTCTGGTTGCTCCATATAAATCTCTTCTTCCAAATCTCCGTGAAGAAATGCAGTTTTCACGTCCAATTGCTCCACTTCAAGATCTAGACTAGCTGCTATGCTCAAAATAGTTCGAATAGAAGTCATTTTGACAACAGGTGAAAAAATTTCATCAAAATCAATACCTTTCTTTTGTTCGAAGCCTTTTACAACCAATCGAGCTTTGTACCTCACCAACTTGCCATTTCCATCTTTCTTGAGTTTAAAGACCCACTTGCACTTAAGTGGTCTTTTTCCTTTTGGAAGTTCAACTAGCTGGTATGTGCCATTTTTCTGTAGAGATCCCATCTCTTCGTGCATGGCTTTCATCCATTGGCTCTTTTCTGGATGAGACAATACTTCCTTAAGACTTTCTGGCTCACCTTCATCATTGATAAGGACATACTCTGAGGAAGGGTATTTGGTTGATTCTACCCTTTGTCTTTCTGATCTCCTCAGAGGTTGAGATTGTTCTTCTTCTTCTGGGTACTCCATTTGCTCGGTATTATCACCAAGTTGCTCCCCCTGCTCAACAATCTCATCGGGTTGCTCTTCATGCTCAGCAACTTCATCAATCGTACTTTCTGCACTTATGGGATGGTTAGAAGGAGAAGGAATGGTAACAAGATTAGGGACTATACCATTCTTTTTCTTGGCCTTCTCGGATAGATCATCAGCAGTTCCAACTTCACTTTCTCGAAAGATTACATCTCTACTTCTGATGACCTTCTTCTTCACAAGATCCCATAGTCTGTACCCGAACTCTTCATCTTCATATCCGATGAATATGCAAGGAACTGATTTATCATCTAGCTTGGTTCTTTGCTCCTTCGGTACATGTGCAAAAGCTTTGCAACCGAACACCTTTAGGTGCGAGTAAGACATCTCTTTGTTGGTCCAAACTCTCTCCGGAATGTCAAACTCCAACGGAACTGATGGACTACGATTGATAAGATAACACGTTGTCCGAACTGCTTCACCCCAGAATGTCTTGGGTAATTTAGCCATTCTGAGCATGCTTCTCACCTTCTCAACAATGGTGCGATTCATTCTCTCAGCTACACCATTGTGTTGTGGGGTTCCAGGAATTGTCTTTTCATGTCTGATTCCATGGTTTGAACAGTACTCTTCAAATTCTCTTGAAGTGTACTCACCTCCATTGTCGGTTCGGAGACGTTTTAGCTTTCGACCTGTCTCTCTTTCTATCAGAGCATGAAACTTTTGAAATACTTGAAACACCTGATCTTTGGTTCTCAAGATATAAACCCACAATTTTCGAGAAGCGTCATCAATAAAGGTAACAAAGTATTTATTACCTCCTATCGATTCTATCTCCATTGGACCACAAACATCAGAATATACCAAATCAAGTATATTCGACTTTCTTTCAGATGATGTCTTAAATGAGACTCTATGTTGTTTACCAAATAAGAAATAGTTACAGGGTTTTATCGTTGTACCTTTGGGAAAAGAGATGAGTGACTTTTTGGAAAGAATTTGCAATCCTTTCTCGCTCATATGACCCATTCTTTTATGCCATAAATCTGCAGAATTTTCTTCGTGAGCCGCATTTAATTCACCTTGGCATATTTCTGCATTTGTCCTGTATAACGTGCCACGAGCAACTCCTTTTGCAATCACCAATGCCCCTTTGGTGAGTCTCCATTTTTTATTTGCAAAGTAGTTCTCATATCCATCTTGGTCCAAAGCAATCCCCGAGATCAAGTTCATCCGCAAATCAGGTACGTGGCGCACATTCTTCAACACTAATGTGCATCCAACATTTGTTTTCAAGCAAATGTCTCCGATCCCCGCAATCTTTGAGTAACTTGTGTTACCTATTTTCACATTGCCATAATCACCGGCTACATATCTGCAAAAAAGATCTCTTACCGGTGTGGCAAGATAAGAGACTGCTGTGTCGACCACCCATTCTGACTCTATACCTGCCAAGTGCATGCATTCTTCTTCCTCATTTATGAGGAGAACAACATCGTCATTGTTTTGCACCATGGCAGCTATGTTGTCATCATTCTTCTGGCCGCTGTTTTCCCCTTTGCCCCTTTTTAGATTTGGACAATCTCTTTTGAAGTGTCCTGGTTGATCGCAATTGTAGCAATTTCTGGCCTTTGATTTTGATCGGACCTTGGACTTTCCACGAGCTCCGGATCTACCATAGTTACTTGAGCTCCTTTGGTAACTTCTGCCTCTACTTTCCGTGATGAGAGCCTGTCCGTGATTTTCAGGCCTTTTTCTCATCTTCTCATTAAGCAAAAGGGCTGATGTGACATCCTTCAACTCAATAGACTCCTTACCATGTAAAATGGTTGTTGATAAAGTATCGTAGGAAGATGGCAACGAGTTTAGGAGCACTATGGCTTTATCTTCATCCTCGATCTTTACTCCGAGGTTTGCTAGCTGCGTGATTAGTCCATTAAGTACATTTAAATGAGACAAAAAATTTGTACCTTCATCCATATGTAGTGCATATAACTGTTTCTTTAGGTACAATTTATTTGTCAGCGTTTTGGACATGTATAGATTTTCTAACTTTGTCCAAATGCCACATGCACTCTCTTCATCGACGATGTTATTAACTACATCATCTGTTAAGTGCAATCTGATTGCACTAGCAGCCTTTTCATCCAATTCTTCCCAATCCTCAAGTTTCATGGATTCGGGCTTTTTGGATTTGCCGCCTAGTGCCTTATGCAAACCCTGTTGGATGAGCAAGTCTTTCATCCTTCTCTGCCACATTGAGAAACCGCTATCACCGTTGAATTTTGCTACCTCGTACTTTACTCCAGACATTTTTTTTTATTGAGTATAGTACAATAAGCTGCAAAAAATATTTCTGTAAATGAGCAGAACCTGTGCTCTGATACCAATTGTTGGGAATAAATCCGTAACAGAAATAATATTTGCGGTAATAAAGGCAACAAATGCGGAACACAACAATGCGGTTAATCAACGAGAATAAAAGAGAAATAATGACACCAAGATTTTACGTGGAAACCCTCCTAAATAAGGGAAAAACCACGACCCGAGAGGAGCAACGAATATCACTATAGTAAGGATTTTACACTTGTATGTCTGAGTAAAACTCCAAAGACCACTACACATTTAAAAGAAATAACACTCTTTTGATTTTTCCACCTCACTACAATATCGCTCACACTCTCTATTTTTCCTCACAGATTATTTTCTTCTGTGATGCCTCACTCTTCTTTTCTCTCCTTTGTAATTCTTTTTGGTGTACTTAGAATGAAGAATTCTCATCCCTTTTATAGAGAACAAATACACTACCCTCCAAATGTGCTATAGAAGAAAAACATTTTTTTCTTCTTCATAGCTTACCTACTCTACCAAACTTTGAAATTGGCACAAAACAAGTTTTTCTTCTTTATAGATTACCAACTCTACCAAACTTTGAAATTGGCACAAAGTTATTCAAAGTTTGACACATGGGGATGGACCTCACAAGATGTACATTGAAGACACAAAAGCAAGACACCTAGCTATATTTGAATACTGAAAAGATAAAAATAACTTTAAATGTGATGACACAGGCATGTTGAAATAGCCTTCTTCTAATATAGTAGTAAGTTGAAATAGCCTTCTTCTAATAGAGTAGTAAAAAGATATATTATTACGTAACTTTAAAGTTAGAATAATGTATAATTATTTTGATAATAATCTACACATGTTTAGTACCTTTATCATCACCACCAGATGTAACTTTATTTTCCAATTTAATTTGATCTAATCAAATTTTAGATGAAAGAAATACTTAAACATCAAAATAAACTTTTCTCTGGATGGATTTGTATTTCATGTGAACTTTTTCATCGGACTCCAACAGCTTTAACACGGAGAAAATGAGAGAGTAAAGAGAAGCGGTGATTCACATAGTAATAACACTACATGATTTTGTTGTCTTTTTCCATTTTGTCTCAATCAGATTTGGGACATTTTTTGGCCTTAAGCTTTTCTTTCATTGTTTGCTTCTATTTAGATGAATTTTGTTTTAATTAAATTTAGAAAAAATGTTTTTCATGAATAATATTATTCAAAAGTATAGCATATACCCAATTCTTTCTATTTCAACAAAAGTTATCTGTAGGGTGTACGTGATCGGGTTATTTCGAGTTTTTCATCATATAAAACAAATATTCTAAAGTCATAAAGAAAATAATTATAATTTAAAAGTACCATTTATCATGCTAAAACAAGTTTATTACTAAATATTTAAGGAGTATTAAAATTAGATTATCTATTTTAATTATCTAAAGCAATGTAAAACTAAAGAACAAATATTTAATATTATTGTCATTCTTAATGTTGAATTGATCTTTTTTTGCACTAGTATTAAATTGATTTTGATTAAAGCTTTGTTATAATTATCAACATATATGAACTATAATTTTTATTGGACCATTTCGAATTCTAAGTTTTAAACTTGAAATAATATATTAAAAGATAAAACTATGAAATAGTATAAAAGATATTTAAAAATTACATCAAAGTAAATGTTTTTATGTATAAAATAAATTTTATATTAACATATATAATGTCGGGTTGGTTTGGAGTTAGTTTTTTTTTTTTAGTTAAAACCAAACCAAACCAACCCAAATATGGTAGGATTTTTTTTTCAAATACCCAATCAAGTCAAACCAAACCACTAATCAGGTTTTTTTGAGTTGAATCGATTTGCGGGTTGATTCAATTTTCGATTCAGTTTTGTACACCCCTAGTTATCTATTATCAACTTAACATTGAAATTAAGAAATAACAAATGATAAAAATAATTTTATCAAATCACCCTTGTTAAAGGAGCATATAATAAGGATTTTCTTTTTAAATTTGTTAAACAAAATGTTTCCTACATTTCAATGGGCGGATTACACTTCGATAATTGATTTAAAAAGGGGCTAGCCAACCCCCTTTTTTTTTGAGCACCTTAACAAAATTACTATATTTATAGGTTATTAAAATTTAATAAATATAAGCATGTTATTTTTTAAAAAAATCACTATAATTTATATCTTTTTCTAATTATATTTCTTTATATGTTTTTATTTTTTTATTTATACACTAATATAATTTTAATTACAATGAAATATAATAAAAAATATATTAATTGTGTACTGTTAGCATATAAATACCTTGAATTCAAATTGATATCTTTATTAATAAATCTTTAAATATTAATAAATCAAGAATACAAATATTTATAACAATTTCATGTATTGATATATCAAACACGATAAAGTATGACAATTAAGATATGAACACAACAATTTGAAAAATGATTACATTGTTTTTAAATAAAAGTTGGAAACAAGAAAAATGAAAAATAATAGAATGTATAGGTATCAAAGTGTGTAAGTATTTGATTATAAAAATTGATTAATCAACAAAGCCAATTTTTTTGAGCAGATTTCTGTAATACTTGAGACTTGGTGTTAAAGTATTTATTTATAAAAATATATAATTTTACTGTATCCAATTATACTTATTGCCTAATCAATCTTTAAATTGAATAAACTACTTATTTATCTAGATATACTTGCATTGACAAATCAATATTTCAACTTGTGTTGATATTATGATAAAATATCTTTGTATATAAGTATTCTACTATATGCATATTGACAATCAAACCTCAATCTTCTTCTCATGATCTTCACGTACTAGTTCTTTTTTTACATAACTATAGTCATTATAATGGAGAAAATAAAATAATTCTTTAATCGGAACCCTATAAAAATAGATGAAAATATAGATTCATACAAATATAATCTTTGTAAAAACGAGAAAACAAAATCAAGTAAAAGATACTTGATGAATACAAATCACAAAAATTGCTCCTAAATATATTAAAAGGATATTTAATCGAAAGAAACTTGAGGGTAAATATTGAAAATATGTGATATAGAGATAGTAATGAAAGAGAAAGTATTAACGAAGGTAAACATGAGAAGCTGATCACATAAAATGTGCGTAGACATAATAAATTATGTTTGTAATAATAATTTTCTTATTTAATATTTAATAATTATTTATATAAAATTAAATCTGCTATTTATTGTGTAGTTATAACATAAAAATAAATAAATTATAGTAATTATAGTTTTTCCTTTTAGGTTGAAAAATAAATAAAAATAATTAAAATGTTAATGGATAAGTGAAAGGAGAGTAGGCCCAACGTTGAACCACGGAGCAACAACCATCTTCGTTATAATTAGGAAGAGCTTCTCTCAAATTAATTAAAGATAAAAATGGAGGCCACTCGCAGTTGCTCTCAGGCTCACCTCCCTTTACAACCCATCTCTTTCCCTCCTCAATTCTACAAAAACTTCCAATTCATGGTTTGTTCTTTCAATTCAAATTCATTCGTAGTTTTCGTTTTTGTTTCTTTATTTATTTCAATGTTCTTACCAGAAATCGAAGCCTTCCAACTCTTATCCACGCTTGGTGATTGCAAAGGCCTTGGGGACCGGCGATAATGGTGAATTTGAACATTTTACAGCTATACCTAACAAGATTTTTATGGAAGAGGTAGGTATTTTAGTGAACTTTTCAGCACCTATATTTTCTATCTGTTGATATTTCTGGTATTTCCATCCATTTCTCTATCCATATTTATGAAGCAGAACTTCAGCTAAAATGATCAATTTTAAACTAAAATTTACATTTTTTTTTTGGAAGTTTGTTCCCAAAGGGATTGTTGAATGGTTGAGACATATGAATAACAACTGGGAGGTATCAAATTGAGTCCTATTTATATGACTTATTGTTAACCGTGTGCTTTAGCCTCGCTACTTGGTATCTAACCTCATTGGATGTGACATGTTGCCCACTGAATACTTGATATTGGCCCAGGCGCTATCATAAGTTCAATAAATATCAATTTTTTTTTGAGACATGGGTAACTTTGTATTCAATAAACTCATCATACTAGAAATGATGAGCAAAAATCTTCACCTATTAAAAGTATGGGATTTCCTCCAAGAGGACCGCAAAAATAGAAGAACTTTACAAGTTACCTATGAATTCAATTAGTGCTACTATATCCCAACTCTTGTTTACACCAAAAATATAGTAGAGTTATCTTCTGAATGTTGCTACCTTTCCTTCCGTAGTGTCCATCAGATGCATGCATGAATCATCATCTACCAGTTTTCCTTTGACCATCTATTACCAATTCCTTTCCAACTGTTAAGCAACTACATAGTGGACTTCAGCATCACCCAACTGACCCCAAGAATATTGAAGAACATGTCCCACAGCTTTGTGGCTGTTTTGCAGTGCAGGAACACATGAATGACAGGATAGTTTCTCTCTGCATCTTGATCACACATAAAACATCTTGAACAGCTCTGTATTCCTTTTTCTTGAAGCACTTCATGGGTTAGACATGATGTCCTAATTGGCAACCATACAAAACAAGGGACTTTGGGGGGTTTGTGACCTTCCAGATTTCTTCCAAGCCAGAAGCCTGTAGTGGACTGACTATTCTTCTTCTTTCAGTAGCAAGATTTAACTGTAAAAATTCCTTCGTTGTGGAGCATCTAGACAGGTTTGTCGGCTCCTAGGAGACAGAGTCAACAATTGAAGGATTCTTGCAATCTATGATACTTCCCAGTCATTTGTAGCTCTCTTGAAAACCAAATTTATCCTTGGGGAGTCCAAACTTGTGACACTGAAGCATTACTTTGTGAAGTTAGGACTTAGGACATATAACTGAGGAAACAAAGTTCTCAGATTGTCCTCTATCCAGAGTTCATTCCAGAAATCTATTCTTACCCCAAACAGGACAACCAAAAGTACCCCAAACCTCCTTAGTAGACCATTGGCTTAGCAAACCATATTTCTCAGGAATAAATCTTCTCCATAGAGCTATGTCATCTGTGCGAAATCTCCAGAGCCACTTGACCACTTTTGTAGTAGGGACTCATTTTGGATGCTAAGGTTTTTTAATCCCTTACCGCCTTGATTCCTTCTGAGTGTGAGGGTATCCCATTTAATTAGTTGTACCCTCTTTTCTCCTTACTTCCTTGCCACAAGAAGGATTTCCTTAACTTGTTCATCTTCTTTATACTCTTGGGATTTGTGAGGAGGTAGGACTAGGACTAGTTAACATTATCATAAGTGCACAAATTTCTGGAGTCTTCTGTCCCACCATAGAATCCACCAACTCATTGGCTAGCAGAATTGCATCCATAATTTGTCTACCCTTCAGAAAAGCCATTTGATGTTCATCTACTTGCTTTCCCATGATAGTTTTTAACCTTTCAGTGATAAGTTTGGAGATGATCTTGTAGACTCCTCCTATCCGACTAATTTGCCTGAGATTCGTAAGCTCTCCTGCTACTACCTTCTTTGCTATAAGTGCTATGAAAGTGGCATTTAATGACTTCTCAAAAACTCCCTTTTGATGATTGTTCTGAATGGTATGCATTAAGACTCCTTGAGAATGCCCCAACATTCTTTGACGAATCTTACCATCAACAGTGAAGCCATTAGGTCCGGGTGCTTTGTCACCATCACATTGCTTTACAACTTGGAGCACTTCTAATTCCGAGAATGGTGAGAAAAAGTTCTGAGTGATTTTAGGGGGATGGAGTAGTGCTCTGTTTCAAACAAAGTTCCGCTCTAGGCCCTGCTATTCCATCGTACCATAAAAACACTAACTTATTGTATTTATAGTTTAAAAATTTTAGAAAAATGTTTAAAGAACACTTCTGAGTTCCAGATAGTGATTTTTGTTGCTAAAAAAGGGACTGACAGCATATTTGTTTGTGTTTATTGGATTTTGTAGGCAATTGGTGCTGAATACGGAGAAGGTTTCGAGACATTTAGACCCAATGGACTGCTCAAAGTTGATGTGGTAAGAGCAGAAGTTTAGATTTTGTAACAGGGTTTATAAATCTTTGCACCTTTTGTTTCTACAGGGCAACATATCTGTACTCAAGGAGTTTTTTTTTTTTTTTTTTCATTTAGGATTTTTTAAATGATAGACTGCAAGAGGGTTTCCTGCGAAGAATCCGTTATGCGATGAAGCCTGATGAAGCTTATGGCCTGATTTTCTCTTGGGATAATGTGGTGGTAAGACCTCAATCTTTGATGATCTGGTCTAATTCTAAGAGAGGTTTACCTGATTTGTGAACTGTTACTTGATCTGTGTTCAACTGTATAAACGAACATGGTCTCTGAAGCTTGGCTGGCAGTTTGTTATGTCCAAATAAAAGGAAGTAATCTTTTGTAGTTGGTTTGCCCTGTGTTTGTGCGTCTTGTTCCCGTATATAATTGCATGCTAATGAGGAATTCTTGAAGGGTGCTGGTTTTGTTACATTCAGGTCCAACGTCTGAATCTTTGATGACCTTGCCTTACAAACTCAAAGCCTTCATTTGTGCATCTTTTTTCTTGCTCTCCAATTTGGTCTTATATGGGATACCTTTCTTAAATAAATAAGGTGTCAAAGACAGATTAAGGAACTTCACTCTATGTCTCTCTTCCCAAGTGTGTGTGTCTCTGTGTGTGTGCGTGTGTGCGCGCATATATATGTCAAGGAACTTTCGTCTAAATACAACATGAATTGGAATAAACCGTAATAGAAGTACAAGATCCCCAAATTATGGCGTTTCATCACTCACCCTAGGAATTGATGCTTTAAGATAGCAACAACAAAAACGTCCAGTTTTAAACAAGTTGAAGCTTCATTATATGACTACTAAAGAGGAGAGGTGGCTTGTTTCGTATTAGGTGCATGGATTGGAACTTAGACAAAAGGCAACAAAAACTTGGGGTTCATGTTAAGAAAGAAGATCTTCATAGAAGAGAAAAGAGAATTATATGGATACGTGCAATGTATATCTTAAATCACATATCTGTATATTGATATGTTTTTTTTTTTGGGGGGGTGGTGGGGTGGGGGGGAGATAAGATTAATGATTGATTTCCTTTAAACATGTTGCTGAAGATAATTGTAGACCAAAGATGTGGTAGATATAATGTTTCCATAATGAAGCTGGCAGCAATTGTGTTGCTGAGTTCTTTCTTCTACTTGAGTGGAAGTCAAACACTCAATTCTTTGTTGATAATGCACTTCCACATCATACATCTCAGGCAGATTCTCGAGCTCTGATGTTGGATGCCTGGAATCAACTTGCCTCTGAAGAAGGTGAGTGACTTGCCGATTTTTGTGGCTCTGAGTAATTGAACTTCTTCACTTGAGCTGCATGCAAATATTAATATTATTTCAGCTGTACAGCATTAGCCAATCCGAGGGATTGAATTACCTATGTTGCTCGGACTCTTCTAAAATGTCGATGGGTGCATATTGGATCCTCCAAAAGTAGTACATTTTGGAGGATCCCACAGGGGTGCGGCAGCATTTTCAGAATCATACATTTGTTTCCTATTGGTCATACAGTAAAATTATTTGCTCTTCATATATAATTGAAACAACTGGAGTGCCAGGGACATGTCATCTGTACATAATCTTGGATCTTATTGGTATTTTTTAGTATCTCCATATATATTTGAGACAGTGAGAGTGGTAACTGTTATATTTTTCAACTTTTAGTGAGAATCATTAATCTGGCTCTATCAATCCAAATATAAATATATCAGAGATCAGGGTGATAATTGGCTTTAACTGAATGGAATTCTCAATCTTAGGGGAAGGGACTCTGGGATCTAGAAATAAAGAGTGATTAATCTACCTCTTTCTCCCCCAAAAGATGATTGATGAATATTCGATGATGAGCTGTCTCGATGTTCATCCCGTGCAAAATGAACCCTTGTTAGAAACTTATGGTCTGCAATCATACAAGCAGCACAATCTCAAAGACCCGTAGGTTTGCAATTTTAAATAATTGGGAAGTTATGATGTAAAACTAATCTTTGCAGTTTATGAGAGATAAGAACTAGCTAAAGACTGATCTTGTGACCTATAAAACAATGACTACTTTCCAGTTTGTAGATGCTCAATACTGATGCTTTTAGTTTTGATGACTACTTTCCTCAGTTTGTAAATGTTCATTACTGATGCTTTTATTTTGTTAAGTAGGGTTCTTTTGGTTCGGAACAAGTTACCAAGGATAAACTATCCCAGGATTAGCTATCTTGGGATAACTTATCCCACTATGTATATGGGATAACTTATCTCATCAGTCATCACAATGGTATAAATGGTGGGATAAGTTATCCCAAACATGGCAACCAAACAAGACACCAAAATCTTATCCCTGGACTATCTTCTTATCGCTGGACTATTTATTTTTATCCCTCACACCAAACGACCCCTTAAGTTATTTATAGTTTGGTCTGTGCAGGATTAGAGCTTCCTGAAGATGATAGTGTGCAGCGGCTGTTACTTTATGCAACTGCTGACCATATTCTGCATAAGGTTAGGATTAAATGATCATACAAGTCACGACTACCTATTTTATTTGAACAATGAGTGTGGATAAGTGTCCTTCCTTAATTTTTGTCCAAGTCTGTGGCCTATCAATCTTTCTCTCTTTTGTTAGATAAATAATTGTTAAATTCCCTCTGAGATATTTGCGTCTATATGCGTATGAGTCAGTGTACATGTCCTTTTGATTGGAGAAATAGTGGACTATCAGGTTTGAGTTTGCTTTTAGGAATCGTTGGGAGGTAAATTACAACAATTCTCTATAGAAAATCACCGAGATAAAATAGCATTGATTAAAAATAAAAAGGTCTCGCTTACTTGGGAGATCATTTTCTAGTTTTGTAGATCCTTTCTTATGTAATCAATGTCTTAATAAAATGTCTATATCTGAGAAATCTTATGCAATTACAGGCGCTGGCAGGGGAGAAGAATGAAGCTGATCAAGATAGATTGAAGACGAGACTTTCCCATCTCTATCAGGACAAGCTTCTCAAAGTAAAGCATTTTTGCAAAATGAGATTTTTTGTTATTCATGAACTCAAAAACATCACTACAGTTCTCCTTTTAGATTTCAGAGCCAATTGAAGGGTTAAAAGAATGGCTGGATGCTGTATCAACTGCTCGTATCCCTTGCGCTGTTGTATCAGGTTTTGATCGCAGAAATATGGTTGAAGCCTTAGAGCGCATGGGACTCATGAAGTACTTCCAGGTAGTTAATTACATTCTCTTAGAGTTAATATCTACAATGTGGTTGGCTATTATCAGGTGCATGACCGTCATGCTGTTGACGCAGGCAATTGTGACGGAGGAGGACGGAATGGAGTCTATAGCACATAGATTTCTTTCTGCAGCTGTGAAGGTAAGGCTGAAGTGTATTTTGACTGTTGGACTAGTGCATTTCTAACACGTCAAGAATACTAAATCATAGTAAACAACTGTCTCATTTGGATTATTTGGGGATGGGGGCTGCTTTTAGCACATTTTATTTCTTACTTGCATATGAGGGAGAATAATATCTAGAAATGTGGTGCGTGTACCAAAATGCTTAATTTTCTCTTTTAAAAAGGTGTGTCAGTTCCAATTTTTTGTTTATACTTACATCTGCATGGAATACTAAATCCTAGCAATATTGACCTGCTACACCACTCAAATGATAGATTAACTATATACATTATCTACACTTTCCTCTATGCTTTTTAAGCGCGGACAAAAACATAAACCTTCCTTTGAACTCTATTGGTTTTGTTGGATCTTACCTATTGCAAAAACTAAATTCTGCAGCTGGACAGGAAGCCATCAAAGTGTGTGGTATTTGAAGACGATCCTAGGGGCATAACTGCTGCTCACAACTGTACAATGATGGCTGTGGCACTTATTGGTGCTCACCCAGCGTATGTATTACTGTTTTTCTGGTTTTACCCCTTATTGTTGAAGCTCTTGATTTGAACTGTCTTATTGTATCATGTTTGGACACGAAATGTCTTTGCTGCCAAAAAGGAGTCCCAGACCCTTCCTCCCTCTAGGGGGGGTTGGTGGGTGGGTTTAGGACTAGGTGCTTACTTCAATATCTGTGTGAAGTGTTGATATATTGATACAAGTTCTGGATTTTCTTGCTATTTTAATTTTCTTCAAATGCAGAAAGTGTGTCACTGCTTCTGCTTGCAAATTTTTATTTAGGAGTTTGAAACTTGCAGGTACGATTTAGGGCAAGCTGACCTAGCTGTAGGTAGCTTCAGTGAGCTTTCTGTGATAAATCTCAGGAGATTATATGCACATAAAGGCTCCAACTTTATGGACCTAGAGAAGCAAATAGCGGAAAAAGCACCGCGCAGAAGGAAGCTCACAATTGACACCATTTTCTGAACCAGTTTGGTACAATAGTCTACCACCTCCTTTTCCTACTTGTAAATGCCCTTTTAGTGTTAGAATCTGTAGGTCTTGCCGTCCCTTACCTTTCATTCTTGAGATAAATAGAGCTGGCAGAAGATGATTTCCCTTGGGGTAATCTGAAACTCAGGTATCCTTTTCTTGTCTTCTTTTCTCTCTTTCTCTTTTGGGGTTTCTGCTTGTTCGTGTTATCAAGCCGTTATTCAAACTGATATCTATCAGCACTGGTGGTGGAATTATGATCCATGTCGCAACTAATAGTTGCTTTTAGGTGCATGCAATATTGTAACTTTTGCCAATTATATATAATATATGAAAAGATTGAACTTAATCTTCTTTTACATTTCAGTTTTGAATGACATTATTGATTTTTCGACTTGTGCTTCGGGGTTATGTTCCTATTTGTGATTTTCTGATGACAAAAACTCTAGCGTCTCGGCATTGCCAGTTTGATACTTGTAAACTTTTAGTTTTCAGTATTAGTTTGAATTTCTTTTTCAATGCAAAGAGACTATGAAGTTTTTCCTTGGAGAAATATTTGTGAGGCAGAAAGTTTTTATTTTTTTACACTTGTCCTTCTAATTTACTACTCTTTTAGAAGTTCCCTTTTGTTCAATTTTTCTTTTGTGAATAGTCTCAAGGTTGATTTTTTCTCATATATACATTTTTATACTCTCTTTTATCTCATTTTATATAACGTAGTTTGACTTGACAAGAAATTTAAGAAAGAAAGAACGATTTTTGAAATTTATGGTCTAAAATAAGTGATAGATATTTGTCTGGTTATAGATCATTTTATTAACGGTAAAATAAATATTTTTAAGTTAAAGGTAGACTAAGACCTCATTTGTTTGCACTTAATGGAGGTTTGAATTTTAATCATTCAGATTTAGTCCATTAAGTGCGCTTTATTTTTATTTAGATATAGCTTATTAAGTTATTTTTTTTCAAAAAGTCTCTTAATGGACTTGAAAGGTCTGAAGGGATCAAATTTGCAGGAGAGTCTTAACGCCATTCAACCTAATTTAATAAGTTATAAAATAATATTGTATTGGCTCTCTTGATCTTTGCCTGACTTTTGCTCTCTCGACTACAAACTTTCTTCCTCTCTTTCTCAATCAAAAACCAATTGTTTTCCTTTGAACTGGTAAGTTTCATATATATTAATAATTTTCGTGGGGTGTATTGATGTTTGCCAAAAACACTAAAGATATATTAATAATATCTTTAGTGTATTGATGTTCATTTACGTTTTTGAGTGAAAAAAATACTATTCACTAATTTTCTTGGGGTGTATCGATGTTCGTGATGAACACTTGTTGCAATAATATTTTTAGTGTATTGATGTTCATCAAGATTTTTGAGTGAAATAAAAATTATTCATAATTAAAAATAATAACTATGTATACATATTTGAGGTCTCTTATTAAAATTGTCTCAAGCCAATAATTTTATTGAGACTCTTTGATCACCAAATTTTTTGGTGAGATAATAGTAATTATTATTGTTGTTGAACTAGTTGCTGACCAAAATAATAGAGTTAACTAAATCTCCATCCCAATCTTCACTTTTAGTTGGGAAAAAAATGGGGATGAAAGAAACTTATTCGTCTAAATTGAAAATTGATGAGAAGATGGTTACTGCTATGAAATTATTGATTAAAAATTAGTCATCTACATTTGAAGAAAATATGAAAAAATTAGAGGACTTGGATGGGAAGAGTCATTGTTAGTGGCAGATCCAGGATTTTCATTCAGAAGGTTCGAAAAAGGAAAATATAAGCGTGTAAATAAGTCTTTCGAAATAAGATCCTTTAAATTTTTTTGGGTTTAAAACCACATTTTTGGCATGTTTTAAAAACAAAAAATGCTTGAAAAAACAGAACTGATTCTTTAAAACTTGAAACTATAAAAGAAAATAAATAAATGTTGTTGTGCAGCTTAATATTGAAGGGTCTTCTTACCATTGAACCATCTATTTTTACTTGTTATTGAGGGGGTTCAAAATATATGCATCTGCAGATATATAAAAAATTTACCTTATATAAATCGTGTATTTTTTTGTTGAGGGTGTTCGGGTGAATACCCTAGACCAACGTGGGTCCGCCCCTGTCATTGTACAGTACATGTGTTAGTATATTTTGTGAAAGTGTCTATTACAAAAAAGAAATATAAGAGTTCTTTAGTTTTCCTAATTAGCCAAAATATATGTTAGGTGTTGATTATATGATATCTTATTTATTATTTTCAACTCGTATATATCATATTTATTGAACTTTTTGATATAATATTGTGCCTATAAAATACTTTTTATTTGTGATTTTTTATGTTATGCTTGATAATTTTAATTTTTTTAATCAAAAGGTAATATTTTTTGTTGAAATGAATTCTTATAACATTTTATTAATAAAATGTTTGATTAATATGCACATTCAGATATTGAAAACAAACAATAATCATTCAATGTTCAGATTTGGAGATAACTCTTAATATTCAGATGTCTATTCAAATCTAGACATCTACCTCTTAATGCAAATTTTAATACTCAATCATGTACTCAAACATGTATTCTTAATCTTAATGAAAACAAATGAGACCTAAAGGATAAATATGATTATTAAATAATAAGTAAAGACAAAATGAGAAGAAAATATTAATGATACGATTACACAAATTGATTATTACACCAAATGAGACTTTTGTCGTTACCTAATAATGAATTTGAACGATATAATGCAATAAACTTTAGGAAGAAAGATAAAAAATATCCCTCAACTTGCATTTAATAGTTAGGTTTACCCTCCATTGTACTATGCGACTATTTATACCCTATTGTTTGCAAACTTGTCACCCATACCTCTATGTGGATAGAGACCCCCAAATTAATTCGAATTTCTTAAAGTTGATCCCTTTTCGAGTTGAAATCCATATCCGTTCCTCTATCTATCTTAAACCAAATAAATTTAAATATTCTCCATAACCATTTCCAAAAGATTAAGCTTATAAAGCTTTGTTGTATTGAGACTCTTATATTTATTAGATTAAGACTAATAGGATTGTCTAGAGTATTAATGTATAACTAGGACTTGTAGTATATCTAGGATTCTAGTATCTTTGTTATAAATATATGTAACACAGGCTCTTGATATTCAATGAGCTATTATCAAAACTCTCTCATGTTGATTAACAAGACTAGTTGAAATGGTACTAGAGAATGAGTTATTGCCGATATCAAGTGTTTGAAGAAGAAAGCATTCGGATGCTTAGTTAAATTTGATACTTTTACAATGTCTAGAAGACATTTAGAGGGAAGAAAAGGGCTCAAATGTCCATCAATGTAGACCAGATTCTTTGGAAATTCTTTTTGAAATAGGTATGAGAAATTTCAAATTTGTTTGAGTAAAGATAGATAATGGGTCGCGTACGGATTTCAATTTGAAAATGGATCATTTCAAAGAAATTTGGATTAATTTGGACTAATTTGAAGGTTTCCGTTCAAGTAGAAGTACGAGTGAAAAGTTTGTAGACCGCGACTGGTATGAGTAGCCATACAGAACTATTATACGATAGTTGAGGAGTAAAAATAAAATAAAATAACTTAGTTACATTATCAGTCAACACATTCCACTAATGAGGAGTCTAAACTCTTAATAAAGTTGATATTTTCAAAGGAACTCACCAATCTTTATACATTATCGCATTGTTATTTTTATCATGAATATTTATAGCGAAAATTGCATAAAATCGTAAACTATTAATTCAAATTAAATGTTATAACTACGGTTTCATTTAATTGTAATCGGTGGGCCTCTCTCTCTCTCTAGAGAATCTTGCTCACCACTCTCCCTTGCTTCTCTCACTTTATACAAACACAAATGTATAAATTGCATATCTGTTTGTATAAAGCGAGTGTATATACAAAAAGAAATCCATATATATTCGTCATAAACACTAATAATTATACAAATACAAATCTTCTTCTACCAGTTCTTTTTTGTCTTTCTCTATTTCTCGCTTTATATAAACACAAATTGTATAAATTATTGATACATATACATACTAGTTACATATACATAATTATCTAAACGATATACATATACAATCATTGTGCTTTTATACACACAAATGTTGTATGTGATTTATACGAATCTGATGCTCCTTAGCAAACATAAAATTTGCTATGTAGTGTAATTATGCAAATTACTGGTATAACATACAAATATAATTTTTATGTTTACTAAACCTAAAATTTATTCATATTTTGACCACATTTTTTTACCTGATAGTATATGATTCTTTGATAATTTGACCAATAATTTTGTAGTGCTTAATGCCTATCAAATACTAGTGCTTGAGAAATTATGACTATTTTCTTCGTACGAGTCCAAATAGACATGCAAGATGAAACTAACGAAGCTAGCAATGCATCATAATATATTTATGAAAATCAAGTAAAGTCTAATTAACAATATTGTAAAACTGGTAAAGCAAAGAATATATTTTTCACTTTTAGCATAAGAAGAAACACTTAATCTCCAATAGCTTAACAGACTTAAGTGTTGAAAAAAGCTGATGGAACAGGTCGAAGGAGCAGGCTCGGTGAAGCTGTCTTACGAGTTAGAGTTTGAGTTATACTAGGACTAGACTACTCAATTTGGTGAAGTTTTATGATGAGTTACACTAGGACTAGACTACTCAATCCTAATTTATGTACAAGTCTATACTTTGTTCGACTTAAGTTGATGTAGATGAAGAGGATAAGGTGTACATAATATATTTGTTTTGTATTAGGATTCCTAGTGTAACTAGTATATGACTCTTCTCCTATATAAGGAGTATGTAACTCAATCATTCAATTATCAATACAATCCTTAATTCTTTACATATTTGTTAAAATTCTACATGGTATCAGAGCAATAAAATTTTCCGCTCTTTAATGTATTAGATTTAATAAAAAACAACCAAATTATCAATCCACAATGACCCCTTTTACCAACACTCTTTCGACCTCTTCACTTCATCACCTAATTTCGTCCTACTCCATTAAACTTAACCCGACGAACTATCTTATATGGAGGAAACAAATGACTCAGTTGATTCAAGTGATGAGATTAACCTATCTCATCACAGAACCACGTAAAGAGACCTATTCCACTGGACAGACTACTGAGAAAACTATAGTATGTGAGAAGGGTGCAGAAGACAACAACATTGTTGATGACTGGGAGGAGAAGGATGCGTTACTAAGGAGTTGGATATCAGGAACCTTGACAGAAGAAAGAATGTACCTGATCGTAAGTTGCTCAACTGCCAAGGAGATGTGGGAATGCTTGGAAGAAGCATATCTTCAAGCAACAAAAGATTAGGAGTCCAGCTCAAGCAATAACTACAAAGTGTGAAGTTAGGAACCAAACCAATTGATGAATACATTAAGGAATTCAAAGGCATATGTGATGGCCTTGCAGCCATCCACAAGCCTGTAGATGAGGATAGCAGAGTGATTAATTTTGCTAGATGTCTAGGTCTCAAGTACAAGACCTTCAAAATTGTCATGTTAGGTAAGGCACCGTATCCTACTTTTAATCAATTTATTAATGATCTTAGGGGTTTTGATATGAGGGAGGATGAGAAGTGCCTCAACAAAATCATAACATGACATTCTCTGCCCAAAGAGGCAGGGAAAGAAGAAATTACTCTCAACGAAGAGGAAACAATAACTTTAATTCCAGAGGAAGAGGATTTAAGCCTGCTGGACAGGGAACAAGTTCTTATAACATCAAAAATGGACCTGTTCCTCAGAAAGTCCTTCAAGTGAAAGTAATGAGAGAAATAATTCTGATGTGTGTCAAATTTGTGATAGGAATAACCATACTGCTCTTAAGTGTTTTTACAGGTGGGATTACTCTTACCAAGTCGCAGATGAGCTACCACAATCATTGGCTGGTACTAATCTTCAAAACATTGACAATACCTTGTATGTGGACTCAGGAGAAAGTAGTTAGATGACACATAACTCAGGTATCCTAATTGATCTTATACACTATAATGGACCAGATAAAATTATGAATGGGAATAGATCAAAGTTAGACATAACACATGTTGGGAGCATATCCAGATCAGGTCTAAAATTAAAGGAAGTTCTTGTAGTCCCTAAGATTAATAAGAATTTACTCTCAGTTAGTAAGCTTGCAAAAGATAATTGTTGCACTCTTTAATTTGATGAAACTAACTTTGTTTTGAAGGGCAAGAAGACAATGACACTGCTGGTCAAGGGAACTAAAAGGAATGGACTCTATACTTTGGAAGATAACAATATCTATGATTTAACTGCTGCACATGATTGGAACACGTCAGACAACATGTGACATACTAGATTAGGACATATTTGTTTGAAGTCTTTAAAGTTGTTGAATAGTAATAGTTGCATCAATATTAGTAGTTGGAATAAAATGCCTATTGTTTGTTCTAGTTGTCAATTGGAAAAGAGTTGTAAACTTTCTTTTGGTTTGAGAAATAAAATTGAGAGAGAACCTTTATTGAAAATCCATTGTGAGTTATGTGGAACTGGTCCAGTCGAATCTTCCCAACATATGAAATATTATGTCATTTTTGTTGATGATCACACAAGATATACATGAATTTGTCCACTGAAAAAGAAATCTGAATTCTTTGAGACCTTTCTAAAATTTTAGAAAATGGTGGAAAACAATTTTCTAAAGAGATTAAGATTTTTTAGTGTGATGGAGGTGGTGAGTTTATCCAAACAGACTTTATTAAGCATTTGGAAGATCAGACATTGTGAGACATATTTTATGTTGAGTTGCGGAGAAAAAATATAGGCATATTGTGGAGACTGACTTAACTTTACTACTTCATGTTAATCTACCTTTGTTTTTATGGGTTGAAGCTTTCCTCACTGCAGTATTTCTCATTAATAGATTGCCTTCATCAGTCCTAAAAATGGTGACTCCATTTGTTAAGTTGTATGGGGAACAACCTGATTACAACAGTCTAAAAGTGTTGGGGTGTAGATGTTTTCCATATATCAAGGGTAATAATAAGTTCAGTCCAAAGACTTATCCTTATGTGTTCATTGGAAACAACAACTTACACAAAGTATATAAATGCTATCATCCATCTACAAGGAGGGTTTCCATATCCATACATGTTGTGTTTGATGAAAACACATTACCCTATGTGCCTCCAAAGAAATTTTAGACTAATATTGATGTCTCATCTCACCTTGCTACTTTTGTTGAATCTTTCTCTAAACTGCAGGCACATAATAATTATGATTCAGGGGAAGTACAGGCTGCTAGCCCACACATTACTAGTGATAATGCTGCTAGACCTCATGTACTCATTGATGATGAGAGTATTATTGACATCTCAGGCACAAGATCAGATACTTAGGAACATGTTGTAGTTGATGATCCATATAGTAGTATTGAAAGTCCAGCTACAGATTTTGAATCTTCCTGCAGCAGTGAGGAACAAGTTGCTCTTACAGGTCCAACCAATGATCATCATCAAACAACCACTTTAGTTGATGTATCAGTTGTCCATCAACTTGCAATGCTACACTCCACTCTACTACCTTGGTTGATGTACCAATTGAGGTACTTCCTGCACCACAAGGGCAACTATGATCACCAGGAACAAGGCGAAGGAACAACACTTATCACTTGTTACTCGGAGCAACACAAAAATTGTGAGATAACCAAATACTTCTAAAGAAGCACTAAAATCACCTCATTGGCTTGAAGCAATGCAGGAAGAGAGTGATGCTTTACATACTAACAAGACATGGATTTTGGTGCCAAAATCTCTTTGTATGAACTTGGATGGATCGAAACGGGTGTTCAAGATAAAATTAAAAGTTGATGAAACAGTAGATAGATACAAGGCCATACTTGTGGCAAGGGAATTCTCGCAGCTTGAAGGAGTAGATTTTGAAGAAACATTTAGTCCTGTGGTTAAAGCAACAACTATTAGGGTGATTTTATCCATTGCTGTTAGTTTAAAGTGGGAAGTTAGACAACTCGATGTCAAAAATGCCTTTCTCGATGCTTCTTACAAGAGGAGGTATACATGAGTCACCCTCCTAATTTTATTGATCCTCTGTATCCTCATCATGTATGTATACTTAAAAAGGCATTGTATGGAATTAAACAAGCACTAAGAGCCTGGTTTGATAGGTTTGACATGCATCTCTTACACCTTGATTTTATTTGTAGTAAGACTGACCCTTCCTTTTTTATTTTGAAAACTCACAAAAGGCAAAATATTTCTATTGTTATATGTGGATGATATTATTGTTACAAGAAGTAATCCATCTCATGTCTCAGAGTTGTATCTATAACTTGGGAAGGAGTTCGCCATGAAAGATCTTGGCAATTTATACATCTTTCTTGGAGTTGAGGTTAAGTATTTTGATGAGGGCATCCAGTTAAGCCAAAGTAAGTATGCTGTTGAGCGGCCAGACAAGTATGAAATGACTTTTGCAAAGGATATATCCACTCCTTTGGCTCAAAAGCATGGATAACATGAAGTCGTCGGAAGCCTGATTTAAACATCCTTTTACAAAATGATATTAGGGAGTCTTCAATACTTGACTCTCACAAGATCAGATATTACTCATGCTGTGAATTTAGCAATAAAATTTATGCAAAATCCAAACAGTGCACATCTTCAGGAGGTGAAAAGAATTCTCAGGTACATAAAAGACACTCTGCACCTTGGATTTAGACTTATTTCACAATCACCATGTAGGTTGTATGGGTACTCTGATGCTAATTGGGGAGGTTGTATCACTACTAGGAGATCAACTACATGCTATAACATCTACCTAGGTTGAAACTGTATTTCTTTGACCTCCAATAAACAATGCACAGTTGCTCGTTCAAGTGCTGAAGCTGAGTATAGAGCACTTGCCTCCACTACATCAGAGATGACATGGATCATGTATCTACTTCATGATCTTGGGGTGTTTCTTCGATTTGTACCTACATTGTATTGTGACAACATGAGTGCTTTGTACATGACAGTTAATCCAGTTATGGATGCTAGAACTAAACATGTTGAAATGGACTATCATTTTGTTCGTGAAAAGGGGGCTAAAGGACAACTTGTTACTCAGTTTGTGAGGTCTATTGATCATCTAGCAGGTATTCATACAAAAGCATTAACCAAACATGTTTTTGCTGAGTTTCGTCGCAAGCTAGGAGTTACAGTTCCTCAATTCACTAGCTTGAGGGAAAGTGTTGAAGGAACAGGTCGAAGGAACGGGTCGGTGAAGCTGTCTGACGAATTAGAGTTTGAGTTACACTAGGACTAGACTACTCAAATTGGTGGAGCTGTCTGACGAGTTATAGTTTGAGTTACACTTGGACTAGATTACTCAACCCTAATTTATGTACAAGCTTATAATTTGTTCGACTTAAACTGATGTAGTTGACCAGGATAAGGTGTACTAATATATTTTTGTTGTATTAAGATTCCTAGTGTAGCTAGTATAGGACTCTTCTCCTATATAAGGAGTATGTAACTCAATCATTCAATTATCAATACAATCTTTGATTCTTCACATATTTGTGAGAATTCTACATTATGGATACCGGCATGCATTGTGAAATAAATCATGTCGTCATCTTGAAAAAATAAAAATGTTCTCTAAATCATGCAAGTTGATATGTCACAATTAACTAAAATTTCGAACACTCAAAAGAATATGTGATCAATTTTTACTATTTTAAAACCAAAACATGTTGCAACTTGCAAGCATCATCATAAATATATATCAATCTATTAGAAGTGTTTGCATTAACTAGTAAGATATTAAGAATACGATTCCTAAGAAAATATCTATACTATATTGATATTTTATTTTCAGTGACCATAAAAAGTCTTTAGATTTTTTTTTAAACAAGAGTAAGTACTAGCTTGAGGTTTAATAGTATAATGAGAATTATTTTTTGGTTAAATAGTAACTAAATCTAATCTTTTACTCACCTAATTTTTTTATAATATTACACAATTTTATCCGAAGCATGTGTAATAGATAATGAAATAAATAAAATAGAATGAATATCATTAAGACAAAAATAAGTATATGAGTCGTGAATGTATAATTGGAAAAATATTTTTGGCTAGAATGATATTTTATCTATGTTATTTTACTTTTTACAACATTTTTACCCTTTAAACTTTAATTCCTTTTAACTAAAAATGAAAAAAACACTAATTTATTTTAAAATATAAAATATTATAATTTTTAAAATTTTCTTGATAAATTTTGATCACATTTTCTGACCTTTTTACACTTACATATATAATTTTGTTGATTAATAAGAATATTAACATCACCCTCAATTGTAAATTGATTGTCATTTGTGTTTGAAGGAGTTTAGAGTTATTTGATTTAAGACTTTCATGGATAAGTCCAAACTTTAATGTTGTTTCCATATTTTAACTCTCCATCTTATTTCTTATAATACCTTTCAAATTGAAGATCTCAAAGAGGAATATCTTTAAGTACTCTCAACCTTATTCCTTGTTTCATTAAATATCTTACCTAAATATTTTCTTTGTTCCTTACTTACTTGTTCACTTTTTATTTTATAGTTATCCTTAGTTACCTGTTTATTTTGACATCTAAAAAAAAGAACAATTTTTTTACCTATTATATTCTAAATTAATTACTTTAAAAAATATAAAACTTCTTGAATGAAACTCTTAAGTTCGTAAAATATCCACTTCATAATTAATATAGGTAAAATAGTAAACTCTCTATGTCAATCATTCTTTGTCACGGCCCGGATTCTGGAATCCAAATCGCAATCGGCGTCGTTGACCTCTCAGAGGTTGCAGACAAGCCTCTTCTTGCATTCATCACATTCATCTAGTTAGATTTGCGAAAAATTTAGAACTTTTTAAACTAATGAAATATGCATAGACTTCATATACTTCTTACGTAGATACATCATATACTAAGCTCAAGGTAAAGGAACAACCATCTATTATAAAGAATCAATTCAAAAGGAGAATCAATATATCATAAATAAGTTTGCCAAACAAGGCCTTATTACAAAAGCTTCAGAAAAAAATATGAAAGCAACACTAGGGACATAACGCTAGACTAAAATTGTAGCATCCTCGAAATCAAGAGGACCTACCAAATGATCTGGAGAACGCTGATACCGAAACTGCTGCAAGAGTCTTCAATATGCTCTCTGACCTACACCTAAAAATAGTAAATTTGTATAGGGTTAGTACACCACTTGTACTAAGTATGGGTGTATGCACACATACATATAAAGCTATGCATGATGAAGGAAAGCACTTCCTAAACAACATGCCATTCCAAGAAAATGCACTCACTATATTTTAGAAAGTCTCGTGGTAGTACTAGTGCATTGAATTCATCCGCCATTGCTTGCTGCCATTTCAATTTTTTGACTGCCTAGGAGAAATAAGTTGGTTCAAGCATATTGATGTTGACTTTCATTATGTTCGTGACAAAGTATCTCAAGGGGATATTCTAGTTAAATATGCCCCGACGCGATTACAAGTTGCTGACATTTTTACGAACGACTTGTCTTCCTCTCAATTTTGTTTTTTACTATCACTAGACTTTCTTAAATCGTTAGTTGTGAATTGTGGTATGAATATGATGTATTTTAATGCATTCAAAACACACAACTCATTTTTTATATGATTACCAACCATTAGTGTCATTAACATAATTTTAGAACCACCCGGGCGAGGATTTGAGATTTTGATCCTCTTAGGCCGAGAGCTCCTCTTTGTACACTTAGATCATTTTTCAGTCCTTTTCTTGTTGTTGTTGTGTAGTTCAATAATTCCTTTGGTCCTATGTCTTACTTACAAGTAAACTGATTCATTGTAATCCCATACCCACAATGAATCAAGTGAGTAGTTCAAGAGATTAAGGAAATGAGTTAACTATAATTTGGGGCATCAATTTATTTATAAGTCAATACTTATTGACTATACTCATTCTTTAGTTGATGCATAATGTGCATAGTTATTTGGGGCATATCATTAGAACTTATGATCTTTATTACTTTGGGCATGAAGTCTTTATAAGCCAATCTTTATTGGCTAAATACATATTAATCATTTTGGATTTCTTGGGCTTATCATTAAAACTTGTGATCTTGCTTACTTTGGGCATGAAGTATTTATAAGCCAATCTTTATTGGCTAAATACATTAGTTGATCAATTTGGATAAGCATATTTGAATTCATTATTGGTTATGATCATTTTCATAATAAAAGAAGTCATTATAAGACAATTTTATTTGTCTTTGATCATTTTCATGTCATGAAGATTCATTATTAGCAATGTCCTTTACTTATTATAAACTTCATTAAGTAATGAACTCATCTAGACATTTCACAAGTAGCTCCTTAGGAAGTCATAGGAAGGTGACCTAATATGTATGATTATGTTTATGTCCATATGAATGACTTTGTAGTATTGGTCTACTTGTTATCAAGATGTGCATGGTATGAATCTATATGATGTGATCCTATCCTTATATGCACTATGTTGGTCTAAATGACTATATGACGAAGGTCTTGTATTGACATGAATAAAGTTGTCTTCACTGACTTGTTTATGCATGAATTGGATGTTAACGTTTGTGGTCTCATTAAGGGTTTACTAAACATTTGTGAGGTTATGGTGCTTCATGTGCATTGCACTAGTAGACTAAGATTGGGATCATGAACAAGATCTAATAATGATGTATATGCAAAGAAGTAAATATATGTGTGACTTGATGTAGTTTACTGTAATATTCCTAAGGCCTTAACCTAAATGTGTCTTTGATTGATTGTACTTATATGATGATATGTGTTGGTTTAGGTAGATTACATGTATGTTTTTTGTGGCCTTAAGGTGATGCATTGCACCAAGTATCACTAAAGGATTACTTGGGAAGTTAATGAATAAAAGAGAAGATGATTCACTGTTAAGGGAAAAAGAGCTTAGTGTAATGTGTAATGTGCCTTAAAAATGCAATAAATTCTCTATGTGATCTTATGTGATGTTTGGCCTTTGAATATGTTTATATGAAGTATGTGAATGATATAAAATGCTATGGTACAAAGGTTTTATGAAGATTTACTCAAAAAAGTCATGAAGTATGATTTCAAGAAAATGTCTCGTCATACTTAGTGCTTTCTTGTACTAATCTCATTCTTCTCTACTTTTTATATAAAGTATAGGTTATGGATGCTTAAAGGATGTCTATGATTGAGGATATTGATATGTGATTCCCAAACTCAAGGAAAGGGGTCCTTAAGTTCCAAGGATTCCCTACTCATGTCTTAATGTAAAGTTTATTAAAAGTTGTGCAGTTATGTCTTATGTTTTAAGGGTAGTGTCCCTAATGTACTCTAAAGTTGTTGAGTCTAAGATGACAAAGAGACTTAGGATCTAAATATGTATTATGACTTTTATATATATATATATAATTAAATTTCTAGCATATTATGTGCTATGAAAAGTTTTAAATTTCCGCTAAATTTACTATGTCAATGCGATGAATAATAACTATGGGCTTGTATAAGACCTCCGTGAGGTCAAGTACGCTATGTTACTTCTAGGGGGTGCTCCCCCGATGTGACAAAATATGTTCTCCTTTTTGTGTGTATTTTTTAAACTTTTAAATCTCCATTCATTTGGATTTTTAGTCAAATTAAATGGTGAACAGAAAAAGAACCCTTTTACCGAATCTCCACTAACAAATGCTCACACCAATAAGAAAATACAATGGATTATAGCACGCTATTTGTATTCAGTGTATCTATATGCCATGTAAAATCAGGATTAGTAGATAAATTTGGGTAATGACACATTACAGTGGGGACTACTAAATTAAATTTATGCTTAAAATAAATACATGAAGACTCACTAGTTTAAATGTACATAAATCGATTCTGAAAAATTAAAATAAAAAAAAAACTAACTAGTTTAAATGTACATAAATCGTTTCTGAAAAATTAAAATAAAAAAAAAACTAACTGCTTCAGGTACTTGTAAAGATATTACCTCAATGGTGATTAAAAATATTATAGGGGTAACTAATTTGAAGTGTTTTAAGTTCAAATAACTTTTAAATATTTTTGTAGTGTTTAGGTAGGACTAAAAAGTGTTTTAAAACATCTATTTTTAAGTTAAAAAGACAAAATAAGTCAATAGTTACAAGTTAAATGTAACATTTCGAAAATCCAAGATGTGTCTTAAAGCCTAATATAAGTGTCATAAGGTCTAGACATTGTTTTAAGGCCTATTTTAATGTTTAAAAGTCATTTATGAAGTCTATAAACCAAAACGTCTAATAATTTCCATGACGTCCGGAAACTAGTTCTAGGAGGTACTAGCGTGCCTAAGCATATTTGACTAGCTTTTAGAAGTCGGAAAATGGTGAAAATTGGTGGAAGGGTGTCTAACATGTGTTAAGTTAATTTATGGTCGAAATTCCAGGTATGGCTCCCCAAGGACCAACCAAGGGCCCTTGAGGAGGACCCTTGCACGTTGGAGTCAACAATGTCTGGGTAGTGTGCAATGACGAGAGGCCATCGATTATTCTTGTGTTGATCGACGGGGCGTCGTTGCCAACCATCGACCAAAACTTATAAAAATGGTTAGAGCCCTCGCCTGCACAAGTCTCTGATAAGAACCACAAATGTGCAGCACGGGGGAGGCCTGGTCCGTCGACTAACCCACGATCCATCAATCGTGGTGTCGTCGGTGGTACTGCAATTTCCTGCACATTTTTAATAAGTTTCAATTAGTTAATTAAGGGGTTAGGTCGTTATCTAGGGGATTATATAAGCCTAATTAACTTAATTAACCTCCCATATAAAGACCCCAACCCCATTAGTCTAATTACAATTCTCAAACAAAACTCTCTTCCTTCTCTATTTTTTCTCTCTCTATTGGAAGATACTATTGAAGACTAGCTAGGGGAGGGATTTATGGGCTGTAAAGTGATGATTACACCATCAAATATTCATCGAACGTTGAGGTATGAGGTCTAATTCACCTTTGAGACCTCTTTCCTCAAAGGGTTCCTTCACAATTGATTTTCAAAGTTGAGTTTTCAAGAGGGTTTTCATCCAATACGAAATTGATGTTATGAAATGATTTGTTTATGATTAATTTTGGATATTATGGATAAATTAACATGTATTTTAATTCAATTATGATATATCTTGATTGTTCGGTCCTGGTTGTAGATGACCTTCAACCCTGAACCCTATTTGATTTTGATATAAATTAAGTTGTATTTAGTCCAATTAACTTGGTTATTGATTGAATTACTATATGATGATGTTGTTGTATCAATCATTAACAAATTAGATTGAATTGTAGTATTTCATGCTAGTTCTTGAGAAGATGATCTTGGTTAGGAAGTGAATTGACCTAAGTATCTTGTCTTAAGCTAGTGTTTCTTCTAGTGTTTTTAACATGTTGATTATTGATTTATGATGATGTATACCCAAAAATTCGGTTGAATGAGGGCTTATGGTAAGACCTTGATGATGAACCATGAAGGAGACTTGGTAAGTCTTATGATCTCTATCCTTTACTTCAAATTGTGGTTAATTGTCATTAAATCATGATGTTGTGTTGGAGTATGCCTTATATTAGGATTGATAGGGTGGTATGATGTTGAATTGAAATGTCTTGATTGTGATTGTGATATTGATTAAGATGTAAATGTTATAAAGATACCAATGTGCCTTGTTATGAATGAAAATTAAAATGTTACATGAATTGTGATGAAAGGATTATACTCATACAATTCTTATTGAGATATGATGATGATGATTATACAAGGGTTAGACCCTATGACCTACAATAAGCTATGATGATTAATAAAGACATTAAAGACATCTAAATAAAGGGACTTAGCTTAGCACCGAGTAAACTTGACAATAGGAAGTGATCACTTCCCATAGAGGAAGATTCACCCTATAGTTCTACATGTGGTGTTGACTCCCCAAAGATTGATACTCATCCAATGGATTCTCACGAGAGGAGACCCCAATTGCCAAGTGTATACTATCTACTAGTTCTTGAACTGTGCTGCCCCATAGGAAGACTAGCTAGTGGATTCACCTAGAAAGCTAGAAACCTTGAGGGTAGGATTATTTTAGATTATGGTTTAAAGTATGTTGACAAGTATGCTATTTGTTTTGAATTGATGAATATGCCTACTTGAGTTGTATGTTTTCGTTGATGATGCATAAGGTTTTTTTCAAAGAATAAAGTAGCATGTTTTAATAAAATGTCCATTTTAGCATGATTTGACCTTATATGTGCATATGGTCTCATACGTAGTACAAGTAGCGTACTAACCCCATTTCTTCCTATTTCCTCAACATTTTAGGTTCCGGTCGTTGAAGTTTTTTGGAAGGCGACTTGAATCCTTCGATCATCCAAGTAGGGTAGGTCCTTATTTTCCTAAGGCAAATCTAATATCAAGCTTATGATGTTGTTTTAGTTCTAAGACTCTTATATTCTATATCCTTTCATATGAGTACGGATTTTGTAAAGCCTATATGTGGCTCTCTTTACGTTGATGTATGGGCTATGTCCAAATTGCTAATCGTGTTAGATGGTTATGAGATGAAACAATTTTCGAAGACTATGTTCTATCTTATATATATACCTATGTGCAATAAAAGTAGAAGACTATGTAACTTTTCTATATGAAGGGTCTATGTATACTCTCTCTCTATATATATTATGTGTATGTAGAGGTCTATGTAAACCTCCAAATAGAAGTAATTAAAAATTTTAAATTTTCCGCTAAATTTGACCTATGAATGTAATGATGTATGTTTTGATCGAAAAAGGGAAAATTATTTTTAGAGTAAATTTCAACTTTTTCGAGTCGCCACTTAATTTTTTAAGGAAAACTAAGAAAACTATTGTTTTCAAAAGACTTAACAGAAAAATCGATTGAAAATATTTAAAAGGGTTTGGGGATTCCTATTAAGGTCTTAGGAAGGTTTTGAAAGCACCTAAGACGTCTGCTAACTTGCGGTTATCCGACAACTAATTTATTTGGCTAAAACTTAATTTATTTTAAGATAAGATGTTGTTTAGAGTTGTTTGAAACAAAGTAATTAATTTTAAAATTGATTTGCGAATTTATTCACTCTTTTAGAATCGGTTTAAAATTAATTTTAAGTCGATAAAATTGTTATGGCATTTGCGGGATTCCTTAACACACACACACACAACACACACACACGCACACACGCACACGCACGCACGCACAAAAAAAAAAAACCACACACACGCACACACAAAAAAAAAACACGCACACACACGCGCACACACACAACACACACTCGCTCCCGTGTGAAAGGGGGAGGAGCGTAGAAAGGGTCCGACATGCCACTCACGCACAGTGCGTTCGCTGTCTTTTGACGTCGTAAACATGTCGTTTTCTTCTGTGATGATGATAACATAGAGATGGGTCTTCTATGTGGGGGGTGGGGGGAGAACACGTGGGTTGGATCGGATCAAAAGGGAAATGGGCCTGGGAAGTTATGGAAAAAAGAAAAGATTGGGCCTGAACTTATATATATATTTTTAGAGTGGGCTGGCTGAAAATAATATTAGGTTGGGATTGGTTTGGTTTGGGTATTTTATAAGAATATGTAGGCTGGTTGTATTGTTATTTTTTGGGCCGCTGGTGGGTAACGTTTTGGATTGGGCTTCTCTGGAGATATGAGGTTGGGCTGCTGAGATTCAACAGGGAAAAGGGCTCAATGTTTGGCCCTTTTAGTGGGTTTAAAGACAATGGAAGCCAAAAAGAATTAACGTAAATTAATTTAGCGAGCTTCTTAAATTTAACGAAGTAAAATAACTAACTTAGATATAAACGAATAGCTCAAAATATAAGTACAACTTTGACTAAACTAATTTAATTTAGATAAAGCACCTACTAAAATTAAAATCCTTTCGAGAAGATTTCGAACATTTATATAATAAACTAATTATGTACAAAATTATGAAACATATAGGTTACCTAAAATTATAAGAAAAAGTGACAAGAATTTTCAAAATAACGTGCAAACTTTGTATCATATTTTCCTATTTATTTTACTTTTCTTCAAAATTTATAAAACTAATTATTTTAGATCGTTTGAAATCAAAGCAGCTCGAAAATTAATTCATATGGTGGAGGTCCAAAATTTGGTGTCAACATGTGAACTAAGAGGCTAGTCTTAGTCGTCAAAGAGGACGATGACGCCGGTTACGTTTAGGGGGTCAACCCAGATGTGACATTAAAATTTTAACTTACGACTGATTCTACATTATAATTACAATCATGGCTATCACTTAAATTTTAATTTTGATTCAAATTTCAGTTGAACTTGCCTTTAAATTGTATAATGTTCTTCATATTTTCAGAATTTTTTTGGCAAACAACGATGGTTTGGTGCATAAGTACCAAATATATAGCGGTTTTCTGGTAAATACCAAACGTAGCTACTTTTTCATTAGAAATGAAACAATGCATTGAATGATTAAGGAGAAAATTGCACAATAATCTTTTAAAACAACAAAATTCAATAAATATAGGAGAAAGTTTGTATCACCATACATTTGTATCTTTATACAAAAATTAAAAACACATAATTTGAATTCTTTCTTCTTATTCGAATATGATTTTTCCAAACTCTAATAAAAATAAAAGAAATTCAAAATAATCAAAAATTTTATTCGAAGATACTATATTAATATATCTAAATAAAGAGTACATGTATTAAAAGTATGTAGTATATCACACTATATCTTAAATAATGTGTGTATATGTTTTTCACTTTTTATTTTTTCTAAAAATTAAAGTATTTTTCTAGGTTAACATAAGTTCAAAACATTGTGAATATTGGATATATAATAATTTAAAACTTATCAATAAAAAGGGTAATGATGGGGCATAAGTTTGCGTCTTCGATGCAAAATGAAGTTTAGAAGAAAAAAAAAGCGGATGAAATTTCTTTCAAGGGTTTTCAAAAATTAAGATTTAGAGAAAAGTGGGCATAATTTTTGAATCGTTTTTAAAACTGTTAATAATTTTGAAATGAAATTAATAATTTATATCTAGAGTAGAGTAGGAGGGTTTTTAATATTTCTTTCCGTATAATTCTGCGTGTTCCGTACAGATGTGTCATACGTGTCTACATACAATTGTTATATTTTGTCAGCTTACCAACTTTTAACTTTACAGACAATTAATTGCTATTTTTTATGAAGGCAACAAAATCTGAACATTACAAATTATTTAGTCACAACTTCAATATATATATATATACAAATATAAAGGGAGCTTCACCAAATTAAACATTTTTCTCCTTGGATCGTCTCTACTTGTATTCAGGTTTTTTCTTAAACCCATTTAAGTTCAATTTCGATTCGTTTGTGAATTTTGATTACTTCATGGTAGAGAATTTGTTGATTTTTTTTTGGTAAATGTTGTGTGAAGAAGTGTTTTCTATGTGATTTTATTTTTGTTTAAATTCTAGTTATCGATTTGATCGGAGAAGCTTTTGTTATATCTATGTTTAGATTGAAAAAAAAAAAACCCTTTTCTGGTAAAGAAGGGGAAATTCAATTGGTTTTGCTTTTTTTTTTTTTTTGGCCCGATTTGATGATGAAATGGTGGACCAAAATCAAGATATAAAGAATCTAATTTTAGATTGAGAAACAGATCTTCTGTTTGAATTTTGTAATTATTTGAATGGAAGTAACATTTATCTTGTTTAACCTGCATTTGTGATATATATACCTTTTTTGAATATTTCCAAATGAATTCGTTTCATTTCCTCTTTTACTATTACTTGTTATTTGGGAATGGTTTTCTTGTCTGCCTCCCAAGATAGGGGTAAGATCTATGTAGCCCTCCTTATACTTGTCGGATATATTGTTTTTGTTTACTATCTCTACTTTTGCTTTTGCGTTTGAGTTAATAAATAGTAAGTTGTAGTTTTGAGTCTCTCTTTTCTTATCTTGTGATTTTCAGAGCTCTGTGACATGATAGATGGGGTGAAACAACAGCTCTCGGCTCTTAGAAGCCTCTGAGTTTCCATCTGCATTGGGGTTATTCTGTTTTCTACATCATGATTTCAAATTTGCAGCTCATAGAGCATTTAAGTTCTCGTGCCAGATGCACGATGAAGTAACAGTAATTAAGAATGTTGTTCTACTGAAGCACGACCTTGTTGCAGACGGTTGAACTCTGAAACAAGGTTTCGTGCCTGTAAATAGAGAATTATCATATCAGCAGGAGTGTTATTTATAGTATAAATTAGTAGGATTGTTTGTTGAAAATGGTGAAAAATGGAAATGTAGTGATGCAAAAATATGAATTGGGGAGATTATTAGGTCAAGGCAACTTTGGTAAGGTTTATTATGGAAGGGATCTGGAAAGCGGACAAACTGTAGCCATTAAAGTAATTGATAAAGAGAAGGTTCAGAAAGCTGAATTGACTGAACAGACGAAACGAGAGATATCCGTTATGGCAATGGTCAAACATCCACATGTTGTGCAGCTATACGAGGTCATGGCAACTAAGAGTAAGATTTACTTTGTGATCGAACATGCCAAAGGTGGCGAGCTTTTCAACAAACTGACAAAGGGGAGGCTCACAGAAGATGTTGCTAGAAAGTTGTTTCAGCAACTAATCAACGCAGTTGAATTTTGCCACAGCCGAGGTGTTTATCACCGTGATCTCAAACCGGAAAATCTCCTACTGGATGAGAATGGAAACCTAAAGGTCTCAGACTTTGGTTTGAGTGCATTAGCTGAGTCTAAGCGACAAGATGGGTTACTCCACACAACCTGTGGTACACCAGCATATGTTGCTCCCGAGGTGATTGGTAGAAAAGGATATGAGGGTCCCAAAGCTGACATCTGGTCTTGTGGGGTGATTTTATTTGTCTTGTTGGCTGGTTATCTTCCATTCTATGACTTAAATCTTATGAATCTGTATAGGAAGATATGCAGGGCAGAGTACAAATGCCCTAATTGGTTCCCTCTAGAAGTGCGTAAACTTCTCTCTAAGATCTTAGACCCAAACCCTCGTAAAAGGATTTCAATCGCCAAAATTAAGGAAAGCTCCTGGTTTAAGAAAGGATTGGAATCTAAACGTGTGGGAACTAAACAAGAAGTAAACCAACATGTTATTGCAGATGGTAATGCTGTTTCCAGTTCAAATTCAGAGAATAGTACCTCTTCCTCCGACACCAAATTAGAGTTGATAAAACCTGCAATCTTTAGTGCATTTAATTTCCTCTGCCAGTTTAATTTGTCTGGTTTATTCATAAACAATGATCAAAAGGAGGAGCTGCGATTCACATCTGTGAAACCTGTCCCAGTCATCATATCCAAACTTGTGGAAGTTGGCAGGAGTCTGAACCTTGAAGTAAAGAAGAAAGAAGGTGGATTTCTTATATTAGAGGGATTAAATGAGAGCAGATATGAAACCCTGTGCATTGGCGTGCAAATCTTTGAAATTTCCGTATCCAATTACTTCATTGAACTGAGTAGGTCAAGTGGTGATGTGATTGATTACCAAAACATGTTGACGCAAACTATCAGACCAGCTCTTGAGGAAATTGTTCTGGCTTGGCTAGGTGTGCAATCTTATCAATAGTAATTGTAGAATCACTAAAATGAAGCTTCTGATTTCGAGATGCTAGCTGATCATACTTTGTATTAGTAGTTTAAACTAATTCTGTTTGTTTGAAGCGCTAGTTCTATTTGGTGCACCTGTCTATGGAAGCATGTTACTGCAAACTTTGTTTATTTTCTCAGAGTTGTCTCCCCTCTCTTATTTTATTGCTTCAGTTATAGTTTCTGCCTTATGCGATAAATGCTGCAATAGTACTAGTTTCCATGCTTGCATGGCGGAAGTTGTGTTGCATTTCTATTTGGAAATTTGTTCTCAAGAACAGACAGAATCAGTGGAACAGCAACAGGTATGCTGTTTATGATATCGTGTTGGTTATGTTGTTTGAGGAAAACATGCAAAACCTAAATAATGTGTGTGAATCCGTTTTTACTGTGCATTTAATTTGCTTACCTCTATTGAATAAGTTGTCAATCCACCTTGTTTTGGACCTGACTATTTAGGTGAAAAATTCAATAAAAGAAAAGAGTGTGCATGCCCGCTCTTAGTCTCTTTTACTCTACATATATATACATACATACAACTTACAAGTGCTAAGTTCATAAATGATACTATTTCTGTATCTCTTCAATCAAATAAAGAGAGATTTCAAATGGAGTTAGATATTACACTTATTTCAAATTCAATATAGGCTTTGTTTTATCATATAATCATGTGATCGATTATCATATTGTATTAACGAGCGCCCTAAGAAATTTAAGTGAACAAATTCGATGCTTCCATTGTATTTTTGTTAAATGATGACGAACCCATTCTTATGGATGCCCCATGTCAGCCATATTATACTTTCTCTGCAATCATTTTCATTTTCTTTTTCTTTTTGGTGTAGCCATGAATATTTAAATCAAAAAAATTTCAGAAATAGTTATACTCTAGGTCTAATTATTTGATGTTTCTAGTCTCCAATAACTTTGGATTTTAATGTCCGTTTCTACCATATATAGTGAGATTTTATTTTTTCAAAACATGAGAATTAGGGGCGTACAAAATCGAATAGAAAATCGAACAAAATTGCAAGTCGAGTCAAAGAAAAAAAAATTCGATTAGTGGTTTGGTTTGACTTTGTCTGGTATCGGGAAAAAACTCGATTATATTTGGGTTGGTTTGGTTTAACTAAAAAAAATCAACCCGATATTATATATGTAATTTTAAAATTTTATATTACACAAAAAAGTATTTACTTTGATGTCATTTTAAAATATTTCTTTTACTATTTCATAGTTTTTATCTTTTAATATATTGTTTCAAGTTTAAAACTTAAAATTCGGAATGGTGCAATAAAAATTATAGTTCATAGATGTTGATATATAATAAAACTTAAATCAAAATCAACCTAATACTAATGCGAAAAAAAATTAATTTAATATTAAGAATGACAATAATATTTAATATTTGTTCTTTAGTTTTACATTGGTTTAGACAATTAAAATACATAATCTAATTTTAATTTTTCTTAAATAGTAAGTAATGACTCCCTCCGTCCGGTATTGTTTGTCATGATTTCTATTTACAGAGTCAAACTTTAAGAATTTTGACTAACATTTTAAGATGTATTTTTTCATCATATTGATATTCGAAAATTTGTAATTTATAGTACTTTTCATATAGTTTTAGAATATCTAAATTTTTTGCTTAAAATATCAAATTAATATAATCTAATTTAACTTTGAAAATTAGTCAAATTAACTTTCGAAAAGCGCAACATGACAAATAAAAGTGGACGGAGGGAGCGCTAATACTTATTAAACTTCTTTTAGCATGATTTAGTACTTTTAAATTATGGTTATTTTCATTATGACTTTACAATATTCATTTTATATGATGATTTCACTATTATTTTTATTGAATATTTTTGTGTCATCAGTAATTGTCTCATATTTTGTGTTATTTTTTTAAGAAACACCTTGATAATTATATTTTGGATACTAAAGAAATATTTGGAGCACAAGTTAAGTATATGCTTGTATGCAAGTTTTACCAAAAAATCTAAAAATCTGGAAAAACTCAAAATTTATTAGTTTGGTTTGATTTATAAATTAAAAAATTTGACACAATGGTTTGATTTGGTATTTGAGAAACTCAAACCAATCTGAGGTTCAAAAATCCGAAAAATTCAAATTTTATTAGTTTTGTTTGGTTTATAAATTTAAAAAGTTTACACCAATGATTTGATTTGATATTTGAAATAGGTTGAACCCATCGACAACCCCTTAAATTTGGCACCAATTTTCACTTACACACTTTAAGTAGACTTTATTCATTTTAAACACCTTAAGTAGAGGTCCGCTATGTCATTGTGACACGTTTTTGCCAATCAGCTATAAATACAAAGTGTGTGTAACACACATGCGGATGACATGACATGTTGACTAATTAAAAACTAACATGTGACATTTTAATGTAACAATAATAGTTTTAAAATAAATTATTAACAAACTAACTAATTTTTTAGTAAAAATAAATAAATAAAATTACATATTTTCTAGCATCCCACCTCTACCCCATGTGTCTTACGTCCCTTTCCCTCCCCAACTCTACAACCATTTTTTTTATTCTTCTTCCAATTTTTTTTAAAAAAATCATTAGATTTTAGATTATTTTTTAATTGATTTTGAAAATTATATATGACATTCTTCTACTACTATTTTAAAAGCAAATGTGTGTCTTATTCTAAAAGATCTTTTCAAAATTAGTGGGATCATTTTTAAAATTTTTGTTCTTATAAACTTTTTTTATTTATTTTTTCGTATTTTATAAGGTTTTTTTTATCATGAATTTTCATGGGGGAAGGTCAAGTAAGTGGTACGGCTAAAAAGTGAAGAAGAAGAAGAAAAAGGAAAAAAATTGGGGAAAAAAAAAACCTCAGGCGGTTAAAATGGGTGCAACACATATAATATGTCAAGTCAGCAAAAAGTGTCAAAATGACACAGCGGGACTCAACATGAGGTGTCTAAAATGAACAAAATTTAGTTAAGGTGTCTAAGTGAAAATTGATGTCAACTTAAGGGGGCTACCGATGGGTTCAACCTTTGAAATACCCAAACTAACCCGGTCATGTGCACCTCTAATGACAACATTTCTTTTTTGATGTCCATGCCTTACAAACTTAAGTCTTTGTTTGTGCATCTTTTTTGGTGCTCTCCAATTTGGTTCTTGTATGGGAGACCCTTTTTAAAAAATTAGGTGTGAAGGACAAATATCTCTCTCTCATGATGTGTATCATATATGTAAGTCAAAAAGGTGTATAAAATTACAAAAAAATGGGTTTAGGAGAATAATTGGCCTAAGTTTAGTTAAGGTATATCTCTGAGATTTCGATCATAGTCTAGGGGGTACTTCTACCGTTTCCCTGAACTTTATTTAAAATGCTTTCAAATAGAGATTGTTTTTTCAAAATTCTAATGATTTTTTACGAAATAATAAGAGAGAATGAGGAAAATATCTCTACACCAAATTAAAGAAAAAGAACAGTTTCATAACTACTCTATATAAACTTTCAATCTGAAATTGAACTCAAAAACAAAAAAACCACAAATAAGCATAAATAAATGCGATAGCGAAAAATAAATTTGGTAAAAATAAAATTAAAAAGCGAAATTTCAAATTCACCATTGTTGGTTCATTGTGGTTTACCTCTTCTATTTTTAATTTTATTTTGTTTGCTGAAATTACGAGGGGTTTGAGAAAAAACTTGAATTCCTGTTTGAGCTTCATATATTAAGAGTCTGTTTGGCTCAGCTTAAAAGCTGGTCAAACTGACTTAAAAGCTGGTTTTTGACTTATTTAGCTGTTTGACAATACTCAAAATAACTTATTTTAAGTTTTAAAAAAACTTATTTTAACCCAAAAGTTAAAAGCTGGGGTAGGGGTGCTTTTTTTTTTAACTTATAAGCTGTTTTAAGTTGACCACATTTTTACCTTTTTGCCCTTAATATTTTTATACAATCTCCAAATTACCCACATAACCCTAACATCTCTTTCTTCCATTTTTCCCTTTTCACGTGTGGATGATAGATAATTACTATTACTAATGAATGAAAATAAAATAAATCTTAAATCTTTCAAGTGATATATTCAAATTATATATTATTAAAATGTAAAATAAGTTGCACATATAACTTAAATAAAAATTTATATTCCTCTTATAAATTATTTGTGATAATAAAAAAATATGTGAATGATAGACAATTATTATTACCTATGAATGAAACTAAAATAAAATCTTAAATCGTTCTTTGATCTATTCAAATTATATATCTTTAAAATCTATAATAAGTTTATATTCCTCTTATAAATAATTTGTGATGAGAAAGAAATATGTGAATGATAGCAAAATATAATTATTTATGGCTGTAAAATATAAATTAATTAACTTTTATTATGTTAACAACTTTTAAGGGTATTTCAGACATTTTGATTTAAAAAGCTGTTTATCAGCACTTATTTGCCAAACACATCAACAACTTTTTTTTTAACTTCAGCACTTTTATCCAAACGCATAACTGCTTATTTTAAAAATAAGTTTCAGCACTTTGAAAAGTACTTTTTTAAAGCTGCTTTTATTAAGCCCATCCAAACGGGCCCTAAAGCTTTTTTATGAGTTAGGTGATTGTTGTTGCAAAATATGATTAGTGTATGATTAACTAAGCATAAATCAATAGATTTGGAGCTCCTAAAGACGAAATTTTGAAGACCACCATTGAAGGACTTTGAGAAAAACTTGAAGAAATCATGAAATGGGTATAATAACGTTGTGATATAAGAAAACGGAAAGAATTAAATAAAATTAATCAATTATATAATCTCCAATGAGAGACCGCTGGCCATATAAACTATTTAATTTAATTTTAGTCACTTTTTGTCTTCTGTTGAACCCTTACGTGCCTACAAAGGTCTATTCACCCTCTTGGACAGGTCATCGTTTAAGGGTCATAAAATATCGAATATAAATAATTCAGAGGGGTAACAGGACCCCCGTGAAGTATAAGGTGTTGTTTGGTTGGCAACAAGTTATTCCGTGATTAGTTATTTTGAGCTTAGCTATCATGGGATAACTTATCCTATCATCATGATATAAATGGTGGGATAAGTTATAACAAGCATGACAACAAAAAAAGATACAAAATTTTTATCTCATCACTATTTTTTTTGATCCATCATACCAAACGACCCCTAGGCGTGTAGTCAATAATTGACTAATAGGTTAAGAGGGCATTTGACTATTTTCTCTAATTTTTATTTATATAAGAAATAAATAGTAAGTAGATATAAATATGAGATTTTTGTAAATTAATTTTTACATTTGAAAAATTTTCAAATCATGATTTTTGGAGAATTTAAAACATGAGATGAAATGAACTTGAAATTACATGTCCAAACGCTGATTTTATGTCAAAGGCTTCTTAAAAATGAATTTTTCCATCTCTTTATTTTAGTTTTTTAACTCTTTCTTTTATATTCCTTCAAAATAACTTAAGTAGACTATATAAATAAACGAGTATGTAAGTATATTTTAAAATATTAGACTACATTACAAAAATTCAGCCTCTTTACCACATTAAACTTTCTTCTCTGTTATTCACTCATTAGCTTTCCAGCTGACACTGTCACGATTCAAAACGAGTCGTGAGTGGCACCCACACTTAATCTCCTAAGTGGGCGAACTAAGGATTTCAAACCCCAACATATGCCTCAATTACGAATAACAACAATAATGCAAAAGCTCCAAACTTGTTAAAGCAACCAATCAAATCAAAATCTAAAGTCTATTACACTTTATCCCCAAAACCTGAAAGTCATCACATCAAGAACCTCTACTCTTAAAATACCAAGTTGAAAGTATTAATGACACCAGAATAAGTAAATAAAAGGATTCATGTCCAAAATTTAAGGACAATATTTGATAAGTTTTATAAATCCTCCATCAAAGTAAAAGAATATAAAGTGATGATGCACTTTATTTTTCAAAGTGATGTTGAGGTATGTCATGGAAATATAATGAATTTTAAAGTCATGACAATGTGCTTATAATGGAAATTTATGAAGTACATATAAATGATTAGTTCATTCTTTGAAGAGAATGTGACTTGTGATGAGTATCGTGCATGCTCGACCATTCTATAAGAGAATGAGTCTAGATGTGATAAAATCATTATGGATTGGATATATGCCAAAACTCACCTCTATGGAAGGTTTGAGAAAAAATGATACATGTCAAAACTCACCTCTACGAGAGGTTTGAGAGGAAGTAAATTTTATTTGGCAGAAATGGCTAATCGTATTGTACGTTTATATGTCACTATGGTATGTTTATTATGAACTACCGAAAGGGAAAAAAAAGATATAGTTCTTGCCTATAAGGGTTGTGGTTATTATTGTGTGGCAATACAAATTTGTCATTTGTTGTGTACCTATGGTACAACAAAAGTAAAACAAGAAAGACGTTTTGCTCGTAATGATTTTGACCATGACAATAATAATATAATTTCCTCCTTGAAGGAGATGTTCACCATAGGGATGGTGTCATGCAATATGTGATATTACAAAAAATTAATTACAAGCTCTAACGAGTTGTGCTATTATCAGAGGAATAATATTGGGGTTGTAGTAAGTCTCAAAAGAAACTTTTTAAGTTTCGGATGGATTGAAAATAAATATTGAGACTATAAATCACTACAATCGAAGAGGGTTATAAATATTTAAGTAAAAGATTATCCCACTCTTCCTCTTGTTTGTTGTAGACGAACATGTACATGCTGATGAAATCACATGTAAAGGTAAATTATAAGTGTACTAAAATAAAGATCAGTTGGCATGACTGTTTGACCATTCCGATTAAATGTGATGCAAACGTAATTGAGAATTCAGGTGATTTATATGATGAAGAAATAAAGATTTTTCAATAACTCTTTTGTGTTGCTTGTTCTATTGATAAAATGATCATTGCACCAGCTGAGGTTGGATTATAATCCCTTAAAATTTTTAGAACATATAAAAGGGTGAATATGTGCACGTTCACCTGCCATGTGGATCATTTGCAACTATATGATCGATGCATCTATGCGATGGTCACATATTTTTTGTTGTCAACTTACAGTTGGTTTTGTAAGGTTGTTTGCTCGAATTTTTAAAATTGAGAGCACAGTTCCATACTATGAAATTATATTAATAATGCTTGTTGATTTAACAGAAATTGTATGCCTCCAATTATAACTTAATCATGGTTATGAGAACAAAACTTCCAAATAAGATTTGGTATGAGATAATTTTATTTAACATGTAGCAACACATGTATGCATCAAACCAACAAGGTTTCCCCATTAAAATTGGTTCAGGGTCAGGAACCATATAATTTTCATCTAAAATGTAGAATGTGCGGTTATGATTTTAATTGTTCCACCATGCACAAAGATGAACTTTCAAATAAGGTTGGAATGAATGTTAGATTTTCTAACATTAGGGGGAGAGATGATTGACAGCTAAAAATTATGTGTGATGTGAATTATGAATTATCTAGATCCTCGTTAAATAAATATGTGAACTTAAAGTTCAAGGGATAATTCATTTGCATAATGTTGTAAATCAGTTGCCAGATGAATGCACTGACCCTATGATATAATTCAGCTGCAAATGCTCCAACGTGAAGTCCTTGAAGGACAGAGTCTATGATACGCCGAAAGTGTAATAGTCCATTCGATTCCAAATATAAAATTCCTTGAAGAAGGAAGGAGCAACTGATCAATATGGTCATGATAGTGAGGCAAGTGCTATAAAAGAGCACATTGACATAACACTTCATAAAATTTTGAAAAAGGTTCAGGTACCTGATAAATAAAGAAAAATGAAGAGATCTCGATAAGTTATGTTTTGTTGGAATCGATATCAAATAACCGTCGACGGTATCATTGATATGAGGTAGCGCTCAATGATATAAATCGTGACGAGGATATTGAATTCAAATCTGTCATAGAGTGTGGACAGATAAATGGTTGGCAAAGTAAAATGCATAATTCAAGTATATAGTTCACTTAGAAAAGTGACGTTCTGTACTGGTAGTCCATAAGTCAAGATATAATGTCAGTGGAGCACAATAAATTATTATGCGATGGTATAATCGTAATATATCAAGTACAATTTGTGTCTTGGGGCATAAAAGTTTTTCGCAAAATCCCGACATTATTGGAGATGTTTTCTCCTATGGTGGATGCAATGAAGTTTGTTTTGATCTGACAACATATGACAAACTTGAATGCATATAATGAATAATTATCATGTCTAGCTAGACAATACTTAAGGTTATATAAAAATCCTTGAAGTAATCGAGGTGTGAAGCATATAAGAGATTGAAAGAAACTTTTTTAATATATAAAGCCTCAAGAATCCTTATATGGATTGAAATAGTCAAGGAAGAAAAGAGTACAAAAGAATGACCCTAATTGTCCTTGTATTTTTATTAAAATGTCTTCGTAAGACAGAATTTTGTCTTGACCTACAGATTGATAATTTGACAAATGAAATATTTGTCTAACAGTGCACATAGTTTTGATGCAATGTTATATGGATAAATCACATTCATTGAGTACCCCAATGATTATGAGATCACTTGACATAAATGATGATTCAGTTTGATCTCAAAAGAAGGATGAAGAACTTCTTGGTGATGAAACTCCATATCTTGGGCACTAGTGCATCTTACTAACAATATTTGACCAGATATTTACTTTGCAGTAAATTTTCTGGCAAGATTTAATTTCTCCCCGATAAAAAGACATTGAAATGGTGTTGAGCACATGATTGAATGTCCTCGAAGGACCATAGTTATGGGTTTATTCTATTCCGAGGAATCCAAGAAAAAATTATTTGGTTACACAGATGCATAATATTTATTTGATCCGCATAAAGCTCTATCTCAAGCACGCTATGTGTTTGCATGTGGAGGTACAGTAATATCCTGGCGATCGATGAAGCAAATGTTGCTATGTAGAAATAAAAATCCTCCATGAAGCAAGTAGAAAGTGCGTCTGGTTGAGATAAATGGCACACCATATTTAGGAAATGTGTGGGTTTTCTTTGAAAAAGAATATGTCAACCATAATGTACGAAGATTGGAGACATCATCACAAGAAATTAAGTGATGGTTTAATCAGAGGAGTATAATACGCGTTGCACTCTTTTTTCCTTGATCGAGGTATTTTTCCACTGCGTTTTTTGGCAAGGTTTTTAATGAGGCAACAAATAGTGAGTATCAAAAGATATGTGTACTCTTTTTCCTTCACTAGAATTTTTTCCCACGGGATTTTTCCTAATAAGGTTTTAACGAGACACATTATTTATGGACACTCAAGGGGGAGTGTTACAAATCCATTGAACTAATTAAGTGGATTGTCCATTGGATATTCATGAATTACTGATTCATGTATGTATATTTCCAAGGTTATATGATCCATTATCAATAAACATGTATCTATTAATTTGGTGACCTTTGGGAGTGATATCTCAACACTATAAATAGAGACATCACTCACCATTTCAAGTACACACTTGAATAAGAAGAAAATGACTCTACTTTTATCTACTTCTCTTGTCTTCTTCTCTTTATACTTATACTAGTTAACATATCCGCGCTTCGCCCGAACCTCATTAGATTTATGAATAATTTTTTTTGTTTAAATATTTTGAGTCAAACATTATTATCATTGAACCCAATAAATTATAGTTTTCAACTTGTTGTTCACTATCTATGCTTTTAGTATTTTAAATATAGTTGATTTCGTATAATTTATTTGGTGTGTTATCTTTAGAAACATGTAAAGAAAGATAAAAAATTCATGGAAATTTTCTTTTTGTTTATACGGCTGTAGTATATTCTAAATTATATTTTAGGAGGGAGTTAAATTATACAGTGTTCATAAAAAAATATTAATGAATAAAGTTACTCTAAATAAATTGATAACCAATATTTTATAAAAATCAACCTTTTATTATTTTACAAGCAATAGATTCTTAAAGATATAATTATTTTAGATAAAATAATATAATAAGCATGACACACATGATTTCTCAATATACCGAAGATGATTTTCACCAAAATAAAAATCAACCTTTTATCATTTTACAAGCAATAGATTCTAAAAGATATAATTATTTTAGATAAAATAATAATAATAAGCATGACAAACTGTATAATTTAACTCCCTCCTAAACAATATTTTTAACAATAATAAATTTTTAAAAATAAGTTGAAGAGACATATTATTTAAGTAGGGAATGTAAATAGATGGAGGTTTTGTTGTAACTTATTAGGTATAATTAGAATAATAAATATGAATGAATTTTTTAATTAATAAACAAATTATTTAATAAAAAAAATAAAAAAAAAAAAGAGGAAAAAAAGAAATTGAAATGGAGGCCACAGACAGGTGCTAAATCAGTTCCACTATGCTATGAGTTTACTTTTATAACAGTATGATATTTAAGGAGAATATTTTGCAAAAATATTTTGAAACAACAAAATCCAATAAATATAGGAGCAAAACAATAAAATCCAATAAATATAGGAGAAAATCTATCATCCATCTAAATGAGACGCATTTATATCTTATTAAAATAAAACATATAATTTAGGTTCTTTCTTCTTCTTTTACAACGATTTTTCAATATTCTATAGAAACTAAAAAAAGTTTAAAATAGTCAAAATTTCTATTCAAAGATTCTATATCAATACATCTAATTTATCTAAATAAAAAATATTTATATTTAGAGTATGTGATGTATCATATATCTTAAATAGTGTGTATCTATGTCTATAAGTTTTTATTTTTTTTCTTATAAATTAAGCATTTTTTTTAGCTATAGACATGGTAAGAAAATCATGTGCAATATAGGAAGAGAAGAGGAGAAAATCAAGGAGAGTAAAAACTAGTGAGAGAGATAATTTCTTATACACTTGGGTGATTTAAGGCATGAAATAAGGTACTCTAGTTGTTACGAAATTAATAATCTTGCCAGAATAATTATTTAGAACTAACAATGCAAAGGGTAATTATGGGGCTTAAGTTTATGTCTTTAGTGCAATATGAAGTCTAGAAGAAAAAAAAGGAAAGTATGAGCTATGATTTATTTGGTGAAAATTTCAAATTAATGTATTTTGGGAAGTGTTTCGGAAAAGTATTTGGTAATTTTTTTTTAATGTTTGATTAATAAATTTTAAAAACACTTTTGAACAGTATATTATGTTTAATTGAAGTTTCTAAAAGGTATATGTCCAAATAGGTCAATGATATTATATTTAATAAGTTGGTCCAAATCAATTTGCTAATGGAATGTTTCAATACGGTAGAAAAGTGTGTTTTTAGCTAATAATCCAATCAAAGAAATAATTGAAACAAGTATGAAATCAAAAATTTTAATTGCACTTCTGATTATAAATAAACTTTTTAACATTTGAGTACATACCATTAAATGATTTAGACACACACTTAAAAGATAGCACTTAAAGTCATGAAAATGGTTAAATAATTAATTTATATGAATTTTTATGGGTGAAAGCACATAGTATGTGCTAAAAATTGATAAGTAAAATTTTCATTTGTTCATATAAAGTATTGTCATTTTTGAAAAAATATTGATTTTTCATCCTGACATAATGTATGAAATGATCCTTGAATAATTATAGGGTAATATGCAAATTCTTGATAAGACTTTTATAAAAATGTTATATTCTTCCAAATAAAAATATGGTTTTTCAAAAAGTGCTTCAAAAGATGTTGACTATAATTAAGAAGATTGGTTTTGTAGAAAAAAAATGTATTCACACTCATATACATAAGAATTATATGAAGAAAAAAAAGATATTTTTTTTGAAAAATATTAATAATTAGACTTCTTAAAACTATTCAATTTATAATATTTATGGAGAAAGATTCGTAATAAATATATAAAAGTGATATATTTAATCCAATAAGGAACGTTTGCAACAAAATTTCCAAATGACTGGATAGGATATTAATATATCTAATACAATTTAGATGAAAAATGTTGTCCTCTAAAAAGGAAATGTTTAATGAATTGATTTTCAATTATGAGATTTATAATTATTTTTGTCTTCGAAAGAAGATATTAATCAAAGAGAATGATTTTTTATAATAAATGTGAATCCCTCAAATATTATTTGAAAATAAAACTCTTATTGCACTCCAAATTTTTTTTTTTTGTTAGGTACATTAGTAGAAATAAGAAGAAGATTCATAATTATGAAACTGAATATATATTGTTATAACCTGAATTATTCAACGTGAACGACCTATTTATATTTAAACAATCATAAGCAAATTCATAAATATACTTTTTAAAAACGAAAAATGCACAAGTACCCCCCTTCCCTCAATTTCAAACTATGATCGAAATTCGGAGACACACCTTATTAAACTAAGGTCCTATTACTCTTTGATCCTAACTTTTTTTTAAAATAATTTTATACACCTTTTATCTTACGTGGTACATTACCTTTTGTCTAATCGCTCTTTTGACTTCAAAAAGATTTTCTTTATCAATATATTGTTTCTTCTTGATACATCTTTATAATAAAAAAAGGGAAAAGGTAGAAGTATTTTCTTAGACAATAATCCAAATTTCAGAAACACATCTTAATTAAACTAAGGTCATATTACATGAATTTATTGTAATTTTGTACACCTTTTTAGTTTACGTGAAATTCAAATATATCTTACGCGTCTCAACTGCACGGAGTCACGTGGTGTGCCACATAATTCATACAATATTATATATAAAATAAATTTAGGAGAGTAATAAAATCTTAATTTAGTTAATTTGTGTCTCTAAAATCTTGATTATAATTTAGGATTGAGAATTCACTTATGAAAAAAGAAATCAGCCGCACATTAAGATCAGTTAATAAATTTTTAACATCTAATTAGATGGAAAATTATTCAAATCAAGAACAAAACTCGTTGCTTTTTCTTTCCCTATAAATTAATTGAAGACAAATTATATCCATTATTCAGTCGACCCAATTTTGTTTTGTTCCATTTCAACAATCTAACACAATTTTATTTGTTTGACACGCAAATAAGTATATGGTGTAAAGAAACATTACTAATAAAAATAACTTTTAGAGACTTAAATATTGATAATAATAAAAAGTATTAAAGTTTTTATCGGCATTAGTTAAGTGTCATTAGAATCAGTGTCGCTAAAGACTTTAGAAACATATACAAAAAGTGTTAATTAAGCAAAAATATATATTTAACGACAATTAAATAATAAATGATGCTAATAATCATTTTTGTGGCGGTGAAAGCAATCCTAAATTTTGCCGACCAATCCTGCCGTTGGCATCTCACATTTTTTTATTCTTATTCAACTGTCACTAGAAAATATAGTTGTACATAGGTGAGTCGTATTTAAATAAAGCATGTAATCAATATATTTAGTTTAAAATTGACTAATATCTATTTTTTATTAAAATTTGTATCAAAAGTGCTTTCAAGAAAAAATTCAAAATTTTGAGAAAATAGTTTAAATTACTCTATGGAAATACGTATTTTTTTTATAAAAAAAAAAGAAATTAACTAAAATCCACATATTCTTTAAAAATACGCATTTTTAATATTCAAAAAACATGACTGAAGGTTTTTAAAGCTTTCTAACAAAAAAGAAAAGCATGAGTAAAAATAATTCATATTAAAGCTCTCTCATCTTTCCCAATAAGCTGTTAAATATTTTTGCACAAAATTATTTGACAAAAAGATTTGCTTGTAAATATCACTGTAATTATTTTCGCAAAAATATTTAACAAAAAGATTTGCTTGTAAATATCACTGTAATTATTTTCCCTCCTAGCCATCTAAGGAATAAGCTTACATAGATGATTGGGACGTAATACAAATTATAATATAATTTGTGATTAATTATTTTAAAGGAGAAATAATATGTAATGAATATTTTCAGACTGAGATTAAGTGTAATTAAAGACTAAAAAGTCCTTATACCATTCACGAAAATTCTGTCATGTCCAAACGTATCTAGATATAATTGTTATATTTTCTCCATCCCTATTTACTTATCTATATTTTCTCTTCCTATTTACTTGTCAATTTTAACAAATCAAGAAACGATAATCTCTTTTTCTTATTATATTCTCATTTAAACTTCTTGAAAATTTATAAATTTTAATTTATCCTTTTTGAAATCATATTTAATAAAAATAAAATTATAACTTCACTATATTAATTATTATTGTCTTAATATATTTTTTTTTTCTAAAAAGGACAATTCTATAGGGATTGAGAGTATTTTGTCGTATTGCAAGGAGCATACCAACTTTTCACTTACAGACAATTACTCACTATTTTTTATGAAGGCAACAATATCTGAACATTATAAATTATTTAGTCACAACTTTAATCCTTTCATGTATATATATGTAAATATAAAGGGGAGCTTCACCAAATTAAACATTTTTCTCCTTAGGTCGTCTCTACTTGTATTCAGGTTCTTTCTTAAACCCATTTTAAGTATTAATTTTGCTTTGTTTGAATTTTTATTAATCATGGTAGAGAATTTGATGATTTTTTTTTTTTTGCTAAATGTTGTGTGAATTCTGGAATTTACACTTGTTCATGTTTGCCTTTTTTCTTTTTTGTTATACAGAAAAGAAGTGTATATTAAGTGATTTCATTTTTTGTGTTAATGCTAATTATCGATTTAATCGGAGAAGCTGTTGTTATATCTATTTTTAGATTGAAAAAAAAAAAACCTTTTCTAGTAAAGAAGGGGGTTAAATCGATTTGATGATGGAATGGTGGTCCAGAATCTAATTTTAGTTATTTAAATGGAAGTAACATTTATGTGTTTAACCTGCATTGGTGATATATATATACCTTTTTTGAACATTTCCAAATGAACAATTTCAGCAAAATCTTTTCATTTCCTCTATTACTATTACTTGTTATTTGAGAATCATTTTCTTGTCTCCTCCAAAGGTTCGTGTACACTCTGCCCTCCCTAGACTTGCGGTGATATATATATATCTCTAGTTTTACTTTTGCGTTTAAGTTAATAAATAGTAAGCTGTAGTTTTGAGTCTCTCTTTTCTTATCTTGTGATTTTCAGAGCTCTGTGACATGAAAGATGGGGTGAAACAACAGCTCTTGGCTCTAAAAAGCCTCTAAGTTCTCGTGCCAGATGCACAATGAAATAACAGTTATTAAGAATGTTGTTCTACTGAAGCACGCCCTTGTTGCAGATGGTTGAACCCTGAAACAAGGTTTCGTGTGCCTGTAAATAGAGAATTATCGTATCAGCAGGAGTGTTATTTATAGTATAAATAAGTAGGATTGTTTGTTGAAAATGGTGAAAAATGGAAATGTAGTGATGCAAAAATATGAATTGGGGAGATTATTAGGTCAAGGCAACTTTGGTAAGGTTTATTATGGAAGGGATCTGGAAAGCGGACAAACTGTAGCCATTAAAGTAATTGATAAAGAGAAGGTTCAGAAAGCTGAATTGACTGAACAGACGAAACGAGAGATATCCGTTATGGCAATGGTCAAACATCCACATGTTGTGCAGCTATACGAGGTCATGGCAACTAAGAGTAAGATTTACTTTGTGATCGAACAGGCCAAAGGTGGCGAGCTTTTCAACAAACTGACAAAGGGCAGACTCAAGGAAGACGCTGCTAGAAAGTTGTTTCAGCAACTGATCAATGCAGTTGAATTTTGCCACAGCCGAGGTGTTTATCACCGTGATCTCAAACCAGAAAATCTCCTACTTGATGAGAATGGAAACCTAAAGGTCTCAGACTTTGGTTTGAGTGCATTAGCTGAGTCTAAGCGACAAGACGGGTTACTTTACACAACCTGTGGTACACCAGCATATGTTGCTCCTGAGGTGATCTGTAGAAAAGGATATGAGGGTGCCAAAGCTGACATCTGGTCTTGTGGAGTGATTTTATTTGTCTTGTTGGCTGGTTATCTTCCGTTCTATGACTCAAATCTTCTTTATCTGTATAGGAAGATATGCAAGGCGGAGTACAACTGTCCTAATTGGTTCCCTTTAGAAGTGCGTAAACTTCTCTCTAGGATCTTCGACCCAAACCCTCATAAAAGGATTTCAATAGCCAAAATAAAGGAAAGCTCCTGGTTTAAGAAAGGATTGGGATCTAAACAAGTAGTGAACCAAAATGTTATTGCAGATGGTGATCCTGTTTCCAGTTCGGATAATACCAAGTTAGAGTTGATAAAACCTGCAAGCTTTAGTGCATTTGATATCATCTGCTGGTTTAATTTGTCTGGTTTATTCATAAACAATGATCAAAAGGAGGAGCTGCGATTCACATCAGTGAAACCTGTCCCAGTCATCATATCCAAGCTTGTGGAAGTTGGCAAGAGTTTGAACCTTGAAGTAAAGAGCAAAGAAGTTGGATTTCTTATGTTGGAGGGATTAAATGAGAGAAGATATGAAACCCTGTGCATTGGCGTGCAAATCTTTGAAATTTCTGTATCCCGTTACTTCATTGAGCTGAGTAGGTCAAGTGGTGATGCGACTTATTACCAAAACATGTTGACGCAAACTATCAGACCTGCTCTTGAGGAAACTGTTCAGGCTTGGCAAGGTGTGCAATCTCATCAACAATCACTAAAATGAAGCTAGATGCTGATCATACTTTGTATTACTAGTATTTAAAAAAATTCTGTTTGTTTGGTGGGATAGCTACTTCTATTTACTGCACTTGTCTATGAAAGCATGTTACTACAAACTTCGATTATTTTGTCAGAGTTGTCTCCCCTCTCTTCTTTTAATTTATTGCTTCACTTATAATCTCTGCCTTATGCGATAAATGCTGCAATAATACTAGTTTTCATGCTTGCATGGCGGAAGTTATGTTGTATTTCTATTTCGAAATTCGTTCTCAAAACCAGCGGAACAGCGACAGGGTATGCCGATTTACTATCATAGTGTTGTAGTTTATGATTTCGTAGTGGGAGCTCTTTGAAATCTCATAGAAATGACCTCAATTTGTTGGTTATGTTGTTTGAGGAAAACAAACAAACCTAAATAATGGTGTATGTTTGTGTGTGAATCCGTTTTTAATGTGCATTTAATTTGCTTACCTCTCTTGAATAATTTGTCTGTCTCAATCCACCTTATTTTGGACCTGACTATTAAGGTGAAAAATTCAATAAAAAACAAAGAGTGAGCCCTCTGAAAGCACACGAAGAAATTATTAACAAGCACCCTACGAAACCAAGTGAACAATCCATTTTCATTTTCTTTTTGGGGTTGCCATGAATATTTGAACAGAGAAAATTTCAGAAATAGTGACAGCCTAGGTTTAATTATTTGATGTTTCTAGTCTCCATTAATTTGAAGCCTAATTACGATGGATTTTAATGTCCGTTTCTACAATATATAGAGAGATTTTGTTTTTTAAAAGCATGACAACATTTCCTTATTAAAACATAGGGAAATGTATTGCATCTACATGCATGAAATAGCTAATCCTAATTGAAATAGCGTGAATATAATATCTGAAATCTTAATTGCATGTTTATGTATATATGTTTTCAAAGTGCAGATGCTGGATGTTTGTGTATGTATGTGAAGACATCAATAGTATATGTGGCCAACTGAACCGATATATATGTTTTCAAATTGAATGTATAGGCCAATTGCATGATAAAGATATGCAAAGTTTGTGTTTTAAACATGTCATACATGAAGACATCACACTACGTTACACACATTTCTAGTTCTGATAGGGTGTGTGTTTGTGTTTTTTTGGGTTTTGTAGGCATGTGGTGCTGAATACGGAGAAGGTTTCGAGACATTTAGACCCGATGGACTTCTCAAAGTTGATGTGGTTCAAATTTTGTAACAAGGGTTTTGAATCTTTGTGCCTTTTGGTGCTACGAGGCAACATATCTGTACTCAACGAGTTTCTTATGAAGCACTTGTATTATTCTTTTTGTAAGTCATCACTTGTAATTATGAACAATTGTAGAAAAAAATTGTATTTAGTTATGATTTTTCTTCGTAGAGAATAGTTTAATTATTCACTACTAATTTTAAGTCGTCGCTATTTAACACCTTATATATTTTGTGATAATATTTTTGTTGTCACTAAATCATAGATTGATTAGAGACAATTAAATATTTTTCACCAATTATTTATATTATTAATGACGAGATAAATGTCATAATTAATAAATTTTCATAGCTAAAAATTTAAATAGTTAACTACAAACTCTAATTTGTCGATATTGTAACAACATATTTTTTAGATGAAATTTTTTTGTGTCCAAAATTTAATAAATTATAAAACAAAAAATATTTTGTGATAATTTAGATATATTATTAATGACGAAATAATTTTTCACTGATAACTTTAAATTCGTGACGAACACTACTTAAAAAATGACGTCAATTAATTTTTTGGTGGAAAATTTAGTGGACAGAACATTGCTACGAATTTTTATGTTTCATCACCAAAAGAATGTGTCTCATATATTTAAGCACTAAAAGTAAATTTTGTCACTAAAAGCGAATAATTAGTGAAGAATTTGATGTCGTAGTTTGTCATAAATTACATACACTATTAGTGATGAAATAATGTGTCATCGATAACTTTAAATTCGTGACTAACATTACTTAACAAAATGACGCCAAATAAGTTTTTGGTGGGAAATTTAGTGGACAAAACTTTGGTACGGATTTTCATGTTTCGTCACTAAAAGAATGTGTCTCATATATTTAAGCACGAAAAATAAATTTTGTCACTAAAAGAGAATAATTAGTGACGAATTTGATGTCGTAGTTTATTGTAAATTACATACACGATTAGTGACAAAATAATGTGTCACCGATAACTTTAAATTCGTGACTAACACTACTTAACAAAATGACGCCAAATAATTTTTTGATGAATATCTTTAGTGGACAAAACTTTGCTACGAATTCTTATGTTTCGTCACTAAAAGTATGTGTCTCATATATTTAAGCACGATAAGTAAATTTTGTCACTAAAAGCGAATTATTAGTGACGAATTTGATGTCGTGACTGATAATTTTGTAGCTACATATCATATTTCTTATAGTGTGATGAAGTGTACACGTATCTGAATTAAGATTATATAGCAATAAGAAAAAATTTCTGATGCTCAGAAAAATGAGAAGAAATTTATTTTTATTTTAAATTTTTTGAAATTTTTGGGAGAGGAAATTCATGGAAGAATTGGAGAAGAAATTAATTGAAAAATCTGTGATTTCCTCCTTAATTGATGTGTTTATGTTACTTTCCATATTAAGATACATATAATTAGATGTATTCGCTTAGCATGTATTCGAAAGATATGTATCTAACTACTATATATAATTAGATGTATCTACTTAGCTTGTATTCGAGATAATGTATCTAAAGGTGTTATGTGCATGTATCTGAAACCAAAATATGGTAGAAACTGTAATATCAAAAACTCACGAGAAGAGAGGTAATTGATTTCTAAACTAGTGGGATTTATGTTGCTTGCCCAAATAAAGCATGTAACCAATATATTTAGTTTAAAATTGATTAATTTTAATTTTTATTAGAATTTGTTCCAAAAATGCTTTCAAAAGAAAATTCAAACTTTTGGAAAAATAGTTTATATTACTCTTTGGAAATACTCATTTTTTTTTTTAAAAAAAAAAACTACTAAAAACCTCACATTCTTTAAGAATAAGCATTTTTAACATTCAAAAAAACTTTACTGGAGGTTTTTAAAGCTTTCTAAAAACTTGCATTGGGCTGTATGTAAGTTCAATTAATTAAAGTAAAGGAGTGTCTTTAAATTTATGAATAGTTAAAGAACGAAATTAATATTTTAAGAGTGTTTTTAATAATTCTTTTTCAAATAATTCACAAAATTCTGCTGTTGTGTGCACTTGTCCAAAACGTATCTAGATACCAACTTTTTTTCACTTATAGACAATTACTCACTATTTTTTATGAAGGAAACAAAATCTTAACACTATAAATTATTTAGTCACAACTTTAATGCTTTCATGTATATATAAAGGGGAGCTTCACCGAGTTATACATTTTTCTCCTTGAATCGTCTCTACTTGTATTCAGGTTCTTTCTTAAACCCATTTTAAGTTTAATTTTGATTTGTTTGTGAATTTTTATTAATTATGGTAGAGAATTTGATGATTTTTTTAGTAAATGTTGTGTGAATTCTGGAATTTACACTTGTTCATGTTTGCCTTTTTTCTTTTTTGTTATACAGAAAAGAAGTGTATATTAAGTGATTTCATTTTTTGTGTTAATGCTAATTATCGATTTAATCGGAGAAGCTGTTGTTATATCTATTTTTAGATTGAAAAAAAAAAAACCCTTTTCTAGTAAAGAAGGGGGTTAAATCGATTTGATGATGGAATGGTGGTCCAGAATCTAATTTTAGTTATTTAAATGGAAGTAACATTTATGTGTTTAACCTGCATTGGTGATATATATATACCTTTTTTGAACAATTTCAACAAAATCTTTTCATTTCCTCTTTTACTATTACTTGCTATTTATGAATCGTTTTCTTGTCTGTCTCCCAAGGACTCTGTGTACGCTGTGCCCTCCCTAGATTTGTGGGATTACGTTACATATATTGTTTTTGTTGGCTATCTCTAGTTTTGCTTTTGCGTTTAAGTTAATAAATAACAAGCTGTAGTTTTGAGTCTCTCTTTTCGTATCTTGTGATTTTCAGAGCTCTGCGACATATCACTGGAAGCAATATATATGGGATGCAGAAAAATGGGGTGAAACCACAGCTCCTTGGCTCTTAGAAGCCTCTGAGTTTCCATCTGCATTGGGGTTATTCTGTTTTCTACATCATGCAAATTTGCAGCTCATAGAGCATTTAAGTTCTCGTGCCAGATGCACAATGAAATAACAGTTATTAAGAATGTTGTTCTACTGAAGCACGCCTTTGTTGCAGATGGTTGAACGCTGAAACAAGGTTTCGTGTGCCTGTAAATAGAGAATAATCGTATCAGCAGGAGTGTTATTTATAGTATAAATTAGTAGAATTGTTAGTTGACAATGGTGAAAAATGGAAATGTAGTGATGCAAAAATATGAATTGGGGAGATTATTAGGTCAAGGCAACTTTGGTAAGGTTTATTATGGAAGGGATCTGGAAAGCGGACAGACTGTAGCCATTAAAGTAATTGATAAAGAGAAGGTTCAGAAAGCTGAATTGACTGAACAGACGAAACGAGAGATATCCGTTATGGCAATGGTCAAACATCCACATATTGTGCAGCTTTACGAGGTCATGGCAACTAAGAGTAAGATTTACTTTGTGATCGAACAGGCCAAAGGTGGCGAGCTTTTCAACAAACTGACAAAGGGCAGACTCAAGGAAGACGCTGCTAGAAAGTTGTTTCAGCAACTGATCAATGCAGTTGAATTTTGCCACAGCCGAGGTGTTTATCACCGTGATCTCAAACCAGAAAATCTCCTACTGGATGAGAATGGAAACCTAAAGGTCTCAGACTTTGGTTTGAGTGCATTAGCTGAGTCTAAGCGACAAGACGGGTTACTTTACACAACCTGTGGTACACCAGCATATGTTGCTCCTGAGGTGATCCGTAGAAAAGGATATGAGGGTGCCAAAGCTGACATCTGGTCTTGTGGAGTGATTTTATTTGTCTTGTTGGCTGGTTATCTTCCGTTCTATGACTCAAATCTTATTTATATGTATAGGAAGATATGCAAGGCGGAGTACAAATGTCCTAATTGGTTCCCTCTAGAAGTGCGTAAACTTCTCTCTAGGATCTTCGACCCAAACCCTCATAAAAGGATTTCAATAGCCAAAATAAAGGAAAGCTCCTGGTTTAAGAAAGGATTGGGATCTAAACAAGTAGTGAACCAAAATGTTATTGCAGATGGTGATGCTGTTTCCAGTTCAAGTTCGGAGGATCATACCAAGTTAGAGTTGATAAAACCTGCAAGCGTTAGTGCATTTGATATCATCTGCTGGTTTAATTTGTCTGGTTTATTCATAGACAATGATCAAAAGGAGGAGCTGCGATTCACATCAGTGAAACCTGTCCCAGTCATCATATCCAGGCTTGTGGAAGTTGGCAAGAGTCTGAACCTTGAAGTAAAGAAGAAAGAAGTTGGATTTCTTATGTTGGAGGGATTAAATGAGAGCAGATATGAAACCCTGTGCATTGGCGTGCAAATCTTTGAAATTTCTGTATCCCGTTACGTCATTGAGCTGAGTAGGTCAAGTGGTGATGCGACTGATTACCAAAACATGTTGACGCAAACTATCAGACCAGCTCTTGAGGAAATTGTTCAGGCTTGGCAAGGTGTGCAATCTTATCAACAATCACTAAAATGAAGCTAGATGCTGATTATACTTTGTACTACTAGTATTTAAACAAATTCTGTTTGTTTGGTGGGCTAGCTACTTCTATTTACTGCACCTGTCTGTGAAAGCATGTTACTACAAACTTAATTGGATTATTTTCCCTGAGTTGTCTTATTTTATTGGTTCAATAGTACCAGCTAGTTTTCATGCTTGCATGGCTTGAAGTTGTCTTGTATTTCTATTATTTAGTGGTGGTTCTCATATATAGAATTGACCTCGACTTGTTGTTTGAGGAAAAGAGAGAAAACCTAAATAATTTGCTTATCTCTCTTGAAGTTGTCACTATTTCTGTATTTCTTCAATCAAGTAAAGAAAGAATTCAAATGGCCGCTCTCTTCAAGTGTATGTTAGATATTACATGTTAAAATATCGTTATTTTGAGATATGGCAAAGTTGCGTCGAACAGGTCGTATATTCCAGCAGAATCTAAAAGTGAGTGGGATAAGCTTTCAGAATTGTTTATTCAAAGCCAAGACAAAGAAGGAAAACTATTTACTTATATAAGGAAATAGTTTGAGGCGGAGCCAAGACAAAGAAGGAAAGCTATTTACTTTTGTAAGGAATTAGTTTGAGGCGGCAGTAATAACAAGAATCCAAGTTGATTTCTACAAGGCTTTGAGGCGGTAGAAAATTCCCACAAGTTGCTGGGAATGAAATAGGAAGACATACGGTAACGCAAGTTGCTGGGATTTCAAGTTCGAGTCGAGTTTGGTTTACAAAGGTTTTAAGGCAATCTGTTGCGTTATTTAATTAAGGACAAACCTTGGGAAACGTTGTTTATCAAGTTCAAGTAGGAGGAGTTCTACAGAGACGAGGATTTCTTTGCAGCGGCAAAAGGAAAATAGGAGTCCAAGTTGAGTTCAACAAGGTTTGTGTAGCGGCAAAGACAAGTTGAATCAAACTAGAGCTTGCTGAAGTTCCAAATCTATAAATAGGGCTATAATTTCGCTGGAGAAAATTGTGCACTTACATAGAGAGAAGATCAAAACACGATCAAGAGGTTTGAGAGAGTTTTGAGATTTATTGAGTGTTGCAAATTTGCGAGAAAATGTTGTAAGATTGTAATAAAGAGTTTTGATTACAATCGAGTGTGTGTAGGATTCATCTAACAAGTTTGAGAAACTTGACGGACAGTAGAAGACTTAAACCTGGGTTTTTTTGTCTTGGGTAGCTAGGAGTTAGTGTTTATAATTTCTTAGCTAGGAATTAGAGTTTATAATTCCTTATGTTACATAGATTTGTAATCTTTGTGTTGAGACTTGGAGTTTAATAAAGTGGAGTCAAATCCTACAGAGGTGTAGGTCGTGGTTTTTACTCTTATTAATTGGGGTTTTCCGTGATAAAATATTGTGTTATTATTTTATTTGCTTCACAAAACGTAAATGTCGTAATCTGCAAAAAACATATAAAATATACTTGTTCCTTAAGCGAATTTGGGGGTCAGAATTTCAACATTACACTTATTTATTTATTTTTGGGGGTAGCCATAAATATATTAGTTGAGAAAATTTCAAAAATAGCGATACTCTAGGTATATTTATTTGATGTTTCTAGTTTCCAATAATTTGAAGCCTAATTATGATAGGCTTTAATGTCCGTTTCTGCTATATATAGCGAGATTTTATTATTTATTTTATTTTCAAAACGTGACAACATTTCCCTTTTTAAAACATAGGAAAATGTAATATATCTGCATGCATGAAATAATTAATAGAGTGAAGACAATATCTGAATTTTTAATTGTATGCATATGTATGTGTATGCTTTCAAAGGGCACAAGCTGGATGTTTGTGCATATATGTGAAGGCGTCAATTGTATGTGTTGCCAACTAAACCAATACATGTGTTCTCAAATTGTTTATAGGCCATTAATGCACGAGAAAAATATGCAAAGTGTATGTTTTAAATATGTCATACGTCAGGATCTCTATTAAAAAAATAGTTGTTAGTGAAAAAACTTACAAAATAATAAAATTGCAAGATTACAATTGAAAATAAAATGAAGAAATTAATCTCTTCAGGCTGAGGCGTGGATATCTCGCTCTTTTTAAGGAGATTCAAGCCCACTGCAGCAAATGTTTTCACCGGTCTAGCAGTAGTCCTCTTTGACTTGTCCCCTCCAGGATACAACAGCCTTCACAAAATATAACTCAATAACTCTGGACAAGATTTGAGTCCAAAGCTCCACAAAAAAGAATACCTCCCTTCAACTAATAAGAACTCTCTTTTATACTAACTCTTTCACTCTTTGTTTTCTCTTATGAATTGTGTGTCTCTAAAACCAAATGAAGACTATCACTGTTTATACTACAAGAAGTCTTCCTAGCAATGAATAGGAAGATAATAGAGGTAGTAAATAGTGAAGATAATGGCCTTAGGAGTTTCATAGGTTACAATGGGAGTTACATAGGTTACATATGTTACAATGGGAGTTACATATGTTACATAGGTTACAATGGGAGTTACATAGGTTACAAAGAGTAACGGAGGAATTAAAAATGAAATACATTGATGGATAACCAATGCTAATGGATGATGTAGAAGTCATCCATTCCAATGTTCATTCTTATAACTCCAAAATAAAGCAATTTAATATGTTAAATATTAATATTAAAAATGCTAATAACCTAACAATCCCCCACTCATTTTAATATTTAGATAAGAGAGTATATCAGTTGAAGGAAGACTACTATGCATAATGAAGGTGTGCTCTGCATTGAACCTCCACTTAGTGAAACAGTAACTTTTACTCCAGAGTTGTAGTGGTCTCAGACTTGAACTATGACTGCTTAAGGGAAATAAAATATCACTGCTCACACATAATAATCAAGGTGTTGACATGAGCTTTAACAGCCAGCACGTTATGGTCATGTGTTATCCCGGTTTCATGAGTGCATTTGAGAATAAGCCCCATTCTCATAGGAAGCGACCTACTTCCACACATCACATAGGTGAAATCTGTCGAGAGTGCTCCTGTAAGATTAACACTCCACCCATACGGGCTACAGATATTCATTAAGAGTTTTATCAACTCAACCTTCACAAACTACAGGAACTAATGCACTCACATCAGGGAGGAAAAAAAATAGTGCATTTTTCACAACAAGTCATCACATGATTAGTTTTTCCCTTTGAACCTGGTTATAGGATCTCTAGTCCCCAGGTTGGGTTTCCTCATATATGACTCAAGAATTTGTAGGCTTCAATCCCATCCCCCTCGATGTGCTCCAGACCTTTTCTCTTGTTAAGGCCTTTGTAAGAGGATCTGCAAGATTATCACAAGATTTGACATAATCAACATTAATGGTACCATTTGTCAAATACGATCTTACATTACTGTGTTTCCTCCTTATAGGTCTGGATTTACCGTTGTAATAACGGTTTTGTACTCTACCAATTGCAGCGGTGCTATCACAATGAATTAAAATAGGAGGAATTGGTTTTTCAAAATAAGGAATTTGAAACAATAAATCTCTTAACCAATTCGCTTCCTCACTAGATGAAGCTAAAGCAATTAGTTCAGCCTCCATGGTAGAGTTAGCAATTATAGTTTGCTTTTTTGATCTCCAACAAACAGCACCACCACCTAAAGTAAAGACATAACCAGTTGTAGAACAGGAATCACCTGACAAAGTGTTCCAATCCGCATCACAAAAGCCTTCAAGTACAGCAGGATATTTTTTATAGAACAAACCACAATTTTTCGTTCCAATTAAATATCTCATAACTCTTGTTATAGCATGCCAATGTTCATTACCTGGCTTGCTTGTAAACCTGCCAAGTACTCCTATTGCATATGCAATATCAGGCCTAGTGCAATCAGTCACATATCTCAAACTTCCGATTATACTAGCATATTTCTTTTGATTTATTACACCATTTTCACTTTCAACAGGAAATAAGTGAACACTTGAATCAAAAGGAGTAGCAACATGCTTGCAATCATGAAAGTTATATTTTTTCAAAAAATTTTCAACATAATGTGACTGGTCAAGAAAAATCCCCTCACATGTTCTTGTTATTTTTATTCCAAGAATAAATTTTGCCTCACCAAGATCTTTCATATCAAAATGGCTTCTAAGAACATTTTTAGCTTCATCAATAACATTCATGTTAGAGCCAAAGATCAACAAATCATCAACATATAGGCAAATGATCACATGTGAATTATTCCAAGACTTATGATATATGCACTTATCACACTCATTTGTTTTAAAACCATTTTCAATCATGAAGGAATCAAACTTTTCATGTCATTGTTTTGGTGCCTGTTTCAAGTCATATAGGGATTTAGTAAGTTTACATACTTTGCTTTCTTGGCCTGCTTCAACAAAACACTCGGGTTGGTCCATATAAATTTCTTCATTTAGGTCTCCATTTAGAAAAGTAGTTTTTACATCCATTTGATGAATTTGCAAATCAAAAATTGCAGTCATAGCAACTAAAAGTCTAATGGATGTAATTCTTGTTACCGGAGAAAAAGTATCAAAAAATTCTAGGTCTTCTAGTTGTTTAAAACATTTTGCAACTAGCCTAGCCTTGTATTTATCAATAGAACCATCCGGTTTCAACTTTTTCCTTAAGAACCATTTGAAACCAATTGTTTTACAACCCGGTGGTAAATCAACTAACTTCCAAGTTTTATTAGAAATTAGAGATTCCATTTCATCATTTACAGCCTCTTTCCAAAAAATAGAATCATGTGAAGATAATTTCAAAGTTAGAGGGTCATTTTCAACATTAAACACATAAAAATCAGGACCAAAACATTTTTCTACTCTAGCTCTTTACTTCTTCTTAACTCAAATTCAACAACTTCTTTATTTTTTAAAGTTGAAGTAGAAGAACTAGGTAGTGACAAAATATTTTGTTCAATCCTTTGACCCCCACTATTTTTAGTATCAAAACGAAATTTATTTTCATGAAAAATAGCATCACCAGATTCTATTACAATATTATCTTCAAGATTAAAAAATCTATAGGCTGTACAATTTGAAGCATAACCAAGAAAAGCACAAGTAGTAACTTTCTTACCCAACTTTGTAATCTTAGGATCCATTAGCCTCACAAAGGCTAGACAACCCCAAACTCTTAGATAACCCAAACTTGGCTTGTAACCTTTCCACAATTCAAAAGGTGTCAATTTAGACTTTTTTATGAGGCACACGATTCAACACATAACAAGCAGTTAAGATAGCTTCACCCCAAAAATTTAAAGGTGCATGTGACTCAATTAGCATGGCATTAGTCAATTCAACCAAAGTTCTGTTTTTCCTTTCTGCTACTCCATTAGATGAAGGAGAGCAAGGAGGAGTAGTTTCATGAATTATTCCGAATGATCTAACAAAAGAATTAAACTCATTTGATTCATATTCACGGCCTCTATCACTTCTAATTCTTTTTATTTATTTTTCAAACTGATTTTCAACCTCATTGAGATAAGTTTTGAAATTTTCAAAAGCATCACTTTTATTTTTCATCAAGTAAACATATGTAAACTTAGAAAAATCATCAATGAAAGTGATAAAATATCTATTACCTCCACGAGTTAGAATTCCACCAAGTTCACAAATATCAGTATGAACTAATTCTAACAAATCAGTTTTTCTTTCAACTTGAAAATGAGGCCTTTTAGTGATCTTGGCTTTACTACAAGCCTCACACTTTTCAAAATTCTTTTTAACCATTGGGATTAATCCTAAACTACTCATGATTCAAACATAACGATCATTAATATGACACAAACGAGCATGCCAAAAATTAATAGAAGAAAACATATAAACAGAAGTAGAAGTTTTATTCATTTCAACATTCAACTTAAACATCCCATCACATGCATACCCCTTTCCCACAAAAATACCTTTCTTCACTATTACATATTGATCAGATTCAATAATCTGTTTAAAGCCTGCTTTATTAAGAAGAAAATTAGACATCAAATTTTTTCTCATAGAAGGAGTATAAAGTACATCTTTCAATGTTAATATCCTTCCAGAAGTAAAACACAATTCAACATCTCCCTTTTCAAGCACTTGAGTAGTGTGAGCATCACCAAGCATGATGGTTTTGGGCTCCTCAAAATGAGTATATTTTTTAAACCAGTCTTTGTCATAACAGACATGACGGTTTGCACCAGAATCCACCATCCATCAACATTCTCAACCATGTTTATGTCGGTAATAACCGCAACAAAAGGTTCTTCGGTAACGTTTGCCTGAGGGTTAGGACCACGTTTCCGGAATTTGCAAAATCGAGCAATATGCCACTCTTGCCACAAACAAAGCATGGTCCCTTTTCTTGAACTTGTTGATTTTGTGCTCGGTGATTTTCACCATTATTTTTCTTGGGAGGTCTACCATTATTTTTCGTGAATTTTTTCTTCTTAGGCTTTAAAGAAGTATTTTTGTGAGTTTCAGGAGTAGCATTATTCGACTTAATTAAATTTACCTTCGATGTGATGTTGTTCTCTTCTGTTTGTAAAAGTGCATCTTGGCCACTTGCTTCTTCTTCCATGCGGATTTTCATTATCAAGGTTTCAAGAGAGGTTTCATTTTGTTTGTGGCCCATAGTTTTTTGAAATTCCTTCCAAGAAGGTGGAAGTTTATCCACTATGCCACAAACAATAAGGTTATGTCCAATTTTAACCTCTTCGGACCTAAGCTCTCCAACAATCATGATGAAGTCTTGAGCTTGATCTACCACTGATTTGTTGCCACCATTTGAAAACGAAAAATCTACTAGCTGCATATTTTTTCGCTCCAGCCTCTTCGGTATCATACTTACTCTGGAATGTCTTCCAAATTTTCTTTGCACTAGAGTAAGTTCTATCATAATAATCATAAAAATTATCAGATAGACAATTAAGAAGATAATACCGACACTTATAGGAATCACCATCGTACTTTTCCACTTTCTCTAGATGAGAAATAGTTTCATCATCATTCATAGTGGTGATGTCTTCTTTATTTGGATTCTTCTCCGTTAATACATAAGAAACATTGAGAAGACTTAATTAGAAAACTACTTTACCCTTCCATCTTTTGAAATGATTACCATTGAACCGAAATGGCTTGTTAAGATCTCCCATCTTGACATCCGCGGTTTTTTCAATTGTAGCCATCTTTGAATCTCCTTAAAATTGTTAGTGAAAAAACTTACAAAATAATAAAATTGCAAGATTACAATTGAAAATAAAATGAAGAAATTAATATCTTCAGGCTGAGGCGCGGATATCTCGCTCTATTTAAGGAGATTCAAGCCCACTGCAGCAAATGTTTTCACCGGTCCAGCAGTAGTCCTCTTTGACTTGTCCCCTCCAGGATACAACAGCCTTCACAAAGTATAACTCAACAACTCTGGACAAGATTTGAGTCCAAAGCTCCACAAAAAAGAACACCTCCCTTCAACTAATAAGAACCCTCTTTTATACTAACTCTTTCACTCTTTGTTTTCTCTTATGAATTATGTGTCTCTAAAACCAAATGAAGACTACCACTATTTATACTACAAGAAGTCTTTCTAGCAATGAATAGGAAGATAATGGAGGTAGTAAATAGTGAAGATAAGGGCCTTAGGAGTTTCATAGGTTACAATGGGAGTTACATAGGTTACATATGTTACAATGGAAGTTACATATGTTACATAGGTTACAATGGGAGTTACATGGGTTACAAAGAGTAATGGAGGAATTAAGAATGAAATACATTGATGGATAACCAATGCTAATGGATGATGTAGAAGTCATCCATTCCAATGTTCATTCTTATAACTCCAAAATAAAGCAATTTAATATGTTAAATATTAATATTAAAATGCTAATAACATAACAATAGTTAATTGCTAGGATTTTTAGATATAAAATAACGTTATTTTGTGTATATATTTTTCTATATTATAATATAATGTCACAGTACTTTATATTTTTTTGTTAAAATCACCACTATAGAGAATAATAAGGATTGGATTGGAGCTGAAACCTCTATACATCGAATCATGTAATTAATACAATCCTATATATTACAGATGATATACTTAACTAGTTTAGGCAGCAAATTAAAAATATATGATTCTTGCTAGTAAATAAAGAGAATTAAATATGAGATAAGATAAAATGAGAATGTAAGTTTATTATTTCGTGGCAAGTTATGTTTGTTTGTTTAAAATGAGGAATGTGTTGATAATTTAGAGGTGTACACACCTTTTCCAGTATTGTTGGTACTATCAGAAATTGAATTTAGCCGGAACATTATTGTATTATTTTAATTATAAATTTAGCTTAGAGATCACATTTAATTCATTTAAAATCTTTAAATTATTTTAGCTTAAAAATCACATTTTATATATTCGGAATTTTTAAATTCTGAGTTCATATGTAGTTGATATATATGCATATAATATATTCCAGTGAGCTATCTCTAAATTGGTCTAACGGCACCGAAAAACAAAAAAGAAAGACACTTCCTCTCTCTCAAGCTAATCCAAATTAATACTGATACAATGTATATAATCATTTGATGGGGGAGTCTTTAGTACAATTTTTTTTTAATTATTATTATTATTATTATTATTATTATTATATAGTTGTTGTCAAGTGGTCAGTATGGGTGCCTTTAGTTTCGTTTAGGAGTGTTATAAATGAGCCCAATAATAGGTAACTTGCTTAATTCTTTCAGAATTTTAAGGGTTGAACTCAAGATAATTTAAATTGGATTTAATCTTAACCCATTCAAGCCTTAATTCATTATAAGAGAATCATATATCAATTGATTTCAATTGAATCTCCAATTTCATTATGTTTTAGATTATTTGCATAAATGTAACGTATATTCCTCTATTGAAGGTATTAATTACTAACTATTTTATATCTTTTAGAATTTATCTATTCATTTTTAACTTCTTTTTGAATTTTTTTTTGAGTTAAAATCCAAATTATGATTATAAAATTTAAATAACAACATATTAAAATATTGAGATGAAGCGAGTCAAATTGAAGGGTTCAAAATCCGATCCATCTTTAAATCCATTTGAGTTCTAAGTAAACTTAGATGGATTAATTCAACCCAATTTCTATTTCTTTTAATATTTCTAATTTCAACGCGATCGTCATTTGGCGCCCTTACTTCCGTTTATATGCATATATATATAATGATGGGCCAATAGAGTCCACTAGGCTCAAAGGGAAACTTACCAAAGGAGAAGGTAGATATCCTCTCACTCAAAGGTGATTGTGACACTACCCCTAAAGCTTATGGATACACAATATGTATTAGCTTGTCGTTGTGACTCATATTCTCTTAATTCATGTGATACTATTTAATTTGATATAAAAATTAATTAAAGAAAAAGAAGATTTTTTGAATTTATAGTCTAAGCAAACCTTAATCATAATTCATATGTGTGGTATAAATTCATTTCATTAAAGATGAAGAAAATTTTAAAAAATAAAGTTGTTCATGATAATAGAAATGTTACATTTTTATGGAACAAATTAAAAACAAAAGGGTATATCAAAAATTGAGACATAGAGAGTAATAATTCTGAAGGATGTGTTTGGTATGAATTTTCGATTTTCTCATGTTTGGTGATAGAAATACTTTTAAAAAGATTTTCTCTAATAAAACAAATTACTTAAAAATGAGGGAAATGACTTTCAAAATTAGGGAAAATAAGTCTCATGAGTAACATGTCACACTTATTGTCTCATTCCCACTCATTCTAGCCCCATCAGCCTTGATCATTCCAGCCCCAACCCCAGCTACCCTTATTCCACCTTATCTCACACATAGTATTTTGTTAGATTATATAAGCGCTCTTGGAATAATACTTTTTTTGCTTATTTACCATAAATTAAAAAAACAAGAAATTCACTTATTCTCCCAAAAAATATTTTCTTCATACCAAACACAGATGATCTCCTTCAATTTTTAAGTTTAATTTAACCATTAATCATTCGGAAATTTTACGGGCCTAATTAATTGAAATTGGATAACTTAAAAAATTTCACTAATTTAGTACCTAATTACCTCCCTTTCCTTCACTTTTCATATTACGAAACTTCTCAGAATTTGGACTTCATATACAAGTATCTCTGATACATGGGGTCAAAATTAGGTGTTACTTGTTTTAGATACATTGTATTAAAGTGGTTTCACATGTATATGACTCTCTCACTCGTCTCTCACTTACTTTGCTCACCACTCTACTTTCTTACTCGCCCCTCTCCCTGTATCTGTGTTCAACATACTTGTATGTAGTGTGATTCACATATATCTAGGATACATAGACTACCTCACTCGCCTCCATTCTATTTCGCTTGCATATCTCTTTATTTTAGTGTATCAAATAGCAAAAATACATATATATTTATGTATTTGACTTAAAATCTTATATAAAATTATTAATAAATACATATATGTTGGTGTATTAGACTTAAAATCTTATATGAAATTATTAATAATAATGAGACATTATATAATTAGTTCAAACAACAGAGAATATTAGTAAATATGATAGAAATATTGTTATTAAGTAGGTAGCAAAACTATTAAAATTTGCTCCAAATGATTCGGTTCACTAAGAGGGGTAAAGGCATTAGTACTTAACGACTTGTTTGAATGGTTGTTCCCCTACTATTGTATTGTTAGTTAAATACAATGCTTATTTTGATTGTTACTTTAATTCTATTGTATCGTATCATTTAAATTCATCATTAGGTACCGATAAAAGAACTCATTTTATGTAACGATCGATGTGGTGTGGTGCATCGTTATCTAAATATTTCCTTCTCATTTTATTTTTATTTATGTATTTAATAATTATATTTTATCTTCGTACCTTTTCATACTAATTCTACCTTGTATCCTACTTTTTTATAGGTTTATTACTCAAATTATTGATGTGTGACATTACGTAATGACGGAAAACGATATATCTATCACAACATCATATTCATTAATATACAATACAATACAATACAATACAGATACATTATTTAACAATATTCAACAACCACACAAACAAAGTGTTATAGTGCAATCCGCCTGTAAAGGATAAGAGCTCTAATAAAGTGAATCTAATAAAAATGCTTAGCAAAAGGAATTCAATTCGTATAAATTCTAGGCATCCCTTTTGTTTTGGCCTTTTGAAGGTCAAAGCATTTGGAGTGGAGCCACTTGGGGTACCCTTCACATTAACATCACGTGGCTACTTTCTCTCTATATATCCTTTTAGCAACATTAGTAATTAATTTCTTCAAATATAGGTATAGAAAAATATATATGTGAAGATATTTGAAGTAGCATGTATGAACCATGAAATGTTTCTTTTGTGTGTGTGTGTGTGGATATGTGTTATGTTATGAAATTATTGAAGGGTGGTGAGGGCCAACTCTTAATGGGCACAAATTCTGGATGTATGGGTTTTGTGTACATTGACTTACAAAAGGTAGTTTTTGAAAGTGAAGTAACCTCACAAGATACATGTCAAACTTGAATGTCTTCTTTTCTCTTTTGATTCTCTTTTTTTTTTTCCATTAGTCCTCCAACGAGTAGGTGCTCGTCGCTATCAATCCGCGTTATGGAGTGAAGACTAGCAAACTGGAAAAACAAAGAGAGAAAATAACAAGCATCTTATTCTCTTTGTGAGAACTATCACATCGTGATCGTGATCTTTACAAATGTAACTCAATATATCTATTTTTTTTATGCCCTCAACCCTTGCAAGTATGGGGTGAGTGGGTGTGAGATGTTGAAATACACTAATGGCTATTTGTACTATATTCTCACATCATATTTCACTAAACAATTTAGAAAGGATGATTAATAAGCATTGGCCACTAGGCTTTTGGCCCTTTAATTTCTAATTCAAATTGAGAGTGACAAAAGATCCTATCCCATAGTCATAGTCCCCACTAAGTGAAACCTAAAAGCATTGGAGTAGGGACATTAAACAAACACTCATTATGTGCTTATTTTGTCAAAATAAATTTTGCCATCATTGGAACTGCATTCAGGTTAAAGTTATGTTGGGATTCAGGATAGACCGTATGATTGAGTTCAAGAGAATGCTTTTTTACGTTTGACACCTCATGTAGAGAATCGTCAGCCCCTTAAACTTGATACAAAGTTTCACTTAAACACCTTAACTAGCTAAGTGTTCATATTCGACACCTCATGTAGAGAATCGTTGTCTCATTTTAACACTTTTTGCTTACATGTCTTAGTGAGTGTAATACACTCATTGACCGCGGGTGAAAAACTTATTTCGTCAACTTTTTTAATTTTTTTTTCTTATTCTTTCCCATTTTCAGCCATCATTTCTAAAACTTAAATATCCGTGGATCAAAATAGTTACCATAAACAATTGAAGAATGATGGAAATTGTTTTAGAAATTTAGAAATAAGATTTACTTAGTAAATTAATTCATGAGATTCTTTTTCAAAAGGATTGAAAAATGGGTGCAGATATTTCTGGAAAATGGGTGGGGGTGAGGGTGAGGTAAGGGGTGGGGGTATTTCTGCAAATAGACTGGGTAGCTTTTGGAGAAGAAGACTGGGGAGAGTTGGTAAAATATGCAAGATCAACTCCAAAGTTTTTAATATTACACTTTAGTTCCTTCACCCCTTCTAATAATACTTTATATTTTTTATTATTATTTTCAGATCTAAAAATAATCAAAAATATATATATATTTAAGCCCAAAAAGGCTCCCGTTTTCACCTAATTTTTATCGATTGCTATGATTTTCCTGGCAAATCTCTCTTTACTACTAAAAAACTCCATTCTTGCTCATTGTCTCTAGTGTTATACCATTTTATTTAATTTTTTGTAAAATAATATTTTTACACCATTTTTCCTTGCTTGAAAAGCTTGAGAATTCCATCCAATACCTCATTACTAGATAGATTTCATAGGTTATAACCCCTACTAATACATTTCTCCATTCTAGACCTAGCAGAGTACCTATTACATTCGATTTCACTTATTGACATTTTTTGAAGAATTTTTCTCCAATCCTTGCCCAGTTATAGACCGATACCGTAATCTAGGATCGATCATTGTGGTCCATAATGTCAGTAGTTACAGTAATTATTGTTAATAGTGATTATATGAATGTGTGTAAAGGGAGACTCCTAAATGTTGGATTTGAAAGTTATCAAGTAAAGTGACGATGATCATCCCATTTCATCGCAATGATTTATACATAACATGGTTCATATCGTAATTGAGATGTTGAAAATAGATTGTGAGCCAAGCGAAGTTATGATTAGTTATGTAATGAATGAAAAGAAAAAAAATGCATTCCACATTCATAAAAAAAATGACAATCAAGTGTCCCTGTACATGTTGGATGTTACCGCCGATCGCACTAGGCCAATATTGAAAATAAATAATGTCGTGAGGTCTTGGGTACTCCTCTCACCCACCCTACAATCAATGACGATGATTCGATTAAAGATAAAAGTTTAGGTGATTATTGATATGGATGGTTATCCCATGGAATCGTTGTACAGTTCAAATAGTGTGTGCCACTTGAATTATTAGATGTTTATATTTTTTCAGTACCCTTGTCGAAACAAGGATGTTGGCAAGACTTTCAAAATCAAGGGGAAGAATAAGTATTTAATGTGTAATAGATCTGCACACAAGAGAACGACATGTAATAACAATATATGTTAGATAAGTTTGTCCCACTTTATTTTTGTAACTCGAGGTAATATATGTAATTTGAGACTCATCAATTTGGTATAATTAGTAGCATTTTAATTGTGATGTTTTTAGTCCCTTTTTATGATTAATAGACTAAAACAAATATATATTGTACATATCCTCAATTTGATTTATGCACTACTACATAATATATTGAGGATTCTATTCAATTAGATGAATTGATACTAAACAAATTAAATGGTCTACATGATCTATGCTCGACTGAGACAAATATTGTAATAAAAAAGAAAATAATTGATTAAAAACTAAATTACTAAAATTTACACGATTAAATGAGCTTAAACTAGTCATAAGGTCATATAAGACTTTACATATATATATATATATATATATATATATATATATATATATATATATAAGGCAATCTTTGTTTTAATTTTCTCGTTTTATTAACTTTATTTTATTCAAGTTTAAATAATTACAATGTCTCAAACATTCAATATTAAATAACTACAATACAATTTTAATATCCACTTTTTTGTTTGTTCGAATCAATCGTCTTCTTCGAACAACTCTACGCTAGTACAATAGACTCTTTTCCTAATGGATTAAACTCGAAGAATTTTTAATCAATCACTTTTTTTATTTGGTTGGAATCCGCTTTCTCTGTCGAATCTCTTGTCAACAACACCAAGGGTACGAACTAAACTAAAACACACTTCAACTTTTACTCCTTTCTCAATTGACTTCATTTGATCAAGCTTCCGTCTTTCAGTAGTGATGATCTTGTTCTTGATCACCTTGAAATAAAAAAATCACAATATTGAAAGACATTCCTCCTTTTTTTATTCTTAACACATCGCAACAACATATAACATATCATTTATTCATTGAATTTTAAATATTTCGGCAAATATCTCTACTGTTCAAAATACATTTGCTTGGAATCAACACAAAGCTTTTGATCAATTAGAAATTTACTAAAATGATCACGATAAAACGCCATCCGTACTCTTACAAAAAAATTCCTCCCACGCCTTCAAAATCATTTTTCCAAAAAAACATAACAAAAATTGTCAAAGTTACGAAATCGGCTTCAAAATCTTCAATCTTTGAAATCGGGTCGTAATAACTATAATTACATTCCTCTCTTTTGCCTATCTCCTCTCTTCCTCTCTCCAGCCTCTTGCTCTCTCCTCTTTTTTCAGTCATTTCTCCCACGCCTCTCTCTTTTCCCTGCCTAATCTCTCTCCCGCTTCTTTTCTGCTAGTCTCTTTTGCTTTATAAAAACACAAATTATTCAAATACCGATGTTAATAGTCATTTATACAAACAGAAATTATACAAATATTCGATCATATGAACACAAATAATTATAATCAATTATATAAATACAAATTATAAGTGTCAACTATATAGATCTTTAGAGTGATACAAATACACATGTATTCGCTGGTACAAAATGATGTCGATAAATTATACATATACAAATAATATTATTGTACTCGATATAATCTCCTCCCTCTAACATGCAGTTACGAATCATTAAGGTTGAAATATACATAACATTATTACACATACATAAAGAGAATTTTCTTAATCACAGATACGGGTGTACAAAATCGAATAAAAAATGGAACCAAACCGCAAACTGAGTCACACAAAAAAAAACCTGACTAGTTGTTTGGTTTGACTTGATTTGGTGTTGGAAAAAAACCCGACTATATTTGGGTTGGGTTGGTTTCAACTGGAAAAAAACCAACTCGAGCCCAAACCAACCCGACATTATATATATAATTTTAAAATTTTATTTTATACGTAAAAATACTTACTTTGATATAATTTTAAATATCTCTATACTTTTTCATGCTTTTTATCTTTTAATATATATATTTCATGTTTGGAAGTTAGAATTCTTAGTGATCTAATAAAGATTATAGTCCATCCATGTTGGTAATTATAATAATGTTTTAATAAAAACCAAATTAATACTAATGCAAAAAAAATAATCAATTCAACACTAAGAATGACAATAATATTGAATATTTTTTTTTTCGTTTTACATAGATTTAGACAATTTAAAATACAGGATCTAATTTTACATTCTTTTAATATTTAGTCATGTAACTAATACTTGCTAAACTTATTTTAGCATGATTTAGTATTTTAAATTATGATTAATTTCATTATGACTTATTAATTTTGCAATATTTGTTTTACGCGTTTTTTTTTTGTTGGATATTTTAGTGTCATTAATCATATCATATTTTTTGTTATTTTCTTGATAAATAACTTAGATAGTTGTATTTTGGTAGGACTAAAGAAATATTTGAAATTGTAACGACCTGTTTAGTCGTTTTGAACAGCAGATTTTATTTCTGGAAAAACTGGCTGAGACGACGGATACCACGACGGACCGTCATGGGCACGACGGGCCGTCGAGGGTGTCTCGTCCCAGAACACTTAGAATTTTGAAATCGGGGTACTAAAATCGACTCTCTGTAATCTGTGACGGACCTGCAGGACGGACCGTCAGAGCTACGACGAACCGTCGTGAGGTCCCGTTTCAAAACACTTTAACTCTTGAGAATTTGGTACAGGGAACGATTCTCTGAACGTCGTGACGGAAGTGCAGGACGGACCGTCACAGGTGTGACGGACCGTCACAGACTCCTTTGTGAAAAATGGAGTTCTAAGATGTTGCGACGACCTGCATGACGGACCGTCGCAGGCACGACGGGCCGTCACAGGTTGCGCAAATCCCAGGCTGGGTCGGATTTTTTTACACGTTTTAAGGGACGTTTTGGACTATTCCTGCTTTTATTATAAAGTTAGAGGGTTAATGTTAATAAGTCTAATTACTTGGGGGTTAAAAGAGGTAACCTTAAGTTAATTAGTGGAATCGAACGAGGCAGAGGAGAAAACAAAGCTTGGGAAATTTCTTGTTGATCACTAATCTTCGGTGGAGGTAGGTTATGGTTTTTACGTTATGCGTAGTAGACTCTTAATAGCGAATAATATGTATTGGTGGTATTGTAAACCCTTCTATATGCTTAATTGTATGCTTGTATGAACATGATTATGTGATTTTGATAAAACAAGCATGATGAAAACCCTTGAATCCCAAATCTTAAAAGAAACTTTAATATACTTCATTAATGATGATGCCTTGGTATAAAAGAAGGCTTGATGAATTAAAGTAATGGGATTGATGATGCCTTGGTATAGAGAAGGCTTGATGAATTGATAGAATGAGATTAGTGGATCGGAGTGTCATGTTCCAACACATAGTATTAGTGGATCGGAGTGTCACGTTCTGACACATAGTAATAGTGGGACGGGTGTCACGAACCGACACGTAGATTTAGGGGATCGGAGTGTCACGTACCGACACATATTAGGGGATCGGGTGTCACGAACCGACACGTAGATTTAGGGGATCGGAGTGTCACGTACCGACACATATTAGGGGATCGGGTGTCACGAACCGACACGTAGATTTAGGGGATCGGAGTGTCACGTACCGACACATATTAGGGGATCGGGTGTCACAAACCGACACGTAGAATTAGGGATTGGAGTGTCACGTACCGACACATAGTAGAATTAGGGGATCGGAGTGTCACGTACCGACACATAGTAGTAGGGGATCGGAGTGTCACGTACCGACACAAGAGGAAGAAAGATAATGAATCTTGAAAGATGATAATTTACTCAACATAATGAACTTAATTTCCAAATGAGTGTGGTACTGAGGCTTGAGCCCTCATGGATAAACTTGATGGTACTTATTGATGATTTTAGTACTTGTGGTTGATACATGTTGAGTTATAGTTGATTTTATGATATTATTGATATATATTTGTTTTCTATTTTGAGTTGACCGATGATACTTACTCAGTACCCGTGTTTTGTACTGACCCCTACTTTTATGTTTTCTTCTTTGTTATTTGTGGAGTGCAGCAAACAGACCGTCTTCTTCAACTCAACAGTAATCTAGCCAGTCTTCACGTCATCGGAAATTCAGGGTGAGCTAATGCGTCTAGCTTGGACTGGATCTTCTTCTTCAAGTCTTGATGCCTTGAACTTCTGGCATGGACTAGCTTTTATTTGTTTTAGCTTCTTAGACCTTTTTAGTTTTTAGTAATTTGATCATAGATGTTCTTGTGATGATGACTTCCAGATTTTGGGGAATAATAGATGTTGAATTTTAGTAGTTATTGAATTGGTTTTTATTAATGAGTTAAGTCTTCCGCACTATTTTCTGTTGTTATACATTGAAATGTTAAGGTTAGATTGGTTGGTTCGCTCACATAGGAGGGTAAATGTGGGTGCCAGTCGCGGCCCCGATTTGGGTCGTGACAGAAATACAAATAACTTATATGTTTGTATGAATACTTTATCGAAAAAATTCGAAGAAACCTGAAGTTGAAAACCCGAGTTTTATTAGTTTGATTTGGTTTGTTATTTAAAAAAACTCAAATCAACGCGGTCATGTACACCTCTAATCACAGTCAATTCATTTAATACTGAGAAGAAAGAAAAAGGAAATACAACTGAATGATGAATGTATACTGTGAATTATGCAAAGGTATTGAACTAATTTAAATGAATATTTCAATTAACATCTTGCTCTGCTTGTGTATCTGAATACAACTGACTTTTTCTTAATTATTATACTTTTACTGGATCGATTCGATGTTTGGATCTATTCTTTGCTACAATATCATTCGATGGTGTAAAAATAACAATCCTGCGATAGATTGTTCTTTAGTGAAATTCAAAATATACAAAGATCTATTTTCGATATATGTATGTTATATCTCCATCATCAATTTTCTTGTTGAAGAATCATTAGTCATAAAGTATATTAAGATAACCCAAAATCAATCAAGTTTCAGCATATTGGTAGAATGAATTAAGTATAAAAAAATAGAAGAAAATGTAAATTGGAAACTATATATAAGAAATGAGATCCATACCTTAAATAATGGTAATAATCAGAATATCGTTTGAAAAAAAGTAAACACAAATTGCTATAGTCCCTTTACACGATTATGACCCTTCACCATTGGGCATATTATGAACTTGAATAGATACATATAAAGTTGCAACTTGCAACTTATGACTTGCATAAAGGGTATAGTCCCATGTGAATTTAGCTAGAAAGTATCAATTGTACTAGTTTAATTTCGCACAAATAATTAAAATTGATGCTATGATTGTTGAACTTGCATAGGCCTACCAACTACTTTCAAAAGAATAAGGAATTAATTGATGCAAGCTTTGTCTAAGAGATAATGAAGCACTTGTTGGGCTGAGAGAAACAAAAAAGAAAAAAAGTCAGTTTGGTGCATTAAAACTCTTGTTATGCGCATGGTCTGGGGAAGGGTCTGACCACAAGTTCCACCAAAGCTCTGCATGTACATGGTCTAGAGAAGGGTCTAACCACAAGTGCCACCAAAGCTCTTTCTATGCGTATGGTCTAGGGAAAGTGTCTATTGTACTTTCAAGGCTTGAACCTGTGACCTCTTGATTATGCGAAAACAACTTTACCAATTCGAGGGATGAGAGTTATTTTTACAAAATAAGACCAAACTATGACTTGTCGTTATTAAAGATTCACTCACTGTATTAGATAGGCGATAACTACTTGTATGATAGGCAGAAGCAAAATTTTCAATAAGGGGGTCTAAAATATGAAGAAGTAAAAACGCAAAGAAGTCAAGGAGAGTTCAACATCGAATATATATATACATAGAAAAATTAATCATATATATATAAACAGTGTAATTTTCGATTGAAGTAGATTCGAATATTGACTACGCCCATTCTTGTATCCACATAAAGTGTGGCAAGATATTATATACAAGATCGTACAATAAAACCTTATGATATGATTAGTAATATCTAGTTCTCATTTATGTAATTATTGAAATTCACTAGCTAAATTCCTTGTATTAGGACATAATTAATCACATCAACAAAAAAGAAAAGAATATAAAACTAATAATGAGGTTGTAACTTGTCCATTTTCAATAAGAATAACGTGTTCTTTTTGTTAGTTATTTTTGCAGAGAAAGGGGATTTTTAATGTGATAAGTGAGGATTGGGCAAGTTATTAATTTTAAACACGTATGGATATGATGTTTTCAACTGTCCTTTTCAAGAAGCATAGAAGATTAAAAAAAACAGATATTTTCATTTAAATTATTCGACTGAACCATTTGGGAAGAAAGAAACTCTCCCAACCTACGCTAATCCCTCCGTCTCATATCAGTTGATCATTATACTAAAAATAGTTATCTCATATTAATTAGTCCACCTTACTTAAACAACAAAGCATCAACTAATTTTATACTATATTACCTTTATAATTAATTCTGTTTGAAAGTGTTCACATTTGTTTGTAAAATTTCTTAGAAGTAAAATGATCTTTTTATTTATGATTTATGAAGCATCCTATAAAATGAGAAGTGATCAACCAATATGGAATGAATGGAGTAATGCCTAATATTGCATCTAACTAATTAAATATATATATCCTATGGAGAGTTACGTACGTTATTATGATTCTCTTGTTAAATATCTATAGATTGATAATTTTCAACGGAGTTTTGGTCCTTCACTCTATCTACAAATCCATTATTCTCTACTTCACCCAAAAAGTGATTGTGACACTACCCAAAAAGGCAAAAAACTAAGGATCTATGTATTGTATACCAACACCATACACTAACTTTATATATATATTCCCAATTAATACATGTTTTTCTTATACTTTTGTAGGCAATCATGGTTTATAGTATGTTTCACAAATTTATCACTTAACTAATAAATCAAATATGATTTGAAACGTAAATTAAATGTATGATAAAGTTAATCCATTATATTCTTCTTCCCCATGTTTATGTAAATTTCAATATAAGTAATAATAATGATTAACGAGGGGAGGGTAAACATGAAATTGTCAGAGTGGATTTGAGTTTCACGTTAGTTGGAGAATGAACAAGTAGTTACTTATTATATGAACTTGAGCAATATTGTTCGAGCTAACTTGAAGAATGAGTTAGACTTGTGGTTCATATTTTAGAGAAATGTTTAGGAAAAAAGAATCCATATATTCACACACTACACTAGGCATCTCTTTTGTTTTGGCCTTTTAAAGTTCAAAGCATATAGAGCCACTTGGGAGGTTTTGTCATTACCAAGAACAAGCTACTTTCTGTGGAAAAGGAAGGGTGTGCATATTTTTCTTCTTACCTCTATTGCAAATTGCCTCTATTTCTTAATTCATTTGTTAGCCCAAAAATCAAAACTCTAACAAACTTCAGTCTTAGTGGGTTATCTTTCTCTGATTTTCTATACCTAAAATCACTTTATTTTATAGACCTTTATATATCTCTTAGTCGAAAAAAAAATTAACTTCTCTAATTTATCTAACACACTTATCATTTTCGTCCATTTCATCTTTATTCTTAAGGATGATTTATATATTGCCTCATAAATGGTTAAAGCATCATGTTTAGACCATAATAAGTTTATGTCAAGTCGAGTAGTATCATAATAAGTACTCAGAAAAACTTTATGTTCACTCCCAAAGTTTTAAGTGTGTTATTGATAATATGTGACAAGCTCTCAAAGAGGTATTATGCGTTTCTCTCTTTGGTTTTTAGTAATGTATTGGCCATAAGTGGTATCTTAATAATGTATCTATTTTTTTTTTATGCGTATAGTATATTGTTGAAAATTGAATTATCATTGTGGCAAGTTGTACTCAAAAGTGATCTCACATCATGTGTCACTAAAACAAATATAGAAATACACAAGACTTGAGCACCTTTACTTTCTAACTCAATATATAAGAGAGTAACAAAAAAAGACCCCGTCACAACCTGAGGACCATTCATAGTACGTCCCCACAAACTATATATAAATATAATCATAAAATTTAAGTGTCATATCGTAGGGACATTAACTAAAATTCGACATCATTAGAACTCTATTAGTGTTTCTCCTTTAATTATTTTCTATCTTTAAAAGCCGACCTTATCATTAAGATTAAGGAAGTGCTTTGAAATTTTTTGTGCCGCCTAATTGATTATACGCCATCAAAAGAACAAACAATATGATAGTGTGTAATAATTTACCTTTTTAGGTACGAATATTCATGAACTTTGATAGGTTTTGCTTGTAACATGCATATGCAATTAAAAAATTATAATTATTTAATTATGAATTCAATTATAATCATAAATTTATTTGAGATTATTGTAGAAGCTCATAAACTTTAAAGGAGGAATTCACGCCTCTTCATTTATAAGTTTAAGGATTTTCTTGGAACCTATTTCTAATAATAATAATAATAATAATAATAATAATAATGTAGTAATAAATTGTAATTATGTATATTAAGTGCGACTTATAAATGATATAATAATGATGCTATTATAGAATTATGAGTTTTTGACCAAAATGAGCTATTTTTAAATTCAATTCACCAAAATAATACGTTTTTAATTTTTTTCACAAAACTAGTATAAACGTACTTCATGGTAACGTTTTAGGATATTTTCATTATAAAAATTCAACGGATAAAAAGTTAACGGGTTAGTGACGTTAAACGCATAAACGTAACTGTGAGTAACGTTTTAGGTGTAAAATGTTACTCAAAAGTACGTTTTTGGAGAATCCAATCACGGGCCACTGACTCCAATCCTGCAAAGGCGGAGTCAAATCATTCAACTGTAAAACGTTACTATGAGTAACGTTTTACACCTAAAATGTTACTTTGACTTTCGTTTCTTAGATTTGATTGATTGATAGTTGAAGGAATGGGGACGGATAAAATTATTATTATTATTATTATTATTATTATTATTATTATTATTATTATTATTATTATTATTGTTATTATTATTATTATTATTAATTCTTATTTTCATAATTGTATCAGACTCGGTAACATTCATATTGATACAAATATTATAAGAAATAGAGTATTTATATTAATTGTATTTACACTAAATCAGACAAATTTAATCTAAAGAGTTACTAATTTTTTGTGTAAGCAACTACGGTTGCGGCTCATACATTGCTAACTTACAATGGCAGTTCCTATATTAGAAATTTTTAATTTTTTTCCTAATATGATAGAGATGTTAAAACCTCCAATGGAGTTGATGTTGGTCTACGGAAAGTGGAATATGCACAGCTTTACCCCAATTTTTTGAAGATAGAAAAGCTATTTCAGAACACGCTCGTTCAAATAAAGCATCCCAAAGACTACCAGCAACTATTTGGAAAAAAATATATCTTTTCTATTCCTTTAGACAACCGCAAAATATGATATAAGAAACTTACCACTTAAGCCAGAACTACAAACAAACAATGAGATGTTTTCTTGACGTCCATCAACTTGGAAACATTTTCAAGCACAAATATATTATACTCTAAAAGCAATGATCAGAGAAATAATAAGAGTGCATTTAGGAACGTTAAATGTACATTCAGAAACTCTTCGTTTTCTTTCAACAAAAGTTTCATAATTTCTTTACACACTCAACTGTTAACTGGGTCAATTTGACCTTTGCTATAACACTTTCTGCATATCTACGCAAATATCAAATGAAGTATACACAATGTCCTATAGAGAAAGATAGATAAAGCTTGAAATGAAATTTTTCGATCGTTTATATCAACAATGACTCCTCTGTAAGTATGGTTAAGAGGGAGTACTTCACTTTCATTCTTATCCTACTATCTTCTACAGACAGCTTTGCACCAGTCCTTCAACTATCAATCAATCAAACCTAAGAAACGAGAGTCAAAGTAACATTTTAGGTGTAAAACGTTACTCATAGTAACGTTTTACAGTTGAATGATTTGACTCCGCATTTGAAGGATTGGAGTCAGTGGCCCGTGATTGGATTCTCCAAAAACATACTCTTGAGTAACGTTTTACACCTAAAACGTTACTCACAGTTACGTTTATGCGTTTAACGTCACCAACCCGTTAACTTTTTGTCCGTTGAATTTTTATAATGAAAATATCCTAAAACGTTACCATGAAGTACGTTTATACTAGTTTTGTGAAAAAAATTAAAAACGTATTATTTTGGTGAATTGGTTTTAAAAATAGCTCATTTTGGTCAAAAACTCTAGAATTATAGTGCATTTTGTTACCTATTCCTTCGCATATATACGAAGAGAAATTACTTAATTAGACATATTTCTCTTTTCAAAAGTTAATTTAACTTATTTTCTAAGTTAAATTGAAGTACATTAATTTGATTTTTCAAACAAAAAAAATTAAATTTTCAAAAACTATATGAAAAGTACTATATGTTGCAATTTTTTACATATTAATATGATAAAAAAATATATATCATAACATGTTAGTCAAATTTTTCGTACTTTGACTCTAAAATAGAAAGTATGATAAGTAATAGTGAACGGAGGGAGTATATTTTTTTTATTTAAAAATGAGCGGGTGATGTGACACAAGGTTTAAGAAAATAAATAAGACTTTTGAATTTGATGGTTCTAAACTAAAATTATGTTAAATGTTGTCTTTTAATCTTGTGGTCATATAGATCCATGTGGAAAACTAAAATTAAAATGTTACTAAAAAGGGGACAGAGGTCATTCTTTATTAAACAGACTAAAAGGAAAAATATGTAAATCTATTTTAAATCGATAAAGTACTCCCTTTTGTCCCATTTTATTTGAGGTAGTTTGACTCGAGCACGGAGTTTAAGAAAAAAAAAAGACTTTTAAAACTTATGGACCAAAATGAATGATAAAAATTTGTGTGGATGTAAATCATTTCATTAAGGGTAAAATATACAATTTACAGTTAAATTGTTACTTAATATAAAAATGTATCATTCTTTTTTAGAAGGACTAAAAAGAAAAGTAAATCACATAAATTGGGACAGAGAAAATTTTATTTATACTTTCAAATTACTATGTATTGCACTCCAAATACATGCTAATACACTTGGATGTAATGTACTCTAAAACAAATTAAACATAATTTTGATTCATGTATCCCAAAATATATGTATATAAGTTGACGCAAAAAAATTGATAAGATTCATAATATTGCAAAGTAAATTATATTTAAGTAATAGTTCCTAAATTAATGAAATTTATATAAATTTCATATAAACTATATTATAAACGATTCTCATCGATGGATAATCACTAAATAATTAATAGACCTGAATGGCTGGAGTGCAGGATCATATAATATTCAGAACCAGCTAAATAGGAAAGTTATTAAAGTTACAATATTCAATTTTATTCAGCCAAGTATGCAATATAATACTAAACTTTGTATTACCTATATCGTATAGACGATATCGTGGTTTAGAAATCGTTAGTCAACTTCAATTTATGACTTAATACTCGTGGTAGCATTTTTTAAAAAGAGTTAGTTTTTTAATTAAAAAGAAAATTGCTATTTCTACTATTATATTGTTTTTCAATTTTATATTTTGCCTTAAACTTTACATCATATATTAAAAAAACCATCAAATGTGGAAAAATATGATATCACAATTGTCAAATGTTGATCAGCCACCCTTTTCATTTGACTAGAATATATATATATATATATTATTGATTAAATTGAAAGTAATCGTAAATACTTCTACTTTATTATAGTCATCGTCTCCTGGTGTGAATGAAAAATGAGCACATAATATATTATTAAACGTGTGATTAAATGGTAAGGCAGTTAAGAAAATTGTGCAACTATTCAGTGAAGTTGTTAATTTGCCATTAATTTAAATTAAAAAGTTAGCCAGCTTTTTTGCAAATTGTATTTATTAGCTATATATGCCTGTTTTGTTTGACTTTGCTTCATTAATTGGATACAGTTAATCGACAAATCAATGGACTTTTAAAGATTCACATGTGTGAAATTAGTTTAATCCAATTATTCAAAACACTAGTTGATTACACCATCATAATCAAGATGTTAGTATATAATTTTAGTTGGCAATACAATAATTAGTTGTGTTTGAACTAAAATAGCGGACAAACATAGTTGTCCCCATTTACTCTTGTTCTCCTATCGATGTTTAAGTTAAACATCATATTCGCAGCACATCAAATAAAACGAATAATTTTTGCTTATAGTAAATAGAGAACTTTTTTTTCTTTTTAGGGATAATGTTCAAGTACCCCTCAACATATGCTCGAAATCTCAGAGACACACTTATACTATACTAAGGTCCTATTACCCTTTGAACTTATTTTATTAATAATTTTTTACCCCTTTTTAGCTTACGTGATACTATTTTGTGGGACCTTAGTATAGTATAAGTGTGTTGTCTCTAGGATTTCGAGCATATATTGAGGGGGTACTTGGGTGATTTCCCTTCTTTTTATTACCAATTATCAAGTTTAATCACCCTGAGTGAAGTGGACTATGTGGGAGGGGGGGGGGGGTTTGAAATCGTGAAAGTATAAATCACAACTAAAAAAATATATTCAAGTGCATGTATTATAATTTATTTTATTGTATTATCATGGATTATAATATAGTGATAGGATGTATCACATATATTTATAGACTTGAGATTTAAGTCGTAACTCTTAAATATAAAAAAAATTATATTAAAATTTTGAATAAATTCTATAATACATGATTAAAATTTAATCAAAACTTTTATGTAAATTTTAGTAAGAAAATTAAAAAGAAAAAAAATGTTTTAATTGTTAAAAGACATGTGACTAGTCCGACTTGAGCTGCAGCTCGCGCGGCAATAAAATGCAAACAGACAAAGAGAGAGATAGAGATTCCATGTGAAATTATATTATATTATATACATAATAAAATTTTATCAAATATATCAATTAAAAAAATGATTTTTTCATACACGTTAATTTTGCTATCTCCAAAACAGAAGAAACGTATGCCTCCTCTCATCTTTAACGTCATCATTGTCCTACTTTTCCCCAAAATATGCTAATCCAGTTAAGGCTTTGCAAATTTATTTTTAAATTTAGTAAAAAACGGTTTCATTTTCTCTAAAAAAAAATAAAAAGGTTAATTGGCGTTATTATTGTTATTTTTCTGATTTTCGGGTTTTGACTAAAAAGAAAAAAAAAAAAAAGGTTAGAGATTCTTTTACGCAAAAATAAAGATACCCAACCTTTTCCATCTGCAGCCGAATCTCTCTCTAACTCTTGTTCTCTCAACTCGGACTTAAACTTCTCTCTAATGATTAATTATCTACTTTCGTCGATTAAAACAATTACAGTTCATTTTTAAAAATATTTTTTATATATTTTTAATATTTAATAGAAATAGCAAAAAATATTATATAATCATTTGAGCATTAATTATAACAACTTGTTTAGAATTTATTTTTTGATACAAAAAAAATTATTTCACCACTTTCTTCGTATTTATTGATTTTAAAAGTAGATAATAATTAATCTCAAAAAAAGAGATAATATTTTTATAATTTAATTCCGAAATTTTATTTAATATATCATTATCCAATAGTATTATGATGTATATAGGAGTATCATCATCCTCCCATAGAACCTTGTCTATTTTGTAGAAATTATGCCTACCATATTATTTTTAAATATTAGTGCACTATTTGATTCGAGTTAGAGTTCTAAATATATATTAATTTCGCTAGATTTCGTAAAAGTTGTTTAATTTTAAACTTTTAATTTATACAATTTATTTTTTTATCACTTAAAATACTGTTACAAACAATATCAAATCAATTAATACTAAAGTATTATTAATATATGTATCGATATTATTCTTTTATCACCTTTACAAATGTCATAACAGAACTAAAATAAACTTAAATGTAATTACAAAAATTATCATATTAATTAGTTAAATTATTAGAAAAGGTGTCGCCCACATATATAAAGGGAGTGTCCACCCTTTTTGAGCCAAAAAAAAAAAGAAAAAGAAAAAAGTTGAAGCCCATACTCCACCTTTCTTTTCACACTAACAGTTATTATCACGACCCACCATGGACGTGGAGTCTGGTATATCGCCGTCGTCCCACGGCGGAAAATCTCCGGTGACTCGTCTCAATGATTACGTTGCAGAAAGCCGAGTAGGCAAGCGTTTCAAGCTCAAGGAACGTAACACCAATTTCACCACTGAGCTTCGTGCAGGCACCACTACTTTTCTAACTATGGCCTATATTTTAGCTGTTAACGCTTCTATTCTCTCCGATTCCGGCGGTACTTGTTCAGTTTCCGACTGTATTCCGTTATGCTCGGATCCAACTGTCTCCACGGCAAACTGCACTAACAATCCTAGTCTCCGTTTGATCAATCCTGATGTTTCCTGTAAATTTGAACCGGTTAACCCGGGTTACGCTGCCTGCTTAGAGAAAACTCGAAAAGATTTGATCGTCGCTACAGTGGCTTCATCTCTCATCGGATGTGTAATTATGGGCGTTTTGGCTAATTTGCCATTGGCATTAGCTCCTGGAATGGGCACAAATGCTTACTTCGCCTACACTGTTGTTGGTTTTCATGGTTCTGGAAATGTTTCTTATGAAAGTGCGTTAGCTGCAGTTTTCATCGAAGGCCTATTGTTTTTACTCATTTCGGCAATTGGCTTGCGAGCCAAGCTAGCGAAACTGATTCCGAAACCGGTCCGAATCTCCTCCGGCGCCGGTATCGGACTTTTCCTCTCCTTCATTGGGCTACAGAATAATCAGGGAATCGGTCTCGTTGGATACAGTCCATCAACACTAGTCACCCTTGCCGGTTGCCCACGGTCATCTCGGGCAGGAGTAGCTCCGGTAATGGCCGCCGTTAACGGAACCATGACTCTGATCCCCGGCGGTACCGTTTCCGGTGACATACTATGTTTGCATGATCGTATGGAGAGCCCGACACTTTGGCTAGGTATAGTTGGATTCGTCATAATTGCTTACTGTTTGTCTAAAAACATAAAAGGTGCAATGATCTACGGCATCATCTTCGTCACAGCGATTTCATGGTTCAGAAACACCAGTGTTACCGCTTTTCCGGATACTCCGGCAGGTGATTCGGCTTTCGATTATTTCAAAAAAGTAGTCGACGTTCACACAATTAAGACCACAGCCGGAGCTTTGAGTTTCAAAAACATAGGTAAAGGTTACTTCTGGGAAGCATTGATAACTTTCCTATACGTAGACATATTAGACACAACCGGTACTCTTTACTCAATGGCACGATTCGCCGGTTTCACCGACGAACAGGGCAATTTCGAAGGGCAATATTTCGCCTTTATGTCCGACGCATCGGCGATCGTTGTAGGTTCATTGCTGGGGACATCACCAGTGACAGCGTTTGTCGAATCGTCAACAGGTATAAAAGAAGGTGGAAGAACAGGGATGACGGCGTTAACGGCGGCCGGATATTTCTTCCTGGCGTTTTTCTTCACGCCGATACTAGCATCGATACCGGCGTGGGCGGTTGGGCCGCCATTAATATTGGTGGGAGTGATGATGATGAAGGCTGTGGTGGAAGTAGAGTGGGATGATATGAGGCAAGCAATACCGGCGTTTGTGACGTTAATTTTGACGCCGTTAACTTATTCAATTGCTTATGGTTTGATTGGTGGAATTGGGACTTATATTGTTTTGCATTTAGGGGATTGGAGTTTGGGGTGGTTGAGGAAATTAGGGATAATTAAGGGATCAAAAACAAGTAATATCGCTGTTTTGGATAATGGGGTTAAGGAGAATAAAAATTGTAGTAGTATTTAATTGTACAAAAGCATATTTGAGTTTGATTGATTAGAGATGGATTATATTTGTCTTTTACTAGTTACCTTTTGTATGTTAGTGGTTGTTAGAGAAGATCCAATTTCTATTTTTTTTAAAATTTTTGTAATATAACAAACTCTTTTTCTTTTTTTAAAAAAAAGCCATTTATGAAATATTCAAAGTGTAAATTTTGCAGGAAACTTCCTATAAATAGATATATGATATTGTGATTGTCATATTTAAGTCTGGTATTGAAGCGTTACATTATATCCTCAATCTTCATTTCATTTAAGTTTGTTAATTTTATTTGGAGTTACGTTAAAATAGATATTTTTTTTCGTTTCTAGAAATATTTTTCCCTATAATAGTCCTTATATATAGTGAATTTAAATTTATTGAGACTCCACAACAGATATCGAGTATCCGATATTGAGTGATAAAATTAAGAATAAACATATGATTAATACTTGATTTGTAATAAAAGAAATGTATTTTTATAGACGTGCTAAGATCCTCTTGTGAAATCTAAAGATTGTGTACTGTGTATTCACATGTATTCTCCATACTACAGGGTCTAAACAAAATAAAAAATTATACAATGAAAAATATCAATCGCCTTGAGTAAGACAATACTCCACTGTCTGCTAATCTTATAATCTTATACGTGTTCTCCACATCTTCCTATTTAGGATCATGTTTTCGATACCTAAAGGTGAGTCATATCATCTCTTATCGGCACTCCCTATAACACTTCTTCAGCTACGTTTGTCACCTCTTCTTATATATTGTATAACTAACCTCTCGCACCTCTTCATTGATGCATCTAAGCATTTCCTCTTCACATGTTCAAATCATCTCAGTTTCGCTTTCCTTAATCATTTTATCTACTATAGTAACGATTCGCACCTTATATTTATGATATCCTCATTTCTAACCTTTATCACTTCTAGTATGAGTACATATCAAAAATTGAGTGATAGATTAAAAATAAAAATATTAATAATACTTGATTCGTAGAAAAAAAAATTATATTTCTAGAGACGTGCTACAATCCTCTTGCGAAATCTGAAGATTGTGTACTCTGTATTCACATGTGATCTCCATGAAATTTTGCTATACCATTTGCCGAGATATGATCAGGAGATGCTCAAGTATATTAGTGGCCTAAAATAAAAATTAATGTGGATTTAAATTTGAATTGTTAATAGTTTTTACATAATTGATTTCTTCTAGTTTTCAATTGATAATATAACCATTTTTATTTTAAATTATTTTTCATGAGATATAGTACTGCAAATATATCAAAATTTCTTCTAATAATTTCTTCATATTTCATAAAAAGTTTACTTTTTCTACAAATAGTATTCAATATTTGTTAAAAATAATAACTTATAACCTATTATTATTAAAAATTAGGCCTTTAAATTAAGGACCTAAGGCACATGTTTTTTTCTTAACATTGTCGAGTTACCCTGAATATAATTTTATATTCTTAATTATTACAAGGTCTAAACAAAATAAATAACTGGAAAGACTAAACATAACGATTAGATTTAAGCATTTGAGTACTTACCCCTTTCACTTTTAATTATTATAATACTCTTTTTAGAGTTTTATTATATTGATATGCAAAAAAGTAGTATTGTTTATGTACTTTTTGTATAGTTTTTTAATTTTATATTTTTGCTTAAAATACTGAATGTAATCTAATTTGATTTTAAAAATTAGTCCAATTAATTTTCAAAAAGTATAACATGACAAATAAAAATAAATAGAGAGATTTAATTGTGATGTCTAGTACTCTTTCTAGTATTTTTTTTGTTTAGACCTTGTAGTAATTAAGACTATAAAATCATAATGGAGTCTATTTTATTTTATTTTTAAAAAAAGTTAACTCCACTAGTTGCTTTTAAATTGTGGCTTGAACCCTCAAAATTCTTTGCAAATCAGAATATGAAACGAAACATATTTCCACACTGTGGCATATGCCAAAACATCAAAAAACTTGATACTAATATTTTGTTTGAAAGTTGAAAAAAGAGTGATTTGAGTTGAAGTTAAATTTAAAACCTTGTGGAATTTAAACGTTTGTTTGGATTAGAACTTCACTACGAAAAACGTTGATCCAATAAACATTTCAATATTTCATTTGAAGTACCGTAAACATATAGTATAATTCACTATTTAAATAAATCAATATACTCATGATCAATAGTATTGGTAATCCACATTGTGTGTCTGCCCTAAACTAGTAAATAAATCATCTGCGATCACATATACACTTCTATCACTTAATTAATATGATACTAATTACTCCATATTTTTGTGTATTTAAATTATTATTTAATTATTGTAAATTTAATTGATTCGATATAAACATTGCACTGAGTAAATAGATCTCTTTATTTATATTATATAGTAAATATCTTTTAGATGATTCGATAACGTAACCATTTTTTTTTATACTATCAAACTTTGCAAATAGTGAAATATTGTATAAACAAAATATGTGTTAAAGGAGCAAGTTGTACCACAGTGTAGGGATATACATTACATAGGGTGTCATAACTCCATGAAGATGAGTTTCGTACTTTGTCAAAAAAGATTAGGTGATAAAAATAAATGTGATGGTCAAAATCTAGTTTAAATTTGTGGGCTCATGAGATCTTTACGTGGTACCAATATCTAATTCAAATGAAAAGTTAGATCATAAATGTCGACCTTATCAAATTATTCAAGACAACATCAACATTTCCTATCATTATAATTAATATTGAAATTCTTTCTTAATGGCTCTTTTAATATACATTATAGTTTTCAAGAAAATTGATAAACATTTGTTGAGGTATTATTTGAAATTTAAATTATTTAAATATAATCTTCATTTGACTTTTACTCTAATATTTCGTGTTGTTAGGAGAAATTGTTTTTGTCATTGAACTCTAATGGAGTTTTAATTGATGTAAAACTTTTTGTGCAATGAACAGTTCCACCTGTATTTGTATTTAGTAAGGTGGAAGCAGATCAACTAAGAACTCAGTCTCTAAATTCTAATAGATTCTGAAAATTGTAATAACGATGAAATCTTTCCTAATAGTAACTCTAGCAATGTAGCTGCCATGTCACTCTTTGTAATAATAATATTAAGTTCTATTAATATATTATATGTGTTTTACCGAAAATAAATAAATAGGAAACAAGAAAAATAATAGTTTAGTTAACAATAATAATATATATATCCAGTGAAATTTTATAAGTGAAGTTTGGAGAAGGTAAAATGTACGTAGACTTTATCATCTCATTGAGATATAAAAGTTGTTTCCAAAAAACTCTCGGCTCAAGTATAACAAGTTCAGGCATAAGGACAGATACAATGACGAAAACATAGCAAGTAACAATAAAAATAGTACGATAATTAAAATATCAAAACAATATCTATAACAATAATGGTATAACGACGATGAAAAATATCAACTACCCTAAGATAGACAACACAATACACTACATACTAACCTTATAATCTTATACATGTCTTCCATACTCTCCTATCTAGGGTCATGTCCTTGGTTACTTAAAATGTGAGTCATATCATGTCTTATCAGCACTAAGGCTGGCAAAGAGACCGATTTTTGTCCGGTATGGTACGGTTCAAGTCCGGTTCCATAATAGTTCGTCCGGTACCGATTGAACCGGTAAGAAATCGGTCTTATAGGGAATCGGACCAGGTATCGAATTAAAACCCGGGTTTTATCCGGTTGAACTGGTTAAGTAAGAAACGGTTTTGGTCCAGTCTTGTTTGGTAAGAACCGGTTCAATTGGTTTTTTAATTATTTTTTAAAAAATGTGACCGTTGAATGAGAATCAGACCGTTGGGCCCTTGTAATCGTTGGGTTGGGGCCCAAAACAGCCCAAAAAACTCCTACCCCCTCTCTAACCCCTTTACACTATAAATATACCATTTTTTTCATTTAAATTCACAAATTCACAAACTATTTCATTGACATCTTATACAATCTCTCAATTTTAAATCTATCATAAATTCATAAATATTATTTTGTGATATTGACTTGGAGTTTGGATTTCAGAGATTTATTTGAAGTAAATCGGAAGCTTCAATAGGCATCTCTCAATTTCGACTTTGGTTATACATCTATTTTTACGTAGACGTTCGGTACATTCGTTCCAATTTTAATTATTTATTTATCAAGTTATTTTATTTTTTTATTATATTATCTTGCTTGTTTTTCATAATATTTAATTATTTTAAACTTGAACAAATAGTGATAAAAGACCAATGTTAGAAAGAAAAATAATAGGGGAGGAGTAAGTAGTTCTAATTCTAAAAATGTGCCACCTAGATTTATAGTTAATACTAATGATTATACTCATGTTAATGAAACTTGTTTTATGTCACCAGGACCTATTGAATTTAATTTCGAAAATGAAGTAGATCACGTAATAGATGTTTTACTAATTTTGAGGAAGAATTAGATGAAATAGAAATAAATGAGGAAGATGAAGAGATCCCTACCCCTACTAGTCCGATTACCGAATTATCGAAACAAGATGAAGTCCACCCTTTAACTAATTTTTTAAATGTCGTTGCAGTACGTGTTAAAAGATCTTTAGCATGAACATTTTTGGTATAAAATAATGTAAAATGTACTGGTACTTGCACTAAATGTAAATTGATCATGAAATATTTGACTGCTGGTACACAAGGGGAAACGGGACGACTAAGAACACATTTACGAAAGCAACAAATGCATGCTCTAGTCAATATCATACTACTATTTCTTCTGTTTTAGTAAATGTTTGTGCTATTTCATCTGAATTTGCAAAATATAAAGGAAAATATCAATTTAAAGATTCACTTGCTTTTATGATTGAAAAATTCAAAAAATATTTTTTCCCTATTCCTCAAATCTATTTAACTGCTACTACTTTCAACCCAAATTATAAATTAAGCGATGTTGAAAGAATGGTTGAAAAATTTATGCAAATTTAGAAATTAAAGATGATGAAACTTCTAGTGTTGAAGAATGTAAAAGTAGCATTTATACAAAGGCTAGAGATTTATATAATGCATATAAGTTTTGTAAATAAATATTCCAATAGTTGAACCTCCATCTTCTAAGCCTAAAAGTGATGAAACGGATGATTGGATGGATGAATATCTTGAGCTTGAATCATCTACTAATAATGATTTTGATTTATATTTCAATTAGGTAGGGGAAAAGATTAGACATGAAGAAGGACAACTTCAACCTACAATATTAGTATGGTGGAAGAATCGTGAAAATCAATTTCCTACCCTTGCTAGGACTGTTCGAGATGTGCTAGCGATTTAAGCATCATCGGTCGCTTCGGAGCAAGCCTTTAGTACGGCGAGATTTATGATTGGAGATCATCGATATTCATTAGCAAAGGATAGTTTGGTAACATCGGTGTTGTTTCGAGATTGGGTCAATGCCGAAAGAATAAACACTCGACTACCACTATTAAGTAGCCAAATAGATGAAATATTTGGTGAGAAGGGTATTGATGACATGAAAGCAATGGAAGAAGAACGACATATGCAAGTTCCAAAAAATCTTTCTTTTGAAATGATACAAAATTTACAAAAAAAAACTTTAAGAAAATTGCAATTGTTAGTATAATAATTAATATTCAACACCTAGATTATGCACTCTTTATCTCTTTCTAATATTTGTATTGTACAATTTATTTATTTGAATTAATATAAGGCTATTCACATTGATTTTCTTTTAAAATAATCTTTTCTATTTAATTCATGTCATTTTACAATTTAATTGTTAATTATTTTAATGTTAATCTAAAGTTTATACATTAATTTAAAATTGAATCTTAAGGTTTAAAGTTTGAACTTTAAATTCAATATAAACTTTAAAGTTCAAACTTTAAATTCAATATAAACTTTAAACTTCATACTTTAAAATTTACTTTTAAGTTTAAAGTTTTAAAATGAAGTTTTTTAATAATATAATATTATTTAATAATAAAATTAAAAAAATTATCGGTACGGGTTGAACCGGCAAGACCTGGTTTCGTCCGGTCCAATCCGGTTACTAAGGGACCGGGCGGAACCTTTGAATTTTTCTGGTAAATCCAATTTCGATAAGAACCGATTCCGGTAAGAAAATTCAGTTCCGATAAAATCGGTCATTTCCAATTGCCAGCCTTAATCAACAGTCCATATAATACTTCTTAATCTACTTTTGGTGCCTCTCTTCATACCCTGTATAACCAACCTCTCGCATCTCTTCAATGGTGCATCTATGCATCTTCTTCGCACGTCCAAATCATCTCAGTCTCGCTTCTCTTGATCATCTTGTACACTACGGTGGCCATTCCCATCTTATATTTAGGAATGTTCTCATTTCTTATCACTTATAGTATGACCAAACATCCACCTCAACTTCTTATCTCTACAACATATATCTTTTGAGCATGAGAGTTTTTGACAAGTCAACACTCTGTCTCATACAACAAAGTCAATCTAATGACCACTCTATAGAACTTATTTTTGAGTCTATGATACCTTTTTTATCACAAAAGATTTCAGAGGTGAACCTCTTTTCATCCACAACATACCAATACGATGTGTGATATCATCGTCGGTGTCCCACTTCTCTTGATTATACCCAAGATATTTGAATTTGTCACTTTCTGGGATATTTTATTTGTTGAGTCTCACTTCCACGTCTACCTCATACTTTGCATCATTAAATTTGTACTCTGCATACTTTTTCTTGACTCTGCTTAATCTGAAGTCTTAAAAGTTTGTCTCTACACCTCCAACTTAAAATTAAGTTCATTGTTAGCCTCATCAATAGTACTATATATGTGTGTATATATACACACACATCAAGGTACCTCATCTTGAATATTTTGCATCAATTTATCCATCATCAATGAAAATGAAAACTGATAAAACAAAAATATCACATATATACTAAGTTATTATTTGATTGTAATACTGATATCTTTAAACTTTCTTTGCAAAAAATGTTGCAATGCAATACGAAAACATCAACTATGTATATATGTAGTAAAGAAACACAAGTATTGATTTATCCAACACAAATGAAAATATATATTAAATAATTATGAAAGAGAGGAACGAAAGTTGAGCAAATACGAAAATGAGTTGGACATATTTTTCATTGTGTAGACCTCACAAGATAAAAATGGAAAGAAAAACAAACAAGAAAGAAATAAATGAAAGAAAGATGCAACAAATATGGAAAATAAAATTGAAAAATGTAGTAGCATGGTAGGCATGAAAATGGAAAACAAAGCTAAGACAAGTTGGAAAAAAACTTTGTCAAATATTGATATATATTTGACTTACCATTTCAATTTCGTCAAAATATCAACTTGCAAGTGGACAAATCTAGAGAAAATGATAATTTCCATCTTTAGAGAATGACTATAAATAATACGAGGTATAAGTTGATAAAAGAGTAGAAAGCTGCAGAAACAAAACAATCCATATATTTCTTTAAGATCTTTTAATATTACTTTCTTAGTTGTTTGATGAAAATTATTCTAGTTCCTGCTTTTAATTAAATAGTGAAATTATTATTCTTGAATATTTCTTCAATTATTTAATGGAGAAGAATATTTTTGTTTAGTCGTACTATTTCTATTATAGAGTAATTTTCTTTTGTGTTGGAAAAATGACGGATCTTGATAATTCTATATAATAGTAGTAGTATTTCTAATCTTGACGTGTGTGAACTCAAGCTATAGATTTTATTTATTTTATAGTTAGATGTTTTTAATTATTTAACATATATCCATTGTTTACTAAGTATTAACATATTGTTACTGTAACACTTTGAAAATTCAAGGCGTGTCGTAAAGCCTAACATAGATGTCATGAGGTGTAACTAATGTTTTTAAGTCCATTTTAATGAATGTAGGTCATTTAGTAAGTTTAAGAACCAAAACGTCCATGACGTCCGAAAGTTGGTTCAAAGAGGTACTAGCGTGCCTTAGCCTATTTGACTAGCTTTTAGGAGTTAGAAATTTATGAAAAGTGGTGAAAGGATAGCTCATATGTGTTTAAGTTGATTCATGGTCGAAACGTCCGGGTACGACTCCCCAAGGACCAACCAAGGGCCCTTGAGGAGGACCCCTGCAGGTTGAGACAACATTGCCTAGGCAGTGTGCATCGATGGGACAAGGGACGGTCCGTGTGTGGATCAACGGGGTGTCTATGCCACCGTTGTTCCACACTTAGCCAATTTGAGAAAGCCCCTCTCCTGCACAGTCTCTGAACTTACCTACGGATGTGCAGGTCAGAGGGAGGCCAGTCCGTCGACTCACAGACGGCCCGTCGACGGGGTTCCGTCTGTGAGGGTCTTGACTTTGCTGCATATTTTAATGTTAAGCCATTTAATTAATTAAGTGGTTTAGTGGTTAGTTAGGTATTAAGGAAAGACTAATTAAGTAATTTAACCCCCATATAAAGTCCCCAACCCCAATTACTCTAATTACAATTCACAAAATAAATTCTCTTCCTTCTCTCTTCCTTCTCTCTTCTTTCTCTCTCTACTTGGACTCACCATTGAAGATTAGCAAAGAAAGGGGTTTGATGAATGGAAAGGGACGAATTCACCATCAAATCTTCATCAAACGTTAAGTTATGAGATCTAATTCACCGTTGAGACTCTTTCCTCAAAGGGTTCCTTCAAAATGAATTTCAAAAGTTGAGTTTTCATGTGGGTTTCATCCAATTACGAAATTGATGTTGTGAACTGAGTTGTTTATGATTTTTTAGGATATAATGGATATATTAACATATAATTTAACTTGATTATGATCAATTGTGATGATTTGTTTTAATTTGAAGATTATGATCCTTAACCCTTAACCCTAGATTGATCTTGATGTAAATTGGGTTGTGATTGATTCAACTATCTTGATTATGGTTTAAATCACTATTAGATGATGTTGATACACCAATCACTAACAAATTAGAATGAATTATTGTCTTTCATGCTAATATACAGAAGTGATCTAGGTTATGGAAATTGGCCTAAGTAACCTAATTTTAAGTATTGAATTGATATTGAATTATGGTGTAGTGACTCTTCTAGTGTTGTTACCATGGTGATTATTGAATTATGATGTTTAACATCTAAATGGCTTGAATTGAGGTTTTGTAGTAAGGCCTAAATGATGAACCATGAAGGAGACTTGGTAAGCCTTGACATCCCTATCTTTGCTTCCAATTGTGATTAATTGTGGTTAAGTCATGATGTTATATTGGAGTATGCCTTATATTAGGATGATTGGGTAGTATGATGTCGAAATAAGCAGGTGTAAACGCGGAAGCTAGCAAAGCAAACCTCGAAAGACCACGAGTAAGAAGACAACGAGAAATATACCAAAAGACATAAAGATTTAACGTGGTTCGGTCAATCGACCTACGTCCACAAAGGAGATGAGCAATCCACTATAAATATAGAGTACAAATACAGAGGGAAATAACCTCAACCAAATTCACTCAGAATACATGGGAGGTTCACACAAGTGATAACATATCAAGCTTGTGACCCATAAATTCTCCCCCTAACCAAAACTCTCAAAGCCCTTAAGACTACATTGTAAATGTTGATTAAGTTAGAAGGAACATGCCTCTATTTATAGAGTCATAAACCTTTTCCTACAAGAAAAGGATTAGTCAATTCAAAACCTTTTCCTAAAAGGAAAACCTATTTATGGTAAGAAATTTAGGACAAATAAAACCTAATAAATCTCCCCCTTGGCCTGAATTTCTGACAAAATAAATTTGTCCACCTTCTTCACTTAATCTTCAACAACTTGCTTCTCCTCTCCATAATCTCCTTTGCAAAATCTCAACACACAGAACCTCTCTGAAATAATTTCTCCAACAAAATCTTCATTACTGTCAAAAAGGTTGTGGCTAGAGCTACACCCGTCAAGATGAACACCTCTTTCTAACCTGGTTCAATCATCGATTATCGAACCACTAAACCTGACTCAATCATTGAATCTGGCTCTGATACCACTTATTAGGACCGGAAATAAGCAGGTGTAAATGCAGAATCTAGCAATACAAACCTCGAAAGACCACGAGTAAGAAGACAACGAGAAATATACCAAAAGACATAGAGATTTAACGTGGTTCGGTCAATCGACCTACGTCCACAAAGGAGATGAGCAATCCACTATAAATATGAGAATACAAAATATAGAGGGAAACAACCTCAACTTATTTACTCGGAATACATGGGAGGTTCACACAAGCGATAACGTATCAAGCTTGTGACCCACAAATTCTCCCCCTAACCAAAACTCTCAAAACCTTTAAGACTACATTGTGAATGTTGATTAAGTTAGAAGGAACATGCCTCTATTTATAGAGTCCTAAACCTTTTCCTACCAAAAAAAGGATTAGTCAATTCAAAACCTTTTCCTAAAAGGAAAACCTATTTATGGTAAGAAATCTAGGGCAAATAAAACCCAACAAATCTCCCCCTTGGCCTGAATTTCTCACAAAATAAATTTGTCCACCTTCTTGACTTAATCTTCAACAACTTGGTTCTCCTCTCCATAATCTCCTTTGCAAAATTTGTGTCTCAACAGAGAGAACCTCTCTGAAACAATTTCTCCGACAAAATCTTCATTATTGTCAAAAAGGTTGTGGCTAGAACTACACCCGCCAAGATGAACACCACTTTCTAACCTGGTTCAATGATCGATTATCGAACCACTGAACCTGACTCCATCTTTGAATCTGGCTCTGATACCACTTGTTAGGACCGAAAATAAGCAGGTGTAAACGCGGAAGCTAGCAAAGCAAATCTCAAAAGACCACGAGTAAGAAGACAACGAGAAATATACCAAAAGACATAAATATTTAACGTGGTTCGGTCAATCGACCTACGTCCACAAAGGAGATGAGTAATCCACTATAAATATGAGAGTACAAATACAGAGGGAAACAACCTCAACCAAATTCACTCAATACACATGGGAGGTTCACACAAGTGATAACATATCAAGATTGTGACCCCTAAATTCTCCCCCTAACCAAAACTCTCAAAGCCCTTAAGACTACATTGTGAATGCTGATTAAGTTAGAAGGAACATGCCTCTATTTATAGAGTCCTAAACCTTTTCCTACAAGAAAAGGATTAGTCAATTCAAAACCTTTTCCTAAAAGGAAAACCTATTTATGGTAAGAAATTTAGGACAAATAAAACCTAACAATATTGGAGTATGCCTTATATTAGGATGATTAGGTAGTATGATGTCGAATTGAAATGTCTTGACTATGTTGTGAGGTTGATTAAGGTGTATGTGATATAAGGATGGTCATAACTATCAATATGCCTTGATATACTATGAAATGCCAATATGAATTGTGATGAAAGGACTAACACATGCAATTCTTATTGAGCTATTGATGATGATGATTATACAAGGGGATAGACCCTATGATCTAAACTAAGCTATTGATAATTAAAGGCTTAAAGACATTTCAATAAAGGGACTTAGCTTAGAACCAAGTGAACTTGACAATGGGAGGTGATGACTTCCCAAAGAGGAAGATTCGCCCTATAGTTCTAAATGAGATGTTGACTTTCCAAAGAGGAATACTCATCCAATAGATTCCCACGAGAGGAGGCCCCAACTAACAAGTGGTATCAAGAGGGAATGTACTATATCTTAGTTCTTTAACTATGTTGCCCCCATAGGAAGATTAGCTAGTGGATCCACCTAGAAAGCTACGTTTATGTTTGGTTTTATTTTGGCCGGTAGACCATCTTCCATCGGTGTAAGGTTTTAAACACAGGATTAGAAACTTAGATCTTGTGGTCTATGTCGTTTAAGGCGAGTGTTCCCTAAATTAAAATAAAGTAATGAAGTATAAACTAACTAAGGTGACTTGAGAGGTTTAACTTAGCCTAGGTGGGTATGAGACTCTACTTATGTCTTGCAATAGTTGACCTTGATGGAAGCTTTAGGAAGTTGATATTGTGTATGTATATGATAATCATGTATATGATGATAATATGTTGATGCTACAATGTAAATGACTATATGTGTTGATGATTATCCACTTGATATATGTAGTTGGATTATATTGTTAAAGTTGGACATTGGTCGTGTTTTCTTGTTAAGTCTACTTGGTTGAGCAATGTTATGGGGCTTTGCTTGGTCATTGCACTTGTTGATTTGATGAGGATTCATGAGTAGTTGTGTTGCTTATTATGATATGATCAACTCTTATTCATACTTGTGATATTATTCTTTGATGATAGGGTTGTAGTGAATCATGAGTTCAAGTATGTTGGGATACATATTACTTGTTCGAGTTAGTGAGCATGTTTGGTTGGTTGGTATAAGTTGCTTGACTTTGCATTAGACTTTTAAAAGGGTAAAATGGCATGATTTGACTAAATTTCCCTTTTTAGCATGTTTTGCTATTATACGTGCATATGGTCTCATACTTAGTACATGTGGAGTACTAATCCCGTTTTCTTTCCTTTTCCCAAAAATTTTAGGTTGCGGTCGTTGAAGACTCATTCGGGACGACATTGAAGAAGGCTTGGATTCCTTATTCATCCAAGTATGGTAGTTCCTCAACTTTTGAGTGCAATGTCATTATCTAACTTACGGACTTGTTATGAGTTTAAGACTCTTTCATTCTTTCCTTTTCAATTGAGTACTATACTTTTGTATGGCCTATGTGTGGTATAGTTGGATGGATGTAAGGGCTATACCCAAATTTGATATACTCTAAATAGATGGTTATGAGATGAGACGACTTTTATGACTATGATGTTTTCTATATAATAATATGCAATAAAAGTAGAAGGCTATATAACCTTCCTATACGTAGGCTATGTAACCTTCCTATATGAAAGGTCTATGTATACTCGATACGACTATATATTATGTGTATGTAGAGGTCTATGTAAACCTCCAAGCAGATGTAATGAAAAGTTTTAAATTTTTCATCATTTTCAACCTATGAATGTAATGACATGAGACAAAGAGACCATTCTTAGTCCTCAAAGAGGACGACAACGCCGGTTACGTCTAGGGGGTAAACCGGATGTGACAGTAACTTCTGTAATAATGTCATAAATTGAAATATTGGTACATTGTTAATATTTTAGTGACATCTGTCTATTTTATGTTATAGTTAAATCTAAACTCATTTATAATCGAGAGAGGCATATAGTGTATTGATTAGTTATAACAAGTAAGATAATCGAAAGAGACTTACCTAGAAGAATATGTTATAGTTCAAGTACACATTTCTTGTTCTTAAATATTACTCCCTCCGTTTAATAAAGAATGTCCTCCTTTGTTTTTAGTCTATTCAGAAAAGAATGACTTTTTTTGTAACATTTTAGTTTCAGTTTTTCACGTGATATGTTTAATGCCACAATATCAAAGGGCAATTTTTGTACATTTGACCAACTTTAATGTAGTACCTCAAGATTTAAAAGTCTAATTTATCTTCTTAAATTTTGTGCCAAGTCAAACCATGTCATTTTTTGTGAAACAGAGGGAGTACTATTTTGACAATTAAATTGTATAACCGAGAGAAGTGCATTTAATTGTTCAACTTCCATTAATAATACATAAATATAATCGTGAGAGATGTTTATATTTTTATGAGAAATATAAATTTAGGAATAAATAATTTACATTATATAGAAATATCGAGTGAAGTCAAGATCCCAACACCTTTTAGTATATCGTGAAAAGTAAAGTATTTTATCTACTTTTTGTATTATTAATTAATTAGTTCACCATTCAACTATACTTGATTTTCTTAAATATTAATTAAAACAAGAAACGTCTATAGAATAGATAAATCAATCTATGTGGATTCAACATCTTTTTGTACTATATATTATTTAACACATTGCAGGTTAAAAATATATACATTCAGTGACTCGTCAGAAATGAATTGAGAGATGATCCTTGGAGAAATCCAATCTCTATTGAGAAGTGCTTCAAATCTCCTCTCACCAATTTTCTTCGCGTTTTAGCTCTTTTGCATGTTTTTTTATCGCCCTAATATCGGTTAAACCTCTTGCCTCCGAACAACCGCAGAAGACTTTTCTTGAAACTTTTTCGTAGGCCTTTTCGAGGTCAATGAACACCATATGTAAATCTTTCTTTCTTTATTTTTTCAAAATATTTCCATCAGTCTCCTAACCAGACGGATAGCTTCCATAATTGACCGCTATGGCATAAACTCAAACCAATTTTCAAAAGTAGACACACTTCTTTACACCCTCATCTCGAAAATAAACAAATAAAATTATGTCGAGCTCACAAATATCTTTTGTATCTTTAAGATATTTAATCTCTTCCATGTTACTAACTCATAGGGATGACAATGGAGCGGGTTGGGGCGGGTAGAAGCTTAACCTACAAAATTTTGCCTCGCCCGCCCCGCTTAATATGTTTTTCAATTCTTAACCCACATCGTTTTGCCCCGCAAAGACCCGTCCACTTATGTTATATTTTTTTTCTTTATTATGTAATTTTCTAAAGCAATAGACAAATATAACATTTTAAACAATGAGGATCTAATTTGAGTATTTCTCATTTGTTATGTTAAAACACAATAATTAAACAGTTTCTACTTTCTATACCTCTAGGTGACTTTGTCTCATAATCAAATTTAAATTTGTTTACAAATAAATTCAATTTAATTTCCTGTACTAAAATCCATCAGAAAATTTGATTATAAAATGGTACATTTTTTGAAAACTTAGAGAAAAAGTGAAAGACGGTAACAAACAACGGTTAAAGAGACGAAAGTTGAGAGAGTGGAGCGATCAAATTAGAAAAGTAAGAGAAAAAAATTTCAACCTCTCACCGGCCCGACCTACTTAATTTCTTAAAAAACTATTTCAACTTGCCCCGTCTCGCATAAGGCTAAACCCGCCCTGCTCCACATAGACTTATACCTACCCCCTACCCCCCCCCAATCGCACTACCCCATTGCCATCCCTACGTAGTCAAGTGATAAAGGCAAATCACACGATTGAGTACTCTACAATATTTTATTTTTAAAAAAATGCAGAGAGTTATCTAAAATGTGTCCTTTTAGCAATCCAACAAGAACCAATAAGAGAGTTTATTTCATTGTTTTATATTGCTAATTATGATTGGGGGTGTGTTTGGTAAGAAAGAAAATATTTTTCACAAAATGTTTTTTATATTTTCATGTTTGGTTGGGTTAAAAGTGTTGGGAAATGTTTTCCAAATCAACTAATTTTTCTCAAAGTTAAGAAATGACTTCCCTTCAAAAATTAAGGAAAACATTTTCCAAAACTTTCCTCCAACTTCAAATTACATTTTTTTTTAAAAAAATATGTTTAAAACTTATTTTAAAAAATATTTTCAATTTCAATTTTTTATTTTTCACCCCTCCCCCCGCCTCTACCCACGACCCCCCCCCCAGCTCCACCCCCTCCAAAAAAATTAAGTTGTTTTATAAAAATTTTCTAATTTTCAATTTTTATTTTTCAACCACCACGCCCCTAATTACGACCTCCCCCCCCCCCCCCCCAAAAAAAAAAAATTAAGTTTGTTTTTAATTTTTTTTATCAATTTTAAATTTTTATTTTTCACCCCTATCCACCCCCTCCCCCATCCTCAAAAATATTGAATTTGTTTTTAAAATATAATGTTATCAATTTCAAAAATTATTTTCTACAATCTAATATCAAAAATATTTTTCGTTCATAAATCAAGCACTAAAAATCTTTTCTACAAGATATTTTCTACTGACCAACTAAACATGAGAAAATTAGTCAAAAATCTATTTGTTTTCTAAGAAAACATTTTCTAGAAAAATATCTTCCATGAAAATTATTTTCCTTCATACCAAACACACCCTAAGAAAATAATAGTAAATGAGATTAACAATATCGTAAATGGAGAAGTCGGTGCATACTTGATATCCTGCGGAAGGCCTAGTGGCGTAGTCGTATATAGTTTAGGAACTAGGGTGGCAAGTCAGACACTGTTGAAAAATGATATTATTACTCTGTAGAAAATTATACCAAGTATATAGGTCAAAATTATTTTTCATATTAATATATTAAATTTTGAATATTTTAAATTAAATTTCTCACTTCGACACTGTTGAAAGCGGTTGGGTCATCAAGCGTAAAATATTGTGATTATTCAATATGGTAAATAAAAAGGATTTGATTGAGGAGATAAGGAGTGTCATGTAATTAGGATTGTCACGAATTTCTACATTTAAATAAACGTAAAAGGGCCTAAAATACCCTTAAAGTATTAGAAATGGTACAAAACTATCCTCCATTCACTTATTGGCTTCAAAATACCCTTTTCATCCATCTATTGGCTCCAAAATACCATTCTCATCCACATTTGGGTTCAAAATTAATCACTTATTTAACGGTTTAAATTAAAACTATTTAAATATTTTTTTAAATACGTGAGACTCAACTATTAGTTATAATTTAACTTATTAATATAATTTATAAACCCATTTGTTACCCACCCATTACTAATTAAACTCCACCCTATTAATAAACTTACCCTAAATCCACCTATTAAACAAAACAACTATTTGTGCTCTTCGCAGTCAATTTCTCCTAGTAAAAAACAAAAGCAACATTAATAATGTATGAGTACAATTTCAATCGAACTTTTCATAGACAATCCAAATCTAATTGGACTTCCACATTAGTTGAAACTCCGATTAATATTAATTATACTAGTTTACTTTGAAAATCAATGGAGGATTTTGTTAAACGTTGAAAAAATTGATTGAAAAGAAACACAGTCTTAAAAAGGGGGGGGGGGGTGTTATGAATTGGGTGGGTAGTTGGTTGATTTATTATAAAGTATTAATAAATTATATTATAACCAATAGTTAAGCGTCAAGTATTAAAAAAAATATTTAAATTATTTGAATTTAAAACTGTTAAATAAGTAGTCAAGTTTGAACTTAAAGGTGGATAAGAAGGATATTTTAGAGCTAATAGGTGGATAAAGAATAATTTTATACTATTTTCAATATTTCAAGAATATTTTAGCTCCAATAAATTAACCACTGTCACTTACTTTTTATGCATAAAGATACAAGCAAAAACTCTCATTGTATGGACTAAGGCTGGCAAACGGACAGGTTTTTGGCCGGTCCGGTCCGGTTCCAATCCGGTTCCCGTACCGGTCCGTCCGGTACCGGTTGAACCGGTAAGGAACCGGTCTTTTAGTATACAGGACCGGTTCCCGGTTTTTTATCCGGTTACACCGGTTCGGTAAGAACCGGTTCCGGTTCGGTCCGGTCCGATAAGAACCGGTTTAGCCGGGTTTTTTTTTTTTTTTTATATTTTTAATGTTACCGTTTTATATGACCGTTGGGCCCTTCTAGCCGTTGGGCCGGGGCCCAAAACGGTCAAATATGACCCCCCCCCCCCTTCTAACCCATTTACACTATAAATATATCATTTTTTTCCATTTTAAATCACAAATTCAATTCTTATACAATCTTATACAATCTCTCAAACTCTCAATTATAAATCTCTCATAAATTATTAATTATTATATTGTGATATTGAGTTGAAGTTTGAATTTCGGAAGCTATAATCGGCATCTATCAAATCCGGCTTTCGTTATACGTCTACATTTACGTAGACGTTTGGTACATTCGTTCCAACTATTAACTTTAATTGTTATTTGTTTATTAATTTAGTTGTTTTATCTCTTTTATTATATTCTTTTGCTTGTTGTTCTCTTAATATTTAATTGTTTTAAATTTTAACATGAATTCGGAAAGAAATAGTGGTAAAAGACCAATGTCGGAATTAAAAAATAAAAAGGGAGGAGTAAGTAGTTCTTGTTCTAAAAATTTGCCACCTAGATATTTAGTTAATACTAATGATTATACTTGTGTTAGTGAAACTTTTTTTACGTCACCAAGACCTGTTGAATTTAATTCTGAAAATGAAGTAGATCATGAGTCTTTAAATAGACATTATACTAATTTTGAAGAAGAATTAGAAGAAGAAGTAGAAATAAATGAGGAAGATGAAGAGACCCCTACCCCGACTAGTCCGGTTACCGAAGTCCCCTCTTTACCTACTTTTTCAAATGTCGCCGTCGTACGTGTTAAAAGATCGTTAGTATGGAAATTTTTGATACAAAATGAGGAGAAAACTACTGTTACGTGCACTAAATGTAAATTGATAATGAAACATGTAACTACGGGTACGCAAGGGGGAACGGGACGACTAAGAACACATTTACGAAAGTGTAATAAAGAATTTGCTCGCCTAGATGATATAGAAAGAGCTAATAGAAATGGAACACCCATACCCGAAAGTTCTATGGGTGTTGGAGGTTCTAATATGGTTCAAAGTGTATTAAATATGTCTAACCCGGCTAGTCGAAGCACACACCGCACGTATAGTAAAGAAAAAGATCGTAGAGAATTAGCTAAAATGGTTGCTATTTGTGGTTTACCTTTTTCATTTCCTTCTCATCCTGGTTTTGTTCATTATATTCGAGAATTATATAACCCAGATTATGAAGGTATTCCAAGAAATACAATTAAAAGTGATCTTTTTAAATATCAAAAAGAATATTCTCATTTTCTTTCTTGTTTATTTGCTTATTATGATGGTAGGTTATCTATTACTTCTGATATGGGACGTAGTCCTAATGGTAACGATTATTTTACACTTACTGTCCATTGGATTGACCATGAATGGAACATGCAAAAACGAATATTAGCGTATAAATATGTTGAAGAAAATAAAACCGGTTCTTATATAGCATCAAAAGTAGGCTTTATTTTACAATATTATGGAATATGTGATAAAATAATGAGTGTCACTTTAGATAATGCTTCTAATAATTTAAGTGCCGTTGATTATTTAAAAATTAGACTTTGTCCAATTGATAATGATTGTTTTCATATTAAGTGTGCCGCACATGTTTATAATTTAATAGTAAAAGATGGTATTTCTCAATTTGGAGTTTCTTGTGAAAAAATTAGACTTGCTTGTAATTGGATTTTTAAAGCTAAAGTAAAAGCTAGAATTACTGAATTTAAAAATCGTTGTAATGAATGTGGACTTGCATATAGAAAAATTCCAAAAGAAATATGCACTAGATGGAATTCTTTATTTGAAATGCTTCAAGTTGCTTATGTTTATCAAGAACCGCTACAATTAGTTTTTAATGCTCATAATGCGGATCCGAATTTAAGAATTGGCTTTAAAGATTGGCAAAATGTTGAAGAACTGATTGATTTTTTAAAAGTTTTTTATAAAGCAACAAATGAATGTTCTGGTCAATACTATCCTACTATTTCTTCTGTTTTAGTAAATATTTGTGCTATTTCAATTGAATTTGCTAAATATAAAGGAAAAGAACATTTTAAAGATTCAGTTGCTTTTATGATTGAAAAATTCAAAAAATATTTTTTCCCTATTCCTCAAATCTATTTGACTGCTACTACTTTCAACCCAAATTATAAATTAAGAGGTGTTGAAAGAATGGTTGAAAAGATTTATAAAAATTTAGAAATTAAAGATGATGAAACTCCTAGTGTTGAACAATGTAAAAGTAGCATTTATACAAAAGTTAAAGATTTATATAATGCATATAAAGTTATGGAAAAAAATATTCCAATAGTTGAACCTTCGTCTTCTAAGCCTAAAAGTGATGATACAGATGACATGATGGATGAATATCTTGAGCTTGAAAGTGATGAAACTAATAATGATTTTGATTTATATTTCAACCAGGCACGGGAAAAGATTAGGCGTGACGAAGGAGAACTTCAACCTCGAATATTAAATTGGTGGAAGAATCGTGAAAAACAATTTCCGACACTTTCTAGGATTGTTCGAGATGTGCTAGCGATTCAAGCATCATCGGTCGCTTCGGAGCAAGCCTTTAGTGCAGCGAGATTTATGATTGGAGATCATCGATATTCATTAGCAAAGGACAGTTTGGAAATATCGGTGTTGTTTCGAGATTGGGTCAATGCCGAAAGAAGAAACACCGGACTACCACTATTAAGTAGCCATATAGAAGACCAAATAGATGAAATATTTGGTGAGAATAGTGATGATGGCATGGAAGCAATGGACGAAGAACGACAAATGCCAATTCCAAAAAATCTTTCTTTTCAAATGATACAAAATTTACAAAAAGAATTTAAAAAAAAATGGAATTGTTAGTATAATAATTACTAATTTACTATTCAATTCCTCCTGAATTATGTACTCTGATTCTCTTTCTAATATTTGTATTGTATAATTTATTTATTTGAAATTTGAATAAATATACGGCTATTCGCCTTGATTTTTTCTTTTATAATAGTCTCTTCTATTTAATTCATGTCTTTTTATAAATTTAATTTTTAATTATTTTAATAAAAGTTTATATTATAACTTTAAATTCAATATAAACTTTAAAGTTTAAATGTAATTTCAAACTTTAAATTCAATATAAAGTTTAAAAAACTTTAAATTCAATTTCAAACTTAAATTCAATTTGAAACTTTAAATTCAATATAAACTTTAAATTCAATATAAACTTTAAAGTTTTCAATTGAAGTTTTAAAATATAATTAAATAATTTTAAAATAACAAAAAAAAAAAAAAAACGGTAAGACCCGGTTCCAAGCCGGTCCAACCCGGTTCCAAACCGGTAACTAACGGACCGGGCGGAACAGGGATACTTTTCCGGTAAAACCGGTCCGGTAAAATCCGATACCGGTAAGAAAATCCGGTAAGAAAAATCCGGTACCGGTCCGGTTACCGATAAAACCGGTCCTGTTGACCCGGTCCTGCCCGTTTGCCAGTCTTAGTATGGACTAATATAAAATGAAATTAAAAGTAAGAGACAAAGTTGATAGACACATGGAGGTGGGAATTAAGTAGCTAATTAAAGTTCTAAGAGTAAAATGGGAATGATAGCACAAAACACAAAAGCCATTTAGCATTACAAATCTACGAGGGCGAATGAAAATAAATAAAAAATATTGAAAACACTTTTGAACTTGACATAAATTATTGGTTTTATTTTTAAATTATTAATAATTTTAAAAAATATCCTTTTATTTGACTAACTAAACTTAGATACACCCTCAATATGCAGCATGTCATAACAAGTGGTCTCAAATTCTTCTACGAGCATGAAATTCTTAATAAAAAATCGAAAGCATTGTTGAAAATATACTTAAGCTTCGCGAGAATTTAAGGTGTATTTCACTCATCGAAAGTGTATTTAAGTTTAGTTAGTCAAATAAAATGGTGTTTTTAAGATTGTCAATAATTTGAGAATAAAAATTAATAATTCATTCAATTTAGGAGTGTTTTCAATATTTCTCTCTGGAAAAATGAGAAAAATGATTTTTTTAAAATTTTACTCAATTTTGAAGAAAAAAAAAAGACAAAATCCTCTTTTACTTCTAAACTTTTTGCCTTCTATTTTACTTTATTGTAAGAAGCTTTTCATATGATCCCACTTGTTTCTGGAACAAATATTAAAGCAATATAGCTTTCCTATTCTTGATATAATACTCACGCAAAGTTCAATTGACACGGAAAACTGATTTATTTATTTAATTTTGCTCCAAAAAAATAAAAAAGAAGCTCAGTCATGTTTCATTACAATTAATCAAGTATAATAAAATAAAAGGAAAAGACTCTATATATCATAAAATATTTGGGAAAAAAAATTATGCCATCCATTAAAAGTTTAGCTCATTTATGTAAGATTCATTTGAAAAAAAATCTCATCCATACACTTATTGGTTAACTAAAAACCACATCCAATTTTGTAAACCATTTTATACACGTGGTGAATGATGATTCGGTCAAATTATTAAATTGGTTTTTTAAATGTACCAATTTTTTAAAACCCAGATCATCATTAAAATAAGACTTGTTGGAATCTATCATTCGCCACATGGATAAAATAATTTGATAAAATTGAATGTGATTTTCAGTTAATTCATAAAAAATAAGATGAACCTTTTTCAAATGAAAATAGTATATATGAACGAAACCAATGCTCAAAAAATTAACATGCATAAAGTTTTTTCATCAAAATTTAATATATATTTACTTTTTTCCCTCAAAATAAATAAATAGGTAGATGAATATCATAAGAAACCATTGGTTATTTAAATTAAAATTTAAAAAAATCCATGTAAAGCGAAAGCCATTGGAGATGAGAGATTAATGCAAGTCACTTTCTTGTGCCTAATAATTGGTCCCACTCACACTTTACTAGTACTCCTGGCTCCATTAATATTTACTCTCCATAAGAGGCGGAGGTACTTGTACGAAGAAAGTTTATTTAAATTTTTTTAGGTGAAAAATTATATTATTTATATATAATTAAAATTAATTCATATGTATATATAGTAGATGTCGAATATCTTCGGCTATCTATTTTTATAGATTTTAAATCCCCTTATTGAAAATCATGCTCCGCCTCGGCTCTCCATATAGTATATATATTTTTGTTTAAATTCATAAAATGTAAAATGTAAGAAAATAAATGTATATTATAACGTAGGAAGTTAGTTCTTTGTACAAATTATTACTAATCTGAATAAATCTAAAGTTGATTTAATTAAATTATGACACTGCAAAAGTTATACGTCAAGTACCCCTTGTTACACTCAGAAAGTTAAATGTCAAGTGGCATCGTCACAAATCATGATATGATTCAGTATCTTCTACCTCCTATGGGTGGTTGAGTTGGCTCTTCGTGCTAATACACTCTCTAATACATGATATAATGAATAAATAAAGTAAGCATTAATTTTATATAGCATAAAAAGTGTACCAAATAAGATACTACTCTTTCTGTTTCAAAAATAATGATCCATTTTTTTTTCTGTCTGCTTAAAAAAGAATGATTTTTTTCTTTTTAGTAACAATTTAATTTCAGCTTTCACGTAACATATTTAAGGCCACAAGACTAAAGGAGAATTTTGTATGTTTGACATAACTTTAATTTAGGACTACAAAATTCCAAAAGTCTTCTTTATATACTAAAATTCTGTGTCAAGTCAAATCATGTCATTCTTTGTGAAACGAAGAGATTACTAATACACAAAGCTAACGCAACGGAGGAAGTACTAATACAAAAAGCTAATGCATTATATTTGCTAATACACTCTACCAAACGATTTGACGTGCTAAAGTAATGCTATATGAAATTGATAGCTAGGTGGTTTAGTTATTAGTATTACACTCCTGTAAATGGGACTAAATTAAAAGGATAAATTTAAATATTAAAAAGATATTTGTAGTTTGTAGTCCATGATGGATATAGTTAATTCATGATCACATCATTGCCTTCAACTTCTTTTCATACAGAGTTATTAATGCAGAAACGGACGGGACTTGTAATTGCCATGCCTTCAAGGTTACCTTTAATTAGTGCCTTATCCATCTTACAACTATCTAAAAATAATTCTATTCTTTTTTCCTAAAAAGGAGCGATGTATATTTGAGTAGTGTGTGAACCACGATACATGTAGAAATGGTAAGATATGAATTCATTAAAACTCAATAACTCTAGCTTACAGTCTAAATATATGCATTAAAAAATGTTCTAAACAAGTACATTGAAACCACCAATAAATTCAATGAGTTACAATATAGTATTTCTAAACCTTGAACCAGTAAAATTTGAGCTTTTGATCCACCTCTAATTTGAGCTTTGCCCTATGGATCAACTAGGCCTCTTTAGGCTTTGTTATTGTACAGTTAAAGAAATCTGAATCTTAATTATTCAAATCCAACGCATTAAGTGTATCTAGTTTGTAGGTTTGAGTCTTAATCATTTAAGTTCATTTTTTCACTTAATGAAGATTGATCTTAATCGTTCGGATTCAATCCATAGTGTGTTTGGTTTGTAGGCCTGAATCTTAATTATTTAGATCAACCCATTAAATCCATTTATTTCTTTTTTTTTTCAAGTCTGAATCTCTTTTTTTTCACTATTTTCTTCTATTGGTTTATACAAAATTAAAAGGTATGTATTCCCAAGAAGTGGGGAAAAAAGAATAAAAAGTTAAGAGCCTGAGGGATGCATACACCTGTATTTCACATATATCATTATTATGGGCTTCTAAGCCATAAAGGAATATAGCAAATGGTTTGATCTTTATCATTGTACTAAAAGATACCATACTCTATAATCTTTATCATTGTACTTTTTACTTCTTTTTTCTTCCTTTTTCATGTGAGTTGTAAAGTGAGATTGGATAGGTGTTGATCAGGTAAGGAAGAATCTTACTTAATTATGACCTCTAATTATATTGAGATTAACTAACAACAAATACTTTTGCTCAATATATCCATAATGTCTATGAAGATTCTGTGTGTGCCTTTTTTGATATACTAGAATTTAAGTGGACACCATTCAACTATGAGGCAGAGTAGTTGGTGGGAGAATCAATACTTTGTTGGTTGTTGATGTGGCAGAGTTACCTACATACATAAATCATAAAAGCTTTGCCCTTATGATTTCTCAATTCTTTAATAATATAAAGTAATTAGGAAAAATATTATTCTTGTTCCCTCACACATTCGAAGGTGAATTCCCATTATGTATCAAATCACTTTTGTCTCCCAAAATGTAAGTGACACATTTCAAGTTGCTAGCTTGCCAAGTCACCCCTTGGAATGATACTTATAGTCGACATCAACATGATTAGACACAAACATAGTTAATAATCACAATCAATACTCCTCATAATTAGAAAATTATGGTACAATCAAACTTTATTATAACAATATTTTATTTACCCACAAAACGGTACAATTGAATTTATCAAATTATAACTATGAGATAAATCACAGCAGTAACAAGAGGCGATGAATATAAAGAGCAAGAAATGTCTCTTTAGAATTGGTAGGGTACTATCTAACCTCCTTAATTGTATTTGTTCCCGTTGAGAATTTTTTATTATGTTATTGATAAAAGATCACTAGACGCACTGTTTAATAATATAAATTCAACAAAGGTATGACCATTGAGGCACTAGTCTCATGTGGGTTCCAGAATTCATCTGAGTTAGAAATTTGTTTCTTGGCTCAATTTTTTAGAATGTTCATCCAACATTTCCTAATCGACCCCATCTGACCGGATGCTGTAACAAACACTAAAATGGTTATAGTGATTTCTCAATTCAACAACAATAACAAAGAAACAAACTAATATGCTTTGATTCATACGAAAATGGGCAGTTACAATATGAAGATGATGAACAATAATAGTAGCTATAAAGAAGAAGGGATGAGTGAACTAAGAGAAAATAGAGGATTAGAAGCACAGTCTTTGCATAAGCATAATTATAATTCACATAAAAGCCTATTTTGCTCTCAAAAGACTCTATATATCAAATCAGATCTCACGTATAGCCACTTAATCTGATATTGGGCTTCTTCGTCATTAGTGGTCTAGGCTCATATGCAACAACATCTTCGGCCCTACTAATAACTTGTCCTCAAAGTTCGTACAAAATTGATATCATTATGATGAGTCCCGTTGGAGCTATGAAGGAAGCTATACCAACTACCAACAACATGTTAGAAGCAAGAGTAGACAATTCTCTTACAACATTACCAACGAGGATTACAGTGCTCCAAATTTTACCTATTATAGGGAGACTATTTAGGAGACAATGTGATTCAAAGAACACAATCTCAACATTGTAGACATGTGATATAACACTCACTAGCAACTTAGTATTCACTTTTGGTGAAATATAATGTCACTCTTTAACTCAACTTGATATTTAAGTCTTAAAACAAAGTTAGAAGCATTTGTAAAAGTCTTCTTGAAAAGACTCCAAGAACTTTCTAGAACTAACTCTTAACTTTCCTTGAATTTGAAGTTATGAGTTCAAGATCATAATTCACATTTCTGGATGATTTTTATATATTTATAAGTCATTTAGAGTAGTTAGAATTATTAGGAAGTGTTAAAACACTTTAGAAAGGCTTAAATTGACTGAATTACAAAAATTAGATGAAAAACACCAATTCGAGCGCATTTAAGACGCGCTGCGCCCGCCCCAAAGTTCAAAAGCCCCATTTGGGCGCACTGTAGGCGCGCCGCCCCCATCCCCCCTAGCACAGATGGGACGCGCTGCGCCTGCCTTTCCAAGTAAATGAATTCTACAAGGAAAATTCAAAATTTAGAGAAATATCCCAGGGTTCTAGCATAAATCGATTTCCGGTTTAATGTTGTTTATCCCAAGGTTCAAGGGGTTAACTCATTGCGGGTTGGCAAGGTTCATTTTACGATTACGATCTTCTGACCTCTAATCGCCTACCATCATTGACAACCTAACTACATTGTTGAGGGCGGGGTTAGGTATGAACAAACAATGGAGCACTAAGCATTTGACTTGCATTTCAACCAAATGTGGTGTATAAGTTTAATGCTACACTACTGACAAAACAATCTAGAACTCAACCAATATTGAAAACACCTCTTGCATTCTTTGGTCTATTCCTCTATTCGTCTTTCGAGTTCAAGAGTGGAAACTAAATTTATTCTAATTTTGATTAAGAATTAAAATAGTAAAATAAGAAAGCAAGCACAAAGTATAAATGGCCCTTCTCACTCAAGAAATAACTTCACATTAAACCATCAATTATAGCTACAACCCTAGGATAGGGGATTTTAGCTACTCATAAAACAAAATAGCAGAATGAAATGTATTAGGATCAACAAAATAGCAGAATGAAATGTATTAGGATCATACAAGACTTTATCAAGATGTAAAAAGAAGAAAGAAAAACGCTTGAAAATGGTATTAAATCGTCTCTTTTGTTAGCTCCCGTCTTTTTGGAAAAGTGAGTGTGCAATAAGATGACACTTAAACTATTTATAGTCTAAAATAACACTCGGGACCGTTTTTGTGTCCAGGGCCGTGACGCGGACCTGTTCCCTTGCATAAATTTGCACATGGCATGAACGACTCCATAACGCGCCTCCATCACAAATTCCTCTGTTATGGAGAATTCTTTCTCTACATGGATGAACTGACTCCGCGATGCGATGGTGCTTCATTGTAATGTAATTTTCAGCTTCTTGGCCTTCTTTTCCGCCACTTCTTTTTCTACTTTTCGCTCTTTGTTACAGTGCCCCAATTTAGCTCATTTTCAATAATTTTTTTACCTAAAACATCAATCATATTGGTTAGAAGACTTGAAATCTAAACGACTCTCTAAACTTGTCTTAGATTACAAAATGTCCTCAACTCGACTATATATATGATATAAAATGGTTATTAGGTATATAAATACGTCTAAGATCACCACCCACACTTATAACTTTGTTCGTCCTCGAACACTTCCACACTTGTAGACATGCGACGACTCTACGACTATACCTAATAGCATTTGAGCTTCGGCCACAACAACTACAACAACTAAAGGACAACATGGTATTACTAATGCATTCTTAAGGATCACTCTAGCAAAACAATCTAACCTCAAGAATAGACTCCTTTACACAGCAGATTCGTGCACAAACTATTGAAACCACAGATATACCAGCTTTCAGATCTCATTAAACATATGTACTCACTACAATTGAACACCCAAATTTTCTTCACAATGATACTTTTACACAAAAGGGTGCGGGAAACAAGTTACGTTCACACTATCAAAAGAATGCAGTTTCTACAACCAACGTACCATAGGCTTGCCCTTAGTGTACTGCTCCACTACTTTTGAGGATACAAAATCTCAAGATCAATTAGGTCATTTATGGGTTGTAATGCAGGCTAGGGGGCCAACATGAAACATTTTTAGAATATGAGTAGTGACTGTTTTTTCAAGCATTTTAGTGCTGACTAACTTCACTTTTGAATTTTCTTCTAATAACCCCATTTTATGCTTTTTTTCATGGAACCATTTGGTCCCTTTTTGCAAATTCACCTCTTTTACCCATTTTCATTCTAAAATCAACCATTTGGCCCCACCATTTTTATTTTCTTTTCATATTAAACATCAACACATATCTAAAATATTATTATTTTTTATATTTTTAACAAGCCAAAACTTCTATTAGAGCATGCCACTTAACTTGCGCTTCCTCCTTTATTGTTCGCACAAAAAGCTTTGGATCTTTTGGATCAAATTTACAGGCTAAAGAAAAAACGGAATAAGCTTCATAGTAGGCTACCAAAGAATAAGTTCAAGGATGAAGGGGCTAACTAGGGGTCTACATTAAGGTGGGTAAAGGAAAGCACAATCAGGCTTACCAAGGAATTGCCTATATCACTTCCCAAATTCCTTATCTTTTTTTTTTTTCGTTAGCAAACACATTGGGAAATTTCTAGACCTTAATCAATAGCAAGGAATGCACAAATTCTACACACATGTCACATATTCAACTCGAAACTGATTACTATATACTATTTCTCAATTACGAACATAACTTTATTTTAAGCACACACAGAACAAAAGACTCATATAAATGAGCCTAGACGTCTTAGCACGGAATTAACCAATGTTCGGAGTTGTTAGTCTACACCACATCAATTGTGCCGCCTCAGCCAAAATAAAACAATCCTAAAGACTCAATTGACAAAATCAGCCCTTAAGACGGTCATCATCCATCTATCATAGGGCGACTTGACTCAACTATGATATTGACTCGATCCTAAGAAACAAAATATTTTCTTTTCTTTTGTACGGTTCAACGAGACTGTCCTTGGATAAATAACCAAAAACAACTACCAAGGAACCGAAACAAAAACAGCATACACAACAATAACAATACAACAAACAAAATGATAACTATTTACAAAGGTATTATCCCCCACCCAACACTTAAAATTTGAACACTGTACCCAGTGAGACATGATTCAAAAGGAAAAAGAAAGCAAGGTGAGGTGGGCTTCCCTGATTAGGCATCCATATCGGCATTATCGCCGGTTTTCTCAAGGCTAAAAAGTTGCCTTCCTCATCAGCAGAATCGAATTCACTATCCGATGTGGTTCTCCTCTTGTCCTCATATGTTGGGACATCATCCCAAACTGTCTCAAAAAATTGAGGTCCCAGTCCCAGCATAGTCTTTGCATTTTCATTCAAGGGGCATTTTGCCGCTACCTTATCCAACTGCTCCTAAGAGGAAGCTCAACATCCACTTGTATGATGCACCATTTCTAAACCATACATACGCGTTGTGATTATGTCATCCCTTCTATTGCTCTCTGTTGTGGTGAATGTGGGTCCATGCACAGTTTTTGGCCCCTTTGTCTTAGTGACATCGAGATGTGTGGTGAATAGGGGCGCCATGTAATCCACGGTCTCCTCAAGGACGCCAATCTGCCTGCACAATTTAGTGATCAGTCCACCAACAGCATACCTTCTCCCTCGATGGACTCTGGCCTTGTGCATTGTCGATTTGAGCACTGCTCCTATGTTGATAGGTAAGCCTATCATCAACGCATACACCAAGTCAGTCACGTGTCACCTCAGTAAAGTGCAACCGGTATCAAGTAATTCATGACAATATTCAACCACACCCTGTCCTATCTATTCATATGGACATAAGGGTAGGACTAATGATAGTCACGATACCCATGCCAAATCCATTTAGCTGTGTATTGAGCCCCACGGAGAGTATGCAAAATTTCCTGATACGACAGATTAATGTTGATCCTTGTGAGGATATCGAAAGGGGCATCAACGGTCTCTAATAGTTGGTTCAACAATGTCGGAGTCAAAGAAACCTCCACACCCCGCACTATGACATAATGAGAACATCTCTTGAAAGATATAGAATTCCCGAACTATGCTGACAATACACACAAAAGGCTCTCAAAAGATGAAACCCATGTGCAGCTCGAGAAGGCGACTCCTAATGTGCAGAAATTCCTTCTCCAAATTTTCATCCTCAAAGAACACATCCGAGAAATATTTGGCTTCCGTAGGGACTTGTTCCACGTTCTGCCCTCTAGGATTATTGCCTTGGACCCATATTGCTGAGTTGTCCATTTGGGACTAAAAGTGCCAGCGGGATCGTGGCGCCAGTCTGAACTCTCTTGCGTCTACTAGACGCCACTGCCTTGCCTGACCTTTGTAAAGTAAACATAAAAACCTGCAAACTGACATACGACATGTTACTCACGTAGACTCAATAATGGAAGAGCAACCCCACACTTACACTCGTGCATGACTTTGCAAAAACAAGGTACTCAGACATTCCAAAGCTATTTATAGCATACAAATCACAACATTCTCCCCTACTCAAACACCCAAACCCAAACCCTAGTGGTTTTACTCAAGAAATCAAACCACAACTAAAACAACTATTTTAAGCACCTCAATCAACCCCCACATTAAAACACATGAGTTTTCAACACCCTATTCGTATACCCAAGTGATTCAAAAGTGTATCGCTACATCCTTTAAAATATTTAGTCTAAGTTTCCACACATGTAATCACAAATTTAGGTTAAAAATTGTTGAATATTCGACCTTTGAATCCTTTCTAAACAAGAAATCACTCAAAACCATACCTATCACAAACAACAACTACAACATCATGGATCTTATTTAATTTCGTCACACAAATAGAAGAAGAGGGCAGGAACGTACCTGATGTAGTAAAAAGAAGGGAAAATTGAGGAACTTGAAGGAATTTCTTCAATCTTTGCGACACGGACTTAATTTATGGAGAGGGAAGGAATGAAATAGGAAGAAAATTGCACAAATTTGTGATGAAAATTAAGTAAAAACTTCAATTTTAGGGGTTAAAAGGGGATGGGGTTCGGGTTATTACCCAATCAGCCGGGTAAAACCCGACTTTTAATGAAGATTGATGAAGTAGGGGAGCTTGTCCGCGATGGATGAATTGATGAAGCAAGGGAGCATGTCCACGACGTGGTGAAGTCACGGACTCCCTTGGAATTTCATCTTTAAAATTAATTCCTCCAGATGGGTCCGCGATGCGGAGGTGTCAAAGACTTGCCTTTGACATTTTTTATTTTCTTGTTGTCAGGCATCATCACTTGTGAGAGCATTTTCGCGACACGGTAAGGTCGCAGAATCTACTGGTTGTCCATTAATTCATGCTAAAGAAAATACATATGCACACACACACACACACACACACACACACACACACACACACACACACACACACACACATATATATATATATATATATATATATATATATATATTTGAAATAACCCATAACTATCAATACACTAAACTACCCTATTAAAACAAAATACAATGCAAAAAGTTTTAGAAACACCACGCCTCGAGTTGCCTCCCAAGTAGCGCCTAATTTAACGTTGTGACATGACTAAGCTTCCTCTCATTCATTGCTCAACTCCAGATATTCTACTTCTCGATTAAACTTTTGGCCAAAATAATGTTTCACTCTTTGCCATTCACAATGAACGTGGATTGATTCCCTTCACTCCATAACTCCACAGCGCCATGGTTGGTCATACGAACCACTTCAAATGGTCCACTCCATTTTGACTTCAACTTATCTGGAAACAACCTTAATTGAGAGTTGAACAATAATACTTTTTTCCCAGGCTCGAAAGTCGAGACACAATATGCTTGTCATGCCATCATTTGGTCTTCTCCTTGTAGAGCTTGACATTTTCATAGACAACCAGAATTCTTCCAACTCATGTAACTGATCCATCCATTTCTTGTCGTCTAGTTCAATATGTAGGTTTAACTTCTTGAATGCCAGTAAGCCTGATGTTTAAGTTCAACTGGAAGGTGACACATTTTACCAAACACCAAGTGATAGGGATAAGTACTGATTGGTGTCTCGTAAGAAGTCATATACGCCCATAATGCATCATCAAGCTTCATTGACCAATCCTTCCATTGGGCATTCACCTTTTTTTTTGTAGAATCTGGTTCACTTCCCGATTTGACACTTCTACCTGGCCACTGGTTTGAGGGTGGTATGTTGTAGCTACCTTGTGCGTGACTCCACATTATCTAAAATGTTCTTCACTAATTGATTTATGAAATGTGTCCCACCATCACTGATTATTGCTCTCAGAGTTCCAAAATGAGTGAAGATATGCTTCTTGAGGAACTTCAACACCACCTTTGCATCATTCGTTGGCAATGTCACTGCCTCGACTCACTTTCACACATAATCCGCAGTCACAAGTATGTATTGATTTCCATTCGATGGTGGGAATGGAACCATGAAGTCGATTCCCCAAACGTTAAATATTTCAACCTCTAGAATGTTGTGCAAAGGCATCTCATCTCATCTTGAAATAGACCCCATCTTTTGGCATTGATTACAACTTTTCACATAACTTGCAGTATCCCTAAACAAGGTAGGCCATAAAAAACTTGATTGCAGCACCTTATATGCGGTGCGCTCACCACCGTGATGACCTCCATATATACAGACGAGTGGCAACCATCCATCATTTGTCTCATCTCAGAATCATGCATACATTTCTTCATTATTTTGTCCGACCCTTGCTTGAATAAATACGACTCATCCTATATGTAAAACCAAACATAGTGGATAAGCTTCTTCATTTGATATGACGTTGCACATGGTGGAAACAAATCGCTAACCAAATAATTTATGATGTTAGCATACCATAATTATTAAGTCACCTCTAGCGCCAATTGTTGCTCATCGGGGAATTCCTCTTTAATATTCCCTTGCTTCTCCACATGTGAAGAACTTTCCAACCTTGATAAGTGGTCCACAATCTGGTTTCCAGAACCTCTTTGATCTATGATCTCGATGTCAAACTCTTGTAACAATAGAATTTCATTCTTTTTGTTATTAAGTACCTAATAGTTGTATGGTCAGTATAAACAACAACTTTCGTACTTACCAGGTAAGATCTGAACTTTTCAAAAGAATGGACCAAGGATAATATTTCTTTTTCGGTCACAATGTAATTATCTTGGGCTGCATCCAACATTTTGCTTGCATAATATATTGAGTGGAACACCTTCTCTTTTCTTTGCTCCAACACCGCTCCCACAACCACATAACTAGCATCACACATTATCTCAAAAAGAATCTCCCAATTTGGGGAAGTTAAGATTGGAGCTTCTATGAGCTTGTTCTTTAAAACCGCGAAAGCTTGCATACAATTCTCATCAAATATAAATTTCATCTCCTTCTCCAGGAAACTGCACATTGGCCTTGCAATCTTGGAAAAATATTTGATGAATTTCCGGTAGAACCCAACAGACCTAAAAAACTTTGCACCCCTTTAACAGAAATGAGATGGGGAAGCTTTTCAATTACTTCCACTTTGGCACGATCAACTTCCATCCCTCTCTTTGACACCTCATATAGCGACCCTCATAATGAAATAGGTCTAAATAGAGTTTCGCTTGTGTTTCTTGAGTTAATAATATATTAAAATAGTGATTTTAATGTTGAAAGTCAGTTTGGTAAATTTGGAAGTCAAACGTCAAGGGACGACCGAGACGTTCAGAAACTAGCCTTGGGTGTGCTAGTGTGTCCTTGTATGTTTTATGTGTTTTTCGGAGTCTAAAAGCAGTGGGGATGACCCTAAAACCTAGAGTTACATGTTTAGGGTTAAAACTTATAGTTACGACTCCTTAAGGACCGCCCTAGGGGTCCTTGAGGAGGACCCAACCTTGGACTAACAAGCTGCCCAAGGCAGCCAAAGTTGTTCATTGGAGAAACTAGTCCACATCGCGGACTTAATGCACCTTCGGAAAAATTCTTTGCTCGCTTTGTGGACACAACGCGAACTGTAGTGTCTCAAAATGTATCATCAAAAATCTTGCGGGAACAGCTCCGCATCGCGGACTTGTTTTTCGATGATAATTCCAAAAATTTAAGTGAAGTTTGACTTGTATAAAAAGGTCCAATTGATGTAGGGTTTTTTTTTGGATATTTTGGGGGTGTATTATATATTGGTTTTAGGTCATCAAACACCCTTTACCTTAATCAAAAACCCCAATGCTCAATCCGAATAAAATTTTTTACATGCTCTCCCTTCTCTCTAAATTCTCTCTCTAAGTTGCATCCTCCATTGGATAAGCTTCAAACTCCAAGGAAGAATACTAAATCCTTCAAATTTCTTCACCAAATCTCATATGTTTCTTCATATTAAGTTATGGTAGTTCATCCTTTAACCTCCTTTCGTTCAAAGAGTCATTCCTAAGGGATTTCAAAAAGTGTTTCAAACTCCAACTTCTTCCATGTTTGACTCTAAGCATGGGTCTTTGAATGACATGTTTTAATGATTTAAATATGTTATTTTTAGTGTTAGTTGATGAATTTAATATCAAAACCCCAATGAACCCATGCTCATGCATATTTCCAACTTTTGGCTTATGAAGTGGGTTTATTGTTTATGTCTTGATTATGATAGAGTTGAGTTTTCTCATGTTATATTTTGAATTAGTTACTGCTTATTCATGCTTTATTATGGATTTTTGATGAAATATTGAGAAAAGGTGGTAAAGGCTTGGATGGAGGGTAAGTTGATCTATCTTGCTTGGTTGCTTATGGAAATTGATCTTGAGTGGTATGGTCCACCTTTGGTGGCGGTGTTTACTTGAAGTATATGAATATATATATATATATATATATATATATATATATATATATATATATGTGTGTGTGTGTGTGTGTGTGTGTGTGTGTGTGTGTGTGTGTGTGTGTGTGTGGCCTTGAAGGCATAGTATGTGATGTGAAGTGATGATTTTGAATGATCTGCATCTGGTACTATTATGAAGTTATTAATATGTGATTTGAAGATATCATGTCGATATGAAGGACATGTATGTGTGAAGCATGATAGTGTCTGAATATTTTATAAATGAAGGTGCAAGCATGTTTAGAAGTCAATGTTATGAAAATGGTGATTATGTGAAAGGTGTGATCACATTTACTCACACACACACACTCTTTGAATGAATGATTGAAGTTAATGAATGTGAATGGGTGATTTTAAGGTGGACACTCCCCTTTGATATGAAGTGTCTAGACCATTCCCTACTATTCCTAAAGAACTTTACTGAATGAAAAAGGGGGATTTTAGGGTGAACTCTATTCGTGAGTTAGGATGACGTTTTTGGTAGCAACCTCACTATTCCCAAGAGCTTTCTAAGATAGGTTGGAGGTTGAATACCCTTCGTGAGTTGAGATATGGTGTTCAAAAGTAACTTCTAGGGATAAGTAACCTTTGTTAGTTGAGATGTGGTACTAAATAGCTATCCCTTAACCTATAATTAATGAATGTTTAAGACTCCTTGTGAGAGTTATGCTTAGCACCGAGATGATTTGAAGAAAAATGTGGGTACACTTCTTGAGTATAGATGTTGTATACAATATTAACTCTTTAGATGGCTACTCTTCATTAGTAGAGAAAGAGTTACTTAGAAGCAATCTCCTTATTCCTTAACTATGTGCCCGCATAGGAGCAACTACAGGAAAAATCCATGTAAAGTCTCAAGATTGACCTTGCCTCAGGCAAGTAGAGATCCCTCATTCGGTAGGGGTTAATACCGCGATTCCATGTTTAACTCTCATGGTCTATGTCTGTTAAAGCTAGCCCCCACAAATGAATGTAATGAACTAAGTCTTTTAAAGGGTGTACTACTTAGGATAGGTGGTGGTATGAGACGTTATCTATCCATTGCACAAGTAGGCATTTGGAGGGAGTCTTGGTGTGTTTCTTATGTGAAAATGAATGACTGGGTCATCATGTGATGTAAATGAAGTAATGTGACTTTATGTCTAATGTAAGGAGCACTAAGGTGAGAACAGTAGTATGTGATGCTACTTTCACATTGCACTAAGTTTAACTTAGGGGTGTCTTGGGGGATGGTCCTTATGTGAAGTTCTTGAATGCATGTATGTTCTTCTAGTATCTTAGTAATGAATGTTGACTTGTGAAATAAGATTAAGTATGCTTATCTTTAGTAGTCTTAAGGATCACTTAGGTGTGTATTGAAGGGATTGTATGGGCGGTTTCTCCATGTCTCACCTTAGTAAATCTTAGGATATTGGGATAAGAAGAGTCTCTATGATAAATGAGTTCACTATAAAGTATAGTTTATGTTGAAATTGTGGAAGTTCTACTTTATGTGTTAAATGATGATCTATTTGAGGTTTGACTATATTCTTAAAGGTTTTATTAAAATAGCATGAAAGCTTTATTTCGACTAAAATATCCTCTTTTGCATAATGCCATACTTAGTACAATGTTTCTACTAACCCCATACTTTTCTATACTCTATAAGTATATGTTGGAGCAAGTGGAAGTTTAGGAGGCAAAGCTTGGGAATTTGACTCTCTCAAGACTCGGTATGTCCTCATATATTCGAGGACATAGTCTATGTTTCTTTTCTTCTTTAAGACTTGTATAAGACTTATTATGTTTTTTTCAATGTAAAGGGTCGTGACCTTAAGATATTTAAGATGTGTCTTTAAGTTGGCTTGTGACAATGAGACTTATTTCTTAGTATTTTATAAAAGAGTTTCTTATTTATATTGTTATGAAAAGTTTTAATTTCGCACAACTTTTCATATCTTATGTGATGAATGATAGCTAAGAGGCTGGTACAAGACTCCAAAAGGTCAAGTACGTCTTGTGATAACTCAAGAGTGCTCCTTTTTTCTATGGTGTACTTGTGGGTCGTTACACCTTCTGACCTAACATAATCCCATCCTTCACTAGAAAATGACATTTTCCCCAGTTTAGGACAATATTAGTTTCTTCTCATCTAGATAACACCCTATCCAAATTCTCCAAGCACCTATCAAAAAACTCACCAAATACTGAGAAATCATCCATGAATATCTCCACAAAATCTTCAACCATATCATGAAAAATAGCCATAATGCATCTTTGGAAGGTGGTCCGGGCATTGCATAACCAAAATGACATTCTCTTGAAGGCATATGTGCCATACATGCAAGTGAAAGTGGTTTTCTCTTGGTCTTCTGGGGCAATCCCAATTTGGTTGTATCCTAGATAGCCATCCAAAAAATAATAGTATTCTTGCCCATCCAACCGGTCCAAAATCTGATCATAAAAGGAACCGGGTAATGATCCTTTATGGAGGCTTAATTCACTTTCCTGTAATTCATGCATATTCGCCATCGTGTGACTGTCCTGATCGGATCAATTCATCTTTCTCATTAGCAATCACTGTCATGCCTCCCTTTTTAGGTACACATTGCACTGATTAACCCATTTGCTGTCTAAAATAGGGTAGACAATACCCGTATCTAGCCATTTGATCTCCTCCTTGCGTACCACATCTTTCATCACTAGGTTCAGCCTGCACTGTGGTTGCACAATTGACTTGTGCCTGACCTCCATGATTATCATGTGCATGCATAAGGTTGGGCTGATGCCATGTACATCAGCTGTCTTCAAGCCTATCGCCTTCTTCCTCTTCCTCAATATTTTCAATGATGCTTCAATCTACATTTCAAACAAAGCAGAAGAAAAGATTACAAGTAATGATTCATTGGCACCTAAAAAGTCATATCTAAGGTGAGAAGGGAGAGCCTTTAGTTCTAGTTTTGGTGCTTCCTCAATTGAAGGTTTAAGAGATAGTTCCAAGACTCTATTCAATGGTTCCACAAACTTGCATAGCATACTCACATTCGGGAAATTAGAACGAGAGATATCTCCTGGGCTTCAATATCTCCCACAATATCTTGCCCAATCAACACTTTTTCTATAAGGTCTTTGGCTTCAAAAAAAATTGGCTATCACATTCTCCTTAATGACTGTGATTGCAGACAACTCCTCATATATATAGCAGATAACTTCATTGCTTTGTAAACATCAAACACCTCGACCTAGTCATGAGCTCTCACTGTTAGTCTACAGACTGCCACATCAATTAATGCGCATCCTGTTGCTAGGAATGGCCGTCCCAAAATAAATGGGATCTCGAGATCGGGCTCAAAATCTAAAATGACAAAGTCCACGGTGAGAATTAGAGTTCCCACTTGAACCAAGACATCTTCGATAACACTCTCTAGCAGTGACACCGAATGATCACCTAATTGCAATATAATGGTCGTGAGTTTGGACCTTCCTAGTCCTAATTTGAGAAACATAGAAGTAGGCACCAAATTTATACTTGCTCCCAAATAGCACAAGCCTCTTGCCTCCACACGTTTGACAATTTTTATCTGGACAATGAAACTCCCTGGATCTTTCCACTTGGTTAGGAGCCTGTTCTTGATTCTAGCACTGCACTCTTTAGTGAGTGTCATTGTTGCATACTCAGAAAATCAACTCCTTTTGGCCACCACATCTTTCACATATTTGACATACTTGGGAATACCGTGCAACACATAATCAAAGGCAAGTTAACATGTACTTTCTTGAGTAATTCGATGAATTTACTGAAACATTCCTCCTCCATTTGCTTTTTGAATTTATGTGGAAAAGGAGGAGGTGGTTTTACTTTTGGTTCCTCATTCACCCGTTCACTTGATTCTGCTTCCTCTACATGTTTTCCTCTTTCTTCACGACTTTTGTCTTTGGTTCGAACTCCTCCAATGGACTTTCACTCCGAGTGCTCACAACATTTACTTGTTTCGGGTTTTGGTCGATACTTCCCAATAAAACCCCTTGTGGTCAAGAGTTTTGGGTACTAGCAAACTGCCCAAACTATTTCTCGAAATTTTACTTTGCTAATTGATTATTTTCGAACATCTGCCGCTAATTTAGCTTGATCCGCCATGATTTGCTTGAGCATGTCTTCCACACTCATATCCCTTATTTGACGGCCTGCTGATTACCATGATTTTGTTGATTTCCAAGGCTTTGCTAATGGTATTGTTGTCCTCTACTCTATGATCTGTATTAGTTCTGGCCTTGATGTTGGTTCTAATTACCACCCTAAGAAAATTTTGGGTGATTTCGCCAGCTTGAGTTGTAGTATTTCCATAGCTTTGGTGACTTCCTCCTCGTTGAGCAGTACCTGCAACATAAACATATTCTGGTTTGTTCCACATACCTCGGCACTGTGATCTCCACCTCCACATACTTTACACCAAGATTAAGGTTGATGAACCATATTAATTTGGGCTTGTAGTTGTCCTAGTGACTTGATTTCGAAGTGAGTGGTCATCATGTTCAACATTGATACAATCTGAGCAGACCAAGTTGTGACTGCATCCATCTTAAAAACACCTACAGTCTTCTGTACGACCAGTTTCACTCCGCCTCCATTCCATTTGGGGTTACCTAGTGAAATTCAATTAAACAACTCAGCATATGTCTTCTCCAAAGCTTGTCCAGCTGCAGCAGAATCCAGTAAAAAATTTGTGTTGGATTCCAACCCCTCAATGAATGTGTGGACCAAAACTTTGTTAGCTTGATGATGATGTGTCTAAGTTAACAGTAGGGACTTAGACTATCCCAAGCTTGGTACAAATTTTTCCTTCTTTTCTGTCAGAAGCTTAATATGTCGCTTCTCAGCTTTGCTTTTTACCTTATAAAAAGTTTCCGGGCAAGACCAACCCAAGTTGTTATGGAATTTGCGGGCTTAGAGATTAATCATCTTCTTGCTTCCTCAAGCAGAGAAAAGGGAAATAATGTGAGTTGCACATAATCAGAGTTCACTCCCGCTGGAGTGTATGTGTCACTGATCTCGAGAAAGTTCTATATATGCACTCGTGGATCCTCAAGAGATAGACCAGTGAACTGCCCGTTTGTGTGCAATAATTGTACCATGTTCTGCTTCAATTCAAACCTCCCACCGGCGCGGGCTTCTAAATACTTGAAGTAACATTGGTAGTATGTAGGATTGTCATATTCCCCACTTTCATTTCTGTCATCACCACCGGTGGTTCTTGGCCTTTCATCTCTTGTGTGATTTCAGGTTCCCTGACCACACGAGGACCGAGACGGTTTCGCCTTCTTTGCCTTCTCCAAAAATCTCTCCAGTTCAGATAGAGGTTGTACCCAACCTTGGTCATTTTCCAGTGCGAAAACCTAACACAACCTGCACAAATGAGGAGCCAAGATCAAATTGTCAACATTTGTAGAACTAATCTAGACACTCAGAAACTAGATATCTACCTGCCGATTTAGAAGTTTTCGGCAGCGATGACAAAAACTTTTTGTGTCAAGAAAGCGCATGCAAGTGGACGTGGTCACTCAAGCAGTAAAGAGACTCTTTCGAGCCAAATTTTTGTACCCAAAATACTTCAAATCAACGAAAAATGACTACCTAATTTACTCAAGTGTCAATCAAATTAAGAAATTTATTTAAACTACTACTTTAACACTAACATCACTTAGTTACTTTAAGGGGTCGCTTGGTACAATGCAGGGATTAGTAATGCAGGGATTGGTAATGCATGGATTAGTAATGCAGGTATTATTTTTATCAAGTGTTTGGTTCATTGTTTCTTACCTAGTTTTGTGTGTGGTTCAAAACTCTAAAAAAAAAAAATCTTTCCAATTATACCCTTGATTTATTATGGGATTTTCTATTTCATGTAATTGGGTTAAGGTAGATAATTGACGGACAATATCTTTTTTATTGCGTTTTTAACTAGCTAGGAAAATAAAAATTTTATTGTCATGTTCACTATTTTTTCACTTAAATTATTTGAGAGTAAATAATTGTCATCTTAATAAATTGGAGTTAATATCTCAAAAGATGACAGAACTATAATAATTTATAGAGAAAATTTATTGAACATCGTTTTTTATCAATAAATTAAAGAACTCTTTATATATATATATATATATATATATATATATATATATATATATATATATATATATATATATATATATATATATGTTCTTGTTTTAGATTACTTGTATAATGTTTAATGGCCATTCAGAGACAATATTTGACTTATGGATTGTTCTTAAATTCATACAACAACATGAGCATATTACTTGGATTATAATATTTTATATTAATAACAAGTAGATTAAATAACTCATATTTTAGAAACAAAAATTATATCTAAATAATAAAATTTATAAGCTAATTTATTTAAATAAATTTATTAATATAAAATATAAAATCAAGAAAAATAAACAAAATGATTAAAAGGATTTGAGAGGATATTTTTGTCTTTACCTAGATTAGCCCATGGTATTAGAGCTAATACCACCAAATGGGAGGTATCAGTTATACACCATCTAATACCATGCAGGGTGTATAACTAATCCATGGATTGATTATACATAGACCTAAAATTCTTACCAAACATAGTACTAAATAATACCACACATAATAGTTCGATTATTTCTCCTAATACTCCCTACCAAACGACCCCTAAGTAAATAATTTTTACAAGAAAAATTCAAAATTTAGAGAAATATCCAAGGTTCTAGCATAAATCAATTTTCGGTTCAATGTTGTTTTATCACAAGGTTAAGGGGTTAACTCATTGCGTGTTGGCAAGGTTCATTTGCGATCACGGTCTTTCGACCTCTAATTGCCTACCGTCATTGACGATCTAACTACATCGTTGAGCTGGATTAGGTATGAACCAACAAAGGATCACTAAGCATTCGTCTAACTACATCGTTGAGCTGGATTAGGTATGAACCAACAAAGGATCACTAAGCATTCGTCTAACTACATCGTTGAGCTGGATTTGGTATGAACCAACAAAGGATCACTAAGCATTCATCTTTCATTTCAACCAAATATGGTGTATAGGTATAATGTTATCATACACACAAAACAATCTAAAAATCACCCTAGATTGACCACACCTCTTGCATTCTTCAGTCTATCCATCTATTCAATTTTCGAGTTCAAGAGCGGACACTAAATTCATTCTAATGTTGATCAAGCATGAAAATAGTAAAATTAGAATGCAAATACAATGTTTAAATAAACCTTCTCACACAAGAAACAAGTTCACATTAAACCATCAATTATGGCGACAACCATAGGAATGAGTTTTTCGCTACTCATAACACAAAATAGCAAGATGAAACGTTGTAGGATCATACAAGACTTTACCAATATAAAGAAGAATAAAGAAAAACCCAAGAAAATGGCACAAAATTTTCCTTTTTGTTAGCTCCCGTCTTTTTGGAAAAGTGAGTGTACAATAAGATGACACTTAAACTATTTATAGTCTAAAATAACACGTGGGCCCGTTTTTGTGTCCATGTCCCCGATGCGGACCTTTTCCCTCGCATACATATGCACATGGCAGGAACGACTCCGCGATGCGCCTTTATCACAAACTCTTATGTTATGGAGAATTCCTTCTCTGGATGGATGAACTGAACCCGCGACGCTGATGTGCTTCATTATTTTTTTCAGCCACTTCTTCTTCTACTTTCCGCCCTTTGTTCCAGTGCACAAATTTAGCTCGTTTTCAATGATTTTCGACTTGAAATATCTAATCATATTGGGTAGAAGATGTGGAATCAAAACGACTCTCAAAACTTGACTTAGACACTGAAAATGTCCTCAACTCGGCTATATTTATAGGATAAAATGGTTATTGGGCATATAAATATGCCTAACATCAATAGACCCCTAACTTAATTACCAAAAATGTAATAAATTAATAGGTTAGGAAAATACCAAACTACCCCTTAAAAATCCGGATTTGGATTTTCCTTATTCTAACAACTCAACTTTCAAAGGGCATAACTCACTCATACGAACTCGGAACCGAGCGAACTGGGCGGCGTTGGAAGGATCATTTTAAGGAATTTCCAACCATATCTGGATCTATACCTAACTCATCCTGAGCTAGGAGTTATGGTTGTTTGAAGTTGACTACAAACTCATATATAACCTACTTAAAATTTTCTAAGATTTCCTCATACTTTCCACAAAAAAGTATTTCCAGATTTTAAACTCCTCTATTTCTTTCTAGTTGTGAGATGTTAAATATTACCCTTTGTTTTTATGTATTCCTTGTTAGCTAAAGGAACTAGAAAATTAGTTTTTCCCTATGAAGACATATGCCAAAAACCCAACTGCACATGTTCTTGAATTGACCTCCTTAGTTTGAGACCCCAATGGTGTATCTACATTTCGAGTGTAATTAATCGAAATCACCAATATGGACAAACTTAAAATGCAGTCCAGCAAGTTTGTCCAATGAAGGATTTGTGACTTTCTTCTTTGAGAATTAGACCATAACATCTAGAACATCATGATCTAGAGCGACAATAAGTGCATCATCAAAGACGTTAGTGGTTGGATTTGTAAAATATTCAGTCCAATAATCATTACGCATTTCAAATTGAATAAATTCAACTACCATAGTCGAACACATTTTAAATACTGTGAAGTCGAGTTTCTGGTGAAAAACCTCTCTTTTCTAGTATTAAGAGCAACAAGCTGAAATAGAGAAGGTCCACAATTATTTATCAAGTGTATGTAGAGGATATATTTTGGAAGAAAAAGACGTCAATACTTTTTAGGGTTCTTTTCTTCTTGTTGTTTTTTTAGAAATTAGTAGCTAAACGCCTTGATTTAGGGTTGTAGCTATGAATGAATTGTTGATTATTAAAGACTTTTTGAATTAATTCTTGGTTGTCATTATAAGTTACTTCTATATTCTTGTTTTAGCATTTTATGATTGCGCACCATAAGATAAATCTATTGTTTAAACTTAAAATCGATCCGAGAAGAGGTTAGATAGACCAGAGGATATAGAGAGCTCAGTCCACTCATTAATTAAGGTGATTAGTGTTCAGGAGTAACGCCGAAATGAACACATTGCTGTGTTGGGAAATAGGATGAAATATAAATGCTCGCATATTAATCTTTTTATCTTTGCTAAATGATGTAGTTAGATAGCTAACTGGGTTAGGCGACGAAAGGTGGATAACTCGGATCATATCATCAACCCTATAAATCAGTAACTTGACAACTAAAATTAGTTCTAAGCCAATAATATGATATATGGAATTCAATACAAGTTGCAACCCTAAGATTTTCCAATTTATTGTTTTGTTCCTGCATTTTTTTCCTTTGGCACTCTAAATAAATAATTAGACCAGTATAATTTAGTAAAAATAGTTAATCGACAAGTCCTTTGGGATCTATAATATGATTATTTTAAGAGCCACTATATTATTTGCGCGACCACATATACTTGTGTGTGGAATTGGGAGCAACAATCAACTTGATTTGAGCCATCGACTTGGAACATAACGTTGGGTCCCAACCAAATGTCTCATGTTGCAATATAGAAACTTGGAGGCACCTATGTGGGGTTATAATGACTAGATTCTCACAGAGATCAAATGAGAATTGAGGCAAAATACATTGAGCATTGGAAGTAGAGTCAATATGACATGTGAATATCTTAATGAACTCTTTAAATTAGCCACAACCCTGCGTGGATAATAGCTTGTAGCGCCGAAGAATAGGGTAAGCAAACTAGAACCAGGTTCAAACGAAAAGTTGAACCTGAATCAATCGGGTGGAAATTAAAACAACCATATTAGGAGTTTGTCAGGATCGAATTCCATGTTGATCTTTTGATAGGTTGAGCATGACTACAAGTGCAAAACAAACAAGGTAGATCAAGACGACTATTATCAAATATGAGAAGGCCATTATACTCTCCCTTAATTGCAGAAGTTATTTGAAACATTTCATCGAACACATGGATTGCAAGATATTCTTAAATATATCATTGGATGTTTGACTTCCAAGTCAATTTTCTTATCAGGTATTTCAGCGAACACCTAGTAGGCGGATATTTTTTAGACCCCCCTCTAATGTTCCACCGTTCAACTTCTCTAGTATTCCATCATTCAAATAAAATGGGAAGTCGTGCATAATATAGGCCTGAAACGAGGGTTGAATGCAATCCTCACCAGTTTCTGAATCAGAGGCCACTAGATCCTTAAAGACATGAGAGGATTTTTCAAAAGACAAGGCATGATCCTCTTTATTGTTGTAAAATGAGTTCACATTTAGAGGCATTAGATCCGCAACGAATGACTAAGAATAAGCAGATAGTGCACGTTGAACATTGTCCAGTTTGCCGAGGATATAAAAGAAGTTGTCATACAAATTTTGAATCATATCAAGGGTATTGACATTGTTATTCATGTTAGATTCATTGCCAAAATGCAAGGCAAATTTCTCGATAAAGTGTTTCTAGTCAAAAAATTATTTGTTGCAATACAACCGTTAGACCAATCATAAGCAACACTATCGAGATAAAAGGGAGGAAGTGGTTGTCATTCCTTTTCCAAGAAATCAAGGTATGTGAAATAATGCTCCGCCCTAAATATTCACCCAGTTGAATTGCCACCGCTAAATTTATTAAGTACTAACAATGCCACTGGAGTACGATTTATGAAAGCACCAATGTAACAAACACTCAAATGGATGTAGTTATTTTTTCAATTCAACAACAACAAAAGGAACAAACTAATAAGCTTTGATTCATACGAAAATGAGCAATTACAATATGAAGAAGATGAACAATCACAGTAACTATAAAGAAGAAGGGATGAGAGAACTAAAAGAGAATTGGGGATGAGAAGCACAATCTTTGCTTAAGAATAATCATAATTCGCATAAAAACATTTTTTGCTCTCAAAAGACTCTATTTATCAACCCGAATATCACACATAGCAGTTAATCTGGTATTGAGTTTCTTCGTCAATAGTTGTCTAGGCCCATTCATAACAGATGCACATGTCACGTCTCATCAAATCGTTAGTCCATCTAGAAAAGAATCATTTTATCCCATATATAAAGTATCCAACTTTTTGATTGCTCAAGTACTAAAAAATCATAAAGTGGACGATCATTTTTTAAATTATTGTCGAGAAAGTATGTTGAAAGTCTTTCTATCATATTTATTAATTCTTCCTATAGTTTGAAACTACATATTATGTCACTAATTAATAATTTCATACCAAATTTCATGTCAGTACACCTAAATACATGTATGTTTGCTATTAAATACATTAAAGTATAGGGAGAGGCGAGCGAGATAGGAGGAAGGCGAGGAGGATTTCCAGATACGTGTAAATCACACCAGATACATGTATCTGGAATACTAGATATAAATAGGCAAGCAAGAGAGGAGAGTGGCGTGAGATGGGAGAGAGGCGAGCGAGAGAACTTGATACATGCGAATCTACTAAAATATAGTGTATCTAGAACAAATTAAACCTAAGTTTGATACAATGTATCTCGGGTACATATATCCGAGATACATGTATTTGAACACGCCAGTTACATGTATTTGAAGTCCAAAATTTGGTAAGTTTCATAGTTAGGTCATAAAATTGGTGAGATTTTTGTAATTAAGTTACTCATATTTTTTAAGATTCCTTAAGGGGTTGTTTGATACACGGATGAAATAAGTAAAGATATTTGATTGAATTATTTTATTCCACCTTCTATATGGGATAGAAATCCCACTATTTTAGTATAAATTGTAAAATAATCTCGGACTTAGCTAATAACTTCAATAAAAATATAAGATAAAATTAGTTAAACTACGTAATTATACATACTTCATTATCATATATACTATTATTAGCTATACTTTTTTTTATAGATTATATGTCTTACTATTAATTATGAGTTTCTTACCATATATTGAGTAAGATACACTTGGATACATGTTTTTTTGCTATCAAAGACACTAAAATAGAGAGATAGGTGAGCGAGATGGGAGGAAGACAATCGAGATTCGTTATGTATCTCAATTATATGTAATCAACACTAGATACATGTATCTGGTATGATTTGCATTTGTCTTAGATATTACGAGATTTGTTATGTATACTGTATACATGTGAGTCCATTTGAATACAATATATCTAGAATAAATTACATTAATTTTTGATATAATATACCTAAATGTAATTGAACATATATGAAATCACCAAAATTTGATAAATTTTTGTAATATTACAAGTTAGAATTTATCAAAATACTTGGCTCCTAAATTAAAACTAATGAGATTTTAGGTAAGTTTTCAAAATAAATTTCAAATTTCATCTTTGTCGCACATACCAAAATCACATAAAAGAATGGGTTTTGTTGATCGAGTCTAAGGGGATACTTTGGATTTTGGAGTTATCCAAATTCATGGGCTGCGTCCAAGTTTTTCCTAGAAATACCATTGTATAGGCCGCCCATATCCCCATACATTTAGGCCCGAAATGCGCTACTACTGTGGGAATCGAGACTTGATTCACATGGCTATCCATCCACCATAGAAAAATCTAGGAAGCTGACAGAAGAAGAAGAAGAAGAAGCACCATGGGAGCTCTTTGGAACTCTACCTGCTTCTCCCCAGTTCAAAATAATCCATTTTTATTCTCTCGTTCAAGCAAGAAATGTGCAAATTCCTTGTGGAACTTCACCAACAAATCCTTCCAGATTTCTTGCAGCGAAGTTAAAGAAAACCATGGTAGATCCAGTAGTAATAAGAAGATGGAGGAATACAACTTAGCTATGAAGAGAATGATGAGGAATCCTTATGAATATCACCATGAACTTGGTATTTACCAATTTAATATTAACATCTGAGTTATGCTTTCCTTTACCATGGTCACTTCTCTAAACTTGTTTACTTTTAAGATGTAGGTGTTAGCAACTTATTTGGGTTTTTAACTAAGAGGAATCATGGGTTAAGATCCCCAGAAAAGTTCTTCTGCTATGCTCTTTTTGACTTTCTTGTACTGGGTTATGTATGTCTTACCTTTTACTTCTTTTGTACATGGCCATAAAACTTTAACCAAAGTGATTGCTGTTTACATACTTAAAAGCTTAGATCAATTTGGAAATTGTATTGCTTAACAGATCTAAATCTTCGTCATGAAAATGGAACATCTGATTTGTAAAATTATTGTTGCGCTGTATTGAATTAGTAAAATTGGGCTCCCTGCCTTCTGTTTTGCAGCAATTATGCTATATCAAATGATTTGGATCTTCTATATGTAGGATTTTGGTGTTTGTCATGAAGAGATGATTGGAAAATACAATAAAGTTTTCATAGTAAGCTTAAAAGTATAATTTTCAACTGCAGGAATGAACTACACATTGATAACAGAAGATCTAATTGTTGGCTCCCAGCCTCAAAAAATCGAAGATATAGATCATTTGAAGGAAGAGGAGAACGTTTCTTTTATACTAAACTTGCAGCAGGACAAAGATATTGAGTTTTGGGGAATAGACCTCCAGTCTATAGTTACAAGATGTTCAGAGCTTGGAATTAATCACATGAGAAGGCCTGTAAGTAAATCTTCTTGATGCTAACTGTTTCTCAAGTAGGTCACACGAAATAGAACACAGTTACCCCTTAAACCATTGGTCTACACTAGTATTCAGCTTTGTGAAAATAGTGGTAACATGTATTCCCTTCAAAAGTCGACAACTTTGATGTGAACTGAGGTAATTTACTTTTTGTTAATCCTATACTTCACTATTTTGCTTGTTGGTATGGATACTAGCTGAAGCACTAACATCAAATATGTAAGTATATGCATTATATTTCCCTAGCATTGTTGATTGGTTCAGAAAATGGGTGACAGCCCATATTCAGAACCTTGTAGACTTGTTTTGTAGCATACAGATAATGCTCCGCTCCATGTCCACAAGTACCGGGTTAAGAATATTACTAGGCTTCAATGTTTTCAACGTTGTGGATATATAGTAGTTTATAGATGTGTGGGAGGAGAAGGGCACCATTTGCTTGTTTCTATTTCTTTCTATTGCAAATTCTGGAGTTCAAAACACTTTTTTCCGGGTTGTTAGCCTAATAAAGAAGTTAAGGTTTTGGGATATTATTTTTTTCTTAGACCACCTCTCATTTTTTATATTTTGATCATCGCAAATACTTCTATTGCAGGCAAGAGATTTTGATCCAGATTCCTTGAGGAGTGTATTACCTAAAGCTGTTTCATCACTGGAGTGGGCGATTTCAGAAGGAAAAGGAAGAGTGTATGTACATTGCACTGCTGGATTGGGAAGGGCCCCTGCTGTTTCAATTGCTTATATGTTCTGGTTCTGTGGAATGGATGTAAGATTTCACCTTTTATATGATCATTAGCTTTTTCCACATTAAGAAACATCATTTATGAATCAGTATTCCATCGTTGGTTTAATAATAAAAGCTCATTAGCAGCTGTTAAATTGCTGTATGTTCTGAGATCTTGATGTGTTGGTTGAGCAGCTAAATACAGCCTATGATACACTTGTTTCAAAGAGACCCTGTGGTCCCAACAAAAGGTCAATACGAGGTGCTACCTATGATTTGGCTAAAAATGATCAGTGGAAGGAGCCCTTTGAGAATCTGCCAGATTATGCCTTTGTGGATGTAGCAGATTGGGAGAGGAAACTGATTCAAGATCGTGTGCGGGCCCTTCGTGACACTTGAGAATGCTGGTTAGGCTATTTCTTTGTCTCTCTTTCTTTTTTCTTGGATTAAGTATTTCCTTAGTCTATCAATGGATTATTGTCTTGAATTCTATCAATTTCTGGGGATTATTGCACTTCATGTTTACCATTCTTGAGTCTCGTGGATGATATAAACAAATCCTAATATAGATATTACCATTCTATATTCACTTTTCCTTTTACAGTTGAAAGTTTGATATAAAAAAATAAAGTTGCCGTTCATTGGCTTGATAGCCGTGATTTTAAGAGATGTGTATTCAAAATACTAGGATGTCATTGATCACTCGCAATGAACTATAGTCCCACATTCCATCTTTTTTCTTATGTCCTCCTGGAATAGAGGAAATTTGTTTCACAAAAGAAAACAAACTTGGTCTCAACTTGGTGATTTCTACAAGAATCAGAGAGGGTAATTAAAGGATAGGGAAACCCAAAAAGAAAGTGAAAAAGAAAGCACAAGAAAAGTTTTTTCTCTAAGAAATAAATGCCTGCTTTAGGCCTTGTGTCATTCATTTGATATGTGAATTTCTGTTTTTAGTTCGTACATATTATTAGTTCCTATGTGCAAACAGAACTCAGATAACTGCATCTTTCACAGTGTGCTTCTAGTCAATTGATTCATCTCGAGTTACATCTTAGCCCAGCTGGGAATGATAATAGTAACAGTGATCTTGCTTAGTGATTTACTGTAAAGTTGATGCATCAGGCAAAGCCAAGTTTACTCTTTTATGTGTGTCTACAATGTGTATATACTCACGCATCTTATATTATTTGGTACCTACAGCATGGAAGTATTCCAGAGAGCAAGAAGCTGCTCCTTGAAGCGCAGCCCCGTGATATGAAATTAGGTGCTTCTGTAACATATTAGGTCAGTAGATTCCTTGTAGTTGTATACCCCTATTATAAAGTGAGCCCATCAACTGAAAGTTCATTACTGGGGAGAACCTTGTTTATTCATGAACAATAGCTTGAGGGGATCTCTGTTCTCCTTCTGTACAACTTACAAGGAGGTTTTCTATAGAATAATAAGTTGATACAAATATGCTGACTCATTGGTTCACCTAACCCTTTCACATAATTCACATACAAACCACCTAGAACAACTTTGTCACTGTAATCTAGAGAATCTTGATCTTACAAGTAACTTTTAACTTCCTGCAAGGTTGTCTGTCTTCTATATTTTTTACTTTAGCAACCTTTTAGCCTTATGGGTTTATCACATAACTTCAGTGGGTCGGCTCCACATTGCTTGGGCATCATGGCTGAGTTATTGGTTCTAAACTTGAGAAAGAACAATTTCAGTGGTAGTCTTCTATCGTTATGTTCTCAGAGCACTTCATTGATGACCATTGTCTTGAATGGTAATCAATTTAAAGGGTCTACCCTATGTCATTGTTCAATTGGTATGGTTGAGAAGTCCTTGATGTGGGGAATAATGCTATAAATGACACATTTCCAGCTTGTCTGGTGTCTCTGGGAGAGCTGCGGATTCTTATGAAGTGGAACAAGTTCCCAGACTAAAGCAAAACTACTTTTGCTTTCCCATGTTGCGGACTTTTGATCTTTCTCCTAACAACTTCAGTTGCTTACTGCTTTCAAAAGTTTATGAAAGCTGGAGAATGATGAGACCAGATGACACAAACCTGAAAAATATCTTTAAATTGTGCAATGAAATAGGGTAGTTCCTTCGGATTGATTGTCATCCAAGACAATAGTCATGAATGAAGTACTCAGAGAACATAATGGTGGAAGACTCTCAGTGAAATTGTTCCTTCTCAAGTCTAGTAACAATAGTTCAACTATGCATTGTAGAACTGGATTACTCAGTTTGTTGTGTGATGAATTCAGAAGGGTAAAACTGCTTAAATCACAGAGAAAAAAATAGACAACTTTGAAGGAAGTTAAATTTAAGTTCAAGATACTCTAGATTATGGTAATGAAAATGTTCCAGGTGGATTGTAAGTGAATTATGAGAAAGGTTTAGGTAAATCAATGAGTCCTATCTCTTTTCTAATCAGCCTAGTGCTCTACATAACACCTCCTTGTAAGTAATTTTGTCTTTTTCCCCAACATGCGGTGTACTCCATAGTGGCTAATAGTGCTTCACTTATATGAATTCCTATTTTCATTATGTTCAGTTCCGACTTTTTATTTCATTACTCAATGATATGTCGTGTAGAACAAATTAGGGCTTTCTAAATTATGCATTTCTTTAAATATCATAGTTTTTTTTTTTTTTTTTAAAACGATGCGATGTAATTTCCAATTCAATTATATTATAAAAACAACTACTACTTTTTGAAAAACTGTTTTTTTAAAAATTATTGTTGATAAAAAGTAGTTTGTCCATTGGTCAATAAATTAAAAAAACCAATTTTGAGCAATAATTAGTACTCCATATGATTAAGCTTTTTAAAAGTGTACTACTCTCAAAAGTTCAGAAAGAACAAGTATAAAATACCTATATTGTTATAAAAGAACTTACTAAAATTAATATACTAAAATAAGGAAAATTTAGGAAGTAATATTCTTTCAAAAGTGTATGTATATGTTTCATACAGTGGCTATTTATAGCCGTACATTAATATCACTAATGGGAAGGTGTGATATAGCATGCATACACAATCAATAGTGATGCCACCTTCCAATTGTTGGGCTCACGTGGCACCCAAACTATTTTACAACATCAATAGTGATGCCACCTTCCAATTGTTGGGCCTACGTGGCACTCCAACTATTTTACAACACTCCCCCTTGGATATCTATGTAAAAGAAAGTACATAGATATACATAATACACATTTTTTGCTGCCTCATTAAAAACTTTCTAGGAAAACCCAGTGGGACAAAACCTAGACTAAGGAAAAAAGAGTACAGTGCGTATTTTACTCCCCCTGATAAAAACCACGATTCAGATGGTTAAGTTTTCGCATTCCAATTTTGTGAACCATCTTCTCAAGAGTTGAGGCTGGTAAAGATTTGGTAAATAGATCTGCTGGATTATCACTTGAACGAATTTGTCGCACATCAATATCACCATTCTTCTGGAGATCATGTGTGAAGAACAATTTTGGTGAAATGTGTTTCGTTCTATCTCCTTTTATAAAGCCTCCTCTTAATTGAGCTATGCATGCAACATTGTCTTCAAAGAATATTGTGGGTATCTTGACGTCACACTTCAAACCACATATTTCTTTGATAAAATGTATTACTGATCTTAACCATACACATTCTCTACTTGCTTCATGAATGGCTATTATCTCAGCATGATTTGAAGAAGTAGCGACAATAGACTGCTTCGTAGATCGCCATGATATAGCAGTACCTCCGTATGTGAACAGATAGCCTGTTTGTGATCGAGCTTTATGTGGGTCAGATAAATAACCTGCATCTGCATGACCAACAAGATCTGCACTATCTGCATGACCAACAAGATCTGCACTATCTTTGTTAGAATAAAACAGATCCATATCACTAGTTCCCCTTAGATATCGCAATATATGTTTAACTTCATTCCAATGTCTTCGTGTAGGGGAAGAACTATATCTTGCTAATAAATTAACAGAAAATGTTATGTCGGGTCTCGTAGCATTAGCAAGATACATAAGTGCCCCAATTGCACTGAGATAAGGTACTTCTGGACCAAGAGGTTCCTCATTTTCTTCTTGAGGTCGGAATGGATCCTTACTCACTTCAAGTGATCGGACAACCATTGGAGTACTTAATGGATGTGCTTTGTCCATGTAAAATCGTTTCAAGATTTTCTCAGTATAGGAAGATTGATGGATGAAGACCCCGTCTACTAAATATTTTATTTGTAGTCCAAGACAAATTTTTGTCTTTCCAAGGTCTTTCATCTCAAATTCTTTCTTTAGATATTATTCAATTGCCTTTTGAACCTCTTTTGGAGTTCCAATGAGATTAATGTCATCAACATAAACAACAAGAATAACAAATCTCAATGTTGTTTTCTTAATAAATATACAAGGACAAATGGCATCGTTTATATAACCTTGTTTTATCAAGTACTCACTAAGGCGATTATACCACATGTGCCCTGATTGTTTTAAGCCATATAATGACTTTTGTAATCTGATTGAATACATTTCCCGAGATTTATATGCTTCAGGCATTTTAAGTCCTTCCGGAACTTTCATATAAATTTCATTATCTAGTGAACCGTAGAGGTAAGCTGTAACCACATCCATTAGATGAATTTCAAGATTTTCATGTACAGCTAAGCCGATGAGATATCGAAAAGTTATTGCATCCATAACAGGTGAATATGTTTCTTCATAGTCGACACCAGGTCGTTGAGAGAATCCTTGTGCAACAAGGCGTGCCTTGTATCTTACAATCTCATTTCTCTCATTTCTTTTTCGTACAAAGACCCATTTATAGCCAATTGATTTAACATCACTAGGCGTTTGGACTACTGGTCCAAAAACCTCACGCTTAGCAAGTGAATTTAATTCTGATTGAATTGCTTCTTGCCATTTTGGCCAATCACATCTTTGTCGACATTCTTCGACAGATAGAGGTTCAAGATCCTCATTTCCTTTCAGAATGTTAAGTGCAACATCATATGCGAAAACATTATCAACTATGATTTTTGATCGATCTAAACTTATCTCATCACCTGTAGAACTTATTGAGAGTTCTTCATTTACTTGAGTCTCGGGTTCACTGATCTCTTCAGGAATATCAGGATTAATCAGATCTTGAATTTCTTCGTGAGATTCTTTTGTAGTGTCATTTTTTATACTTCTTTTTCTAGAATTTTTATCTTTTGAACCCAATGGTCTACCACGCTTCAGGCGTATTTGTGATTCAGAAGCTATGACACTTGTAGATGGTCCTTTTGGGACGTCGATTCGGATAGGCATATTTACTGCATGAATATGTGATTTTGTTATCCTTTTTGAATCAGTAAATGCGTCTGGCATTTGATTTTTTATGTTTTGCAAATGGATGATCTTCTGGACCTCTTGTTCACATACAGGGGATCGTGGATCAAAATGAGATAATGATGAAACTTTCCATGCAATTTCACTTTTAAGTATCTTTTTCTCCCCCCCTAATTGCGGAAAATTTGTTTCATCAAATCGACAATCTGCAAATTTTGCAGTGAATAAATCTCCCGTCAACGGTTCAAGGTAGCGAATTATTGAGGGTGAATCAAACCCAACATATATGCCTAACCTTCTTTGAGGGCCCATCTTGGTGCGCTGAGGTGGTGCTACAGGCACATATACAGCACATCCAAAAATTCGAAGATGAGCAATATTTGGTTCATGGCCAAACACTAATTGTGATGGGGATTATTTATTATAATGAGTCGGTCTGAGACGAACAAGTGATGCTGCATGTAAGATAGCATGACCCCAAACAGTAGTAGGCAACTCACTTTTCATAAGTAGAGGTCTTGCTATCAATTGTAAGCGCTTAATAAATGACTCAGCAAGGCCATTTTGAGTATGAACATGAGCTACAGGATGTTCAACTTTTATCCCTACTGATACGCAATAAGCATCAAAAGCGTGGGATGTGAATTCGCCAGCATTATCGAGGCGAATTGTATTAATGGGATAATCTGGAAATTGCGCTCTTAATCATATTATTTGTGCCAATAATTTTGCAAACGCTAGGTTGCGAGATGATAAAAGGCACACATGAGACCATCTTGAAGATGCGTCTATTAGGACCATAAAATATCTAAACGGTGAATAGGTCCACAAATATCCTCATGTATTCGTTCTAAAAATTGAGGGGATTCAATGTTAACCTTCATTGGTGATGGCCTAGTAATCAATTTGCCTTGGCAACAAGCAGCACATGAAAACTTATCATTTGTAAGAATCTTCAGGTTCTTTGATGGATGTCCATTTGAGTTTTCAATGATTCGTCTCATCATTATTGATCCAGGATGACCTATTCGGTCATGCCAAAGCATAAAAGTCTTTAAGTCAGTAAACTTCTGGTTTACGATAGGGTGTGCTTCAATCGTACTTATTTTTGCATAATATAGGCCAGAGGATAAAGTTGATAATTTCTCCAACACATATTTCTGGTCTGAGACAATCTTGGTAATACCAAGGTATTCAACATTCATTTCATTTATTGTCTCAACATGATATCCATTTCGGCGAATATCTTTAAAACTTAACAGGTTTCTTGGGGATTTAGAAGAGAACAAAGCATCTTCTATGGCGAGTTTTGTCCCCTTAGGCAGAAATATAGTAGCTCTTCCGGAGCCTTTTATTAAGTTTGAATTACCAGAAATTGTAGTAACATTTGCTTTTCTTCTAAGCAAGTAGGAGAAGTATTTCTCATATTTGAATGGCGTGCGTTGTTCCACTATCAATTACACAAATATCTTCATGATTGATCATTGAGGTATCCATATACTCTTCAAGATAAAAAATATAAACGAAATAAACATTATAATATTATTACAAAACAAAAACATTACACAACCTTTTAGTTATTTACAAGTCTAGGAAAACATATTCATACTAGTTCATACAAACGACGAAAATGAAACATATTTACATTATCACAGATCCATCACCTATCAGGTGATCTATCTTTCCTTCGGGATTCTCAAAGAAATCCGCTACATCTAGATGCATGGGTTCAACAGTATCTTCCGAGATAAAGTTGGCTTCAGCGTTATTTTTCACCTCCTTCAAGGAAGCGTGATATAGCTCAACCAGGTGCCTTGGCGTACGACAGGTACGTGACCAATGTCCTTTTCCTCCACATCGATAACATTTGTTGTCTGAATTTTTCTTCTGCACTACATCATGTTTTTCATTCTTCTTTTTACACTGCTGGTGTTGAAGGTTATTATTTAGTGCAAGACGATCACCATGATTGAAATTTCTTCCTCGACCACGACCACGGCCACGACCTTTTTCACGCCTAGATTGAGGAAATTTGCCGTATTTACTTCAGGAAATGGCATAGAACCAGTAGGTCGACTTTCATGGTTTTTCATCAGTAAGTCATTATGTTGTTCAACAACAAGGAAATGTGAAATTAATTCGGAAAATTTTTTAAACCCCATTTCTCGGTATTGCTGCTGCAGAAGCATACTTGAGGCAGGAAAAGTGGAAAATGTTTTCTTCCAACATATCATGGTCAATGATATTTTCTCCACATAATTTTAATTGTGAGATAATTTTAAACATGGAAGAGTTATACTCACTGATAGATTTAAAATCTTGAAGTCTCAAGTGGATCCAGTCATAACGTGCTTGTGGAAGGACGACCAACTTCAGGTGGTCATATCTATCTTTTAAATTGTTCCACAATACCAGAGGATCCTTAACATTGAGATATTCCATTTTCAAACCTTCATCAAGGTGATGACAGAGAAATATCATCGCCTTGGCACGGTTTTGATTCGATGCTTGATTATTTTCTTGGATGGTGTCTGCTAGACCCATCGCATCAAGATGAATTTCCGCATCGAGTACCCATGATAGATAGCTTTTTCCCGATATGTCTAGAGCAAGAAATTCAAGTTTAGAGAGATTAGACATTATTAAGAAAAGGAAATTTATACCTCCGAGGCTTTTAAAATCTTTACTTGAACTGGCAGAGACTCGTGCTGATAACGTGTTATAAAAGAACTTACTAAAATTAATATACTAAAAGAAGGAAAATTTAGGAAGTAATATTCTTTCAAAGGTGTATGTATATGTTTTATACAGTGGCCATTTATAGCCATACATTAATATCACTAATGGGAAAGTGTCATATGGCATGCATACACAATCAATAGTGATGCCACCTTCCAATTGTTGGGCCCACGTGGCACTCCAACTATTTTACAACATCAATAGTGATGCCACCTTCCAATTGTTGGGCCCACGTGGCACTCCAACTATTTTACAACATTGTGTTATAAAAGAACTTACTAAAATTAATATACTAAAAGAAGGAAAACTTAGGAAGTAATATTCTTTCAAAGGTGTATGTATATGTTTCATACAGTGGCTATTTATAGCCATACATTAATATCACTAAAGGGAAGGTGTCATATGGCATGCATACACAATCAATAGTGATGCCACCTTCCAATTGTTGGGCCCACGTGGCACTCCAACTATTTTACAACATCAATAGTGATGCCACCTTCAAATTGTTGGGCCCACGTGGCACTCCAACTATTTTACAACACTCCCCCTTGGATATCTATGTAAAAGAAAGTACATAGATATACATAATACGCATTTATTGCTGCCTCATTAAAAACCTTTCTAGGAAAACCCAGTGGGACAAAACCTAGACTAAGGAAAAAAGAGTACAGTGCGTATTTTACTCCCCCTGATAAAAACCACGATTCAGATGGTTAAGTTTTCGCATTCCAATTTTGTGAACCATCTTCTCAAGAGTTGAGGCTGGTAAAGATTTGGTAAATAGATCTGCTGGATTATCACTTGAACGAATTTGTCGCATATCAATATCACCATTCTTCTGGAGATCATGTGTGAAGAACAATTTTGGTGAAATGTGTTTCGTTTAACTATTGATGTTGTAAAATAGTTGGAGTGCCACGTGGGCCCAACAATTGGAAGGTGGCATCACTATTGATTGTGTATGCATGCCATATGACACCTTCCATTAGTGATATTAATGTATGGCTATAAATAGCCACTGTATGAAACATATACATACACCTTTGAAAGAATATTACTTCCTAAATTTTCCTTCTTTTAGTTTATTAATTTTAGTAAGTTCTTTTATAACACGTTATCAGCACGAGTCTCTGCCAGTTCAAGTAAAGATTTTAAAAGCCTCGGAGGTATAAATTTCCTTTTCTTAATAATGTCTAATTTCTCTAAACTTGAATTTCTTGCTCTACACATATCGAGAAAAAGCTATCTATCATGGGTACTCGATGCGGAAATTCATCTTGATGCGATGGGTCTAGCAGACACCATCCAAGAAAATAATCAAGCATCGAATCAAAACCGTGCCAAGGCGATGATATTTCTCCGTCATCACCTTGATGAAGGTTTGAAAATGGAATATCTCAATGTTAAGGATCCTCTGGTATTGTGGAACAATTTAAAAGATAGATATGACCACCTGAAGTTGGTCGTCCTTCCACAGGCACGTTATGACTGGATCCACTTGAGACTTCAAGATTTTAAATCTATCAGTGAGTATAACTCTTCCATGTTTAAAATTATCTCACAATTAAAATTATGTGGAGAAAATATCATTGACCATGATATGTTGGAAGAAAACATTTTCCACTTTTCCTGCCTCAAGTATGCTTCTGCAGCAGCAATACCGAGAAATGGGGTTTAAAAAATTTTCCGAATTAATTTCACATTTCCTTGTTGTTGAACAACATAATGACTTACTGATGAAAAACCATGAAAGTCGACTTACTGGTTCTATGCCATTTCCTGAAGTAAATACGGCAAATTTTCACCAATCTAGGCGTGAAAAAGGTCGTGGCCGTGGTCGTGGTCGAGGAAGAAATTTAAATTATGGTGATCGTTTTGCACTAAATAATAACCTTCAACACCAGCAGTGTAAAAAGAAGAATGAAAAACATGATGTAGTGTAGAAGAAAAATTCAGACAACAAATGTTATCAATGTGAAGGAAAAGGACATAAGTCACGTACCTGTCGTACGCCAAGGCACCTGGTTGAACTATATCAAGCTTCCCTGAAGGAGGTGAAAAATAACGCTGAAGCCAACTTTATCTCGGAAGATACTGTTGAACCCATGCATCTAGATGTAGTGGATTTCTTTGAGAATCCCGAAGGAAAGATAGATCACCTGATAGGTGATGGATCTGTGATAATGTATGTATATGTTTCATACAGTGGCTATTTATAGTCATACATTAATATCACTAATGGGAAGGTTTCATATGGCATGCATACACAATCAATAGTGATGCCACCTTCCAATTGTTGGGCCCACGTGGCACTCCAACTATTTTACAACATCAATAGTGATGCCACCTTCCAATTGTTGGGCCCACGTGGCACTCCAACTATTTTACAACATCAATAGTGATGCCACCTTCCAATTGTTGGGCCCACGTGGCACTCCAACTATTTTACAACATATATAAAGATTTTTATTTTTTATTATTCCCTACTATTTAAAAATATTTTTAAAATTTCTCTTTTTCCTTTCAAACCCATTTTTGCAGATACATAAAGTTCTCTTTCTATTTTTATTCCTTATTTCACTCCCTCAACCTCTTCCTTTTTTTACACGCTTTTTACTTCCTTCTTTTTTTAATTTACAAATTTATTCTCTCTATTTTCAATAATAACGCTTCAAAATTTTTTCAAAAAAATCCAAGTAAATTTTTGCTTCATAATTTTTTCCAAATAATTATTGGATCCTCCTCAATTTTCACCTTCACAATATGCACAAGGGAAAGATAAAAGAGATGATGTGTACATATTGCTTCTTGCAACAAAATCGTTTTCAGGATATCTTCTTTTCCTGGTGAAACTACATCATGAAATGAAAAGTAGTCTACCAAATGTTATCATGTATCAAGTTTTGCTATGTATTTTCTATGGTTATTATCCAAATTTAGAAGAATATGTATACATACACAATACCAAATTATATGTATACATACACAATACCAAATTATATGTGATACATTTGTGAGCGGAGAAATCGAGGAAGAACACATGTTCGAGCTTTAAATCTATTGTTTACAAATACGCAAAATCCCTTATTTGTGCGCCTCAAATTAATATATCTGCTCATCAAATTTATGTATCTCGCATATTAGATTAATGTTTTTGTTATTGTTAATCAAATGGTGGTCTACAGTAACAAGCATCTGTCTTTTTCCTTAGCTAAAAGATGTGTTGAATCGAAAGGAAGATAATAAAAAAGAAGAAGATAATGTTTGAGGCATAAGATTAGACTGATTAGTTTTTATGCAAGACAACAATATGTTGTTCCTAATTCATTTTAAATTTCAAAGGTTTTGGTACATGATAGCATTTGTTCAAATGTTTAAAAGTGGCACATACTTCAACTTAAATATGTTATTTGTTTCACACAACTATTTGTGTGTACTTTAATAGCACATGTATTTTATCTACAATTTCTCTTCTCTCTTTTTCTTAAGACAAATAAAATATATACATGATATTGAGTGCAATATCTGGACAAGCTAAAAGGAGGAAAACAAATGTTTTCCGAAGGGAATGATTAGCATATGATTACTAATTTGGGCAAATTGATGCGGTCTTCTTGATTTATGTTAGTGCTCATTGATGGTATCGACTCATGTTTATCTCTTTTTTTTTTCTTATATATAATAATATACTATATAAACTGAAGTTCTCAGTAATTGAGTCAAACAAAAGTTCAAATTCTTTTAAGATGATGTAGCATTATAATGTTTTTCCATCTTTGTTTCAATAATAATTTTACCGCAGGCAAGCAAGTAGAGCAATGTATATGGAATAACCATTTCTAGAATTTCTTTCAAGATGATGTAGCATTATAATGTTTTCCCTACCATTTAGTTCCTAGAAAATTGGGGGTTGAAAATTAATTGATCATGACGCTTCTCTAATTGTTTTTTAAAAAAATCTAATTGTTCATGTAGTTTATAGGTTTTAATGATAATGATGTTTATGAAGGTGATGGATCTTGATTGCCCCAATTTTTTGCTCTATAATTTATATTTCATTATATAAGCCAAGTACTTGTACATTTTATTCGTGGGAATCTTTTTTCTGATATTTCAGTAAGAACTATGCAATACTAGATATTTGATTGAAGAATAGTGTTGACTACTGGTGATCTATGTCAGAGTAGAGAGAAAATGTAACAACATATTTGATGATATGTAGTATATACGTTTGATTTATGGATGATCTTTATCTACTTTGTTGTAATATATAAAAGTCTCAGATCGAGAACATATTGTACATAACTATCAGTTATTATTACGTCACTATGAATCACTATCTTGATGCAAGATTGAAACATGATTAATATTGTTTCAAGGCATACATTATGAGGTTATGTTTTATAAAAATAACACTACACACACATTTAAGATGTTAAATATCAAGTTATAAACAAACTTTTTAATAATAAACTACTTATAGCATATTATTATCAAGTTATAGCATATCAAGAAATAATATATTATTCTCATTAATTTTTTAAAATAATAATTAACTTATTTAAATAATTCAATTACCTTATTTAAACCAATGTAGCTAATTAAATTTATTATTTTAAGTTACCTTTTTTAAACAAACTCTTAATTAATGTAATTTAAATTAAATATTATATAGTTACCTTTTTTAAGATAACTACAAAATAATAGGGATTTTATCTCTAATTTATTTTCACCAAATTATATAGTTACCTAATTTATTTTCACCAAATTTTCTCTCAAAATCACTTCTCTCTTAACAGTCTTCTTCAAGAATTCTCAAATATTTGCATTCAAAACATCATTTTTAGCACTCAAATCTTCAACTCTTGCGATAAACAAACCGTACAATGTCGAAAAGAGGCAACGAAACCCCGAGAAAAAGTAGAAGATTGAATGAAGAAGCAAGCTCAGACGATTTTCATGATCCATCTTTCAAAATTTTATCACAAACACAATCTCAACCTTCATCTGTTAAAGTTAAATCTAGATCAGGGAAATCAACAATAGAAAAAAAAAACATCCAAAGGAAAACGAGAAGAAGAGAAAAGGGAAAGAAAAGAAAAATGTAGATGAATCTGAGAAAAGGACGAATGAAAGAGGAAAGAAGAGGAAAGGAAAAGAAATCGAGGAATCATCAGATTCTGAATCTGATTTTGTGGAAGAGTTGATAAAATCAAAATCCAAAAAAACAAGAGCATCTGAAATCTATACTTCACATTTACAAGAAGAAGAAGAAACAGTTAAACCCAAAAAAAGTTCAAAGGTTAGTAAAAGTTAATTTTTTAAAACTTTTTCATGTTCTGTTATTTTTATTTTCTGTTATTTGGGTATAAAATAGTTAAAATATAAATTTTGTGTAAATAAATAATGTATGAATTGTGTATGATTTACTGTATGAAATTACAGATCTCTTCAGTCTTCATATTACAATATCAATTGCTGAAACATGTATTTTTTATGTATGATTCACTGTATGAATTGTGTATGATTAACTGTATGAATTTTTAATGAGCATTGATTTTCCATTTTAGGTGATACCACGACGGTTGATATGTATGTTGTTGTTGAAGGACCAAAGAAGTACATAGTAAATTCAAAACACAAGGTGTGTAGTTGCGGGAGATTTCACCATTCATGTAATTGCAGTTCTTAGATATAGGATACTTGCATGAAACATATTTATGTTCTGCCTTTTATAGCCTGAAGAATTTCAGAGATGCATATGTCATCCTTGTTGAATCTATCCCCTGCGAGAGTACGTGGAATATACCCAGTTATATTTCAAAGCTTAAATTGATGGCTTCCAATCCAAGTAGATCAGTTAGAAAATCGCATGTTGAACGCTGAAAGGAGTTTGCTGATGTGAAATTCAAAAGGTCAAAGGTTACTTGTAGTAGATGTCGTCAAGTTGGACATAAAAGGAAGACATGTTCAAATTATTCTGTTAAAAAATGATTTCATGATTTTTACATTTTGTTACACAACATGTTTTGTTTAATGGAATGAATTTGGTATAATTAATATTTGAGTAATTGTGGTTTCTTAATATTGTCCAACTTTAAATAATATTGAAACACATTTTGTGTCCGTTTTCAAATTTAATTCCTATACTAATATATTGTTAAACAAGAATCATACAGTTCATACAAAAAGCATATATATTAAACAACTTTTTAAACATATAATTGTACAATAAAACTCTTCTTAAAATAGTTCATACATAGATCATACATAGTTTGTACAAAGTTCATACATATGGAACAAAAAATATATGATAGTTGTCATACTAAAACGATAATAAATCAAAAATATGATATCATGTTCATACTAGTAGTAGTCAGACTTCATACATATTTTATCCAGACAGTAATCATACTTCATACACAATCAATAATTGAAGAAAGATTCATACAAAAAGGCCAACAAAATAGAAATGTAATGTCATGTCCATACAATTTCTAATCAGACTTCATACATACATCAATTTATGTATCAATTCAAACATCATTCAAACACTGTCATATAAATGGACAACCAAATCAATTCATACACAAATCATGAAATGAAATTCTAAGGTACTTTCATACACAAATCATACAACAGTAATACATCAATGTATATATCAATTCATACAACATTTATACACAAGTCATACAAACTAATACATCAATCCACACAGAATTCATACGATATTAATACATATTACAAGTGTTTGAATGATGTTTGATTTGATATATAAATTGATGTATGTATGAAGTCTGATTACTAATTGTATGGGCATGACATTACATTTCTAATTTGTTGATTTTTTTGTATGAAGTCTGATTACTTATTGTATCGGCATGACATTACATTTTTAATTTGTTGGCTTTTCTGTATAAAGTCTGATTACTAATTGTATGGGCATGACATACATTTCTAATTTGTTGGCTTATTTGTATGAATCTTTCTTTCATTATTGATTATGTATGAAGTCTGATTACTGTCTGAATGAAATATGTATGAAGTCTGATTACTACTCGTATGAACATGATATCACATTTTTGATTTATTATCGTTTTAGTATGACAACTATCATATATTTTTTGATCCATATGTATGAACTTTGTACGAACTATGTATGATCTCTGTATGAACTGTTTTAACAAGAGTTTTACTGTACAATTATATGTTTAAATGTATGAACTATGTACGGTTCTTGTTTAACAATATATTAGTATAGGAATAAAATTTGAAAATGGACACAAAATGTGTTTCAATATCATTTATAGTTGGATAATATTAAGAAATCACAACTACTCAAATATTAATTATACCAAATTCATTCCATAAAACAAAACATGTTGTGTAACACAAAGTAAAAATCATGAAATCATTTTTTAACAGAATAATTTGAACATGTCTTTCTGTTATGTCCAACTTGACGACATCTGCTACAAGTAACCTTTGACCTTTTGAATTTCACACCTTGTAGTTAAATTTATACTTCTTTGGTCCTTCAACAAGAACATACGTATCAACCGTCGATGGAATTACCTAACATGGAAAATTAATGCTCATTAAAAACAGTTCCAAAAAAATATGTCATTAAAAAATAAAATAAAAATATTTAATACCAAAAATACACATTTCATACTATAAATGTAAAAAAAAAATACAAATATTGCATTACAAATCGGAAACAGACAAACAAACTAGCATTTCATATTTCGACCAATTATATACTATTTTTTCACCAACAATTCCATTAATATTATACATATACACAAATACCAAAAAAAATTACTAAACAAAAAAATAAATATAGCTTAGATCATCACAAAAAAAAAAATTAACTAAACAAAAAAAAAATAAACAAAAAAAATACAGTTTTCATACAAAATTCATATAGAATTATATCAACATTTACCTTCATATGCCAAACAGAAACATATATTCTAATTTCAACAAATAAGAAACTTCATACATAATTGATACAAGTTTCATATAAGGTTCATACACGATTAATACAATTTTCATACTTCAACGATACACATAATTATAAATACTTATTTTTTGACTAGTGACTAAATACACTGCATTTTCAATTTCATTTTTTATATTTTATTCATAAATCAATTATTACGCGAATCTACAATTTTATTAAAACTCAAACACATATACATTTACATGTTGTTTTTCAGATACTGTATATATACCAAAACACTGTTTCATCCCCAAAAAAAAGAATCTATAATCTATATCAGATCTTAAAATAACAAAAAAAAAAAATCGACACAATGTTCTCCATGTTAAAACCCAACAAATCATAATCAAAACCAACAAATCATAATTAAAACAAACCTGATAAATTCCACCTTCCACTATGTTTAATTAATATCGACACAACGTTCTCCATCATAGCAAATTAATTTTTTTCCAACGTCAAAATTTCTTCAATTACTAAAAAAAAAAAACTGATATTTGCTGCAAATCTGAAAGAAAAGTGAAAATTGTAAAGAAAAAAAAAACAGCTTGTATGTTGATGTCAATTTGTTAGAGCTTTTTAAGGAATTAAACCAAAATTTATCCTCATTTAAACTAATTTGAGAGATTTAAGGCAACTAACTAATCTGAATATTTTTTAAATTTCCTTAAAACGTGTTAATCAATTAACACCAATTAATAATTGTATTTAATTTAAGTAATAAAGAATGCCATTTTCCATTTTTATTTTTGTCCTTTTTTTATTAAATTTTTATAAAAACAATTTTTTTTAATTATTTCAAATTAACATTATAGTTTATAATAATATGCTATAGCTTGAGATATTAAATGTTATATATTGAAATACAAACTCTAATGCTATATCTTGAGAATATTACTATAAAAAATGCTATATACCTAATTTACACTTATGTTTTTGTCACAAGTACATGAATGTTGGGCCCGTGCCAACATTTTATTTAGGAAAACTTATCAAAATCTCATATATTTGGGAATTAGTATGGGCCTAACATTTTATTTAGGAAAAACTTATCAAAATCTAATATATTTGGAAAATAATTAAATTCTATTCCGGAATGTATACAAGAGGGTATAGACATGCATATAAGAGAGGAAGATGTATTCGAGGGGTTGTAATTTTATTAAATGATAGAGAATTTTTAGTTATGTATTTATGTAACTTCTCCTTTTATTAATGATGTTTTACATGGTCATTTGGATATGAAGAATAGCAACAAAGAGTTTGTTTTTTTTTTTTAAAAAAGTGACACCATAGCCATATAGAACATACAACTAAAATTGCATAAGACGAATGATGCAAGTAAAAGAAATGTGAAATAGGTTTAGCTATCAGCTATGTTGGCAAATTAAAATGAATAACCAAAGTAATTGATGCTTCTTCTACTTTGTAATGATTTTATCACACAAATTCTCTGTTGTCTTTATAAAATTTTTTGGCTTAGTCAATTTCTGTTTCTTCACGAAAGCTAGTTAATTTGTATGTGCAGTATCAGTATAAGAAATACTCATTATACAGAAAAAATAATTAAGTTCAACAATAAATTACACTCACTTTTTGCATTATGTTCTCACTATTAATACACATTATATTGATTAAATAACCCGTTCAACTTTATAAGTGTTGTTTCATCTTGCAATCCTAGCTATCGTAATTTAATTGACCATCTTAGAACAATGATTGGATGTGCTTTGCACTATACTCCCTCTGCAAAGTTAAAAATCAATTGAAGACTATTTAAATATAAAGACCGGTGATAAAATAAATAAAATTATCAATTTTTTGGCGAACGTTAGTGTAATAACCTAAAACATAATATTTCACTTTTTAGCTATTCGGCTTCTTCAACATATGCAACATAGAGGGAGGAACAAACTACATCATCTGTTAAAGAGAGAAGAATTTACCAGATCGTTCGTATAGTGGAAGAAATAAATGAAAATTTCACATGTCAGCTACAACTTCTAGTGGGAGCATGCAAATTCTCTCGAGTCTTGTATGCACTCTTCACTTAATGCCACATCCATATCGGATTCTCTAAAAATATATTATTTTAGAGTATCCAACATGCACTCATTGATATTTTAAAAGAGTTTGAGCAACTAAAATTTCCTCAATAATAAGATGACGATATGATTTCCATCACGCACCATGCAGAAAAAAAAAAGAAGAATAGGTCCTATCTGTTTCTGACATCTTCGTTTCATTCACATCTAGGTTATTTAGTTATTCGTGTACAAAAGAGCTAAAATAATTACCGGCAAGGGAAATCTTTAAAAAAAATGCCAAATTCTTTTGTAATTCATTTTTGCACCCAAAGAAAGTTTAAATATGTATATGTTAACTCTTTAACATTACATCCAATCCCTCAAGTAAATCCTCCTATGCAATGGTCTGCATTTGATGCGCCTATTTTAAGTGATTTTGAATCTAATTTTTTTTTTTTTTTTTGTAGTTTTTGATTTAGATTAGGGCAAAAATAAGCTAAAATCTAAAAATTGAATATGACCAATTTATGACTTTTAACTTTTAGATTATAAGCCATCTTATAAAACCAATCCAAACATCCTCTTAATCAGATACACCCTTAAACCGGTTACTACCTCAAAAGTTAGGAAAACCCCTCCCATTTACATATCAACAAAATGACAATTGCATATAAAATATGAGAAATTCTAGAATGTGAACCTTCCATTGTGCCAACATGCAACCTCTTTATCCAACCAAAATTCTCACCCCTTTTTTGATCATTCTATTGTGAATCTTTATCATCAAAACAAACAAATATATGGAGACAAAAAAATTCTCATCTTAGAACTCTAAGAGATTATAAGAAACCTTAAACGGAATTTTCACTATAGATATGCAGAATTCAAAATGTCACTTGCATCAAACTAAAACTCATGACAATATGGGAATCGTCACAGGAAGTTTTCGACTAAAACTTTATACATGTGTATTAATGTACACGATAGAGAAACATAACAATATATTTACTCAAAAAGTCATCTGGACACGTGTCTATCCATTTTTTATTTTCGTTTCCTCCTCTCACTTGCGTCTTCTTCTTCTCTGTTACTAATCCTCTATGCAAACATGAAGCTATTTTTTGTGACAATTGACTGGATATTTTTCAATCTTGCTTTATTTTAATCTAGGGATAATGCCTAAGTACCCCCTCAACCTATGCCCGAAATCTCAGAGACACACTTATACTATACTAAGGTCCTATTACCCCCTTAAACTTATTTTATTAATAATTTTTTACCCCTTTTAGCTTACGTGGCACTATCTTGTGGGCCCAACGATGGTTGACTTTTTTTTTCGAACTAGTGCCACGTAGGCTAAAAAGGGGTAGAAAATTACATATAAAATAAGTTTAGGGGTAATAGGACCTTAGTATAGTATAAGTGTGTCTCTCGGATTTCCGGCATAGATTGAGGGGGTACTTGGGTATTTTCCCTTTAATCTATGATAATTTGATATGTTTTAAATATAATCTCTTGCCAAGATTTCAAGAACATGCATTGAGATTTACAAATGGATTGTGCATCCACGGTGTTTGATTTTATGTCCAAGTCATTTTCTGTGGAGTAGTTGATTATATTTTTGGTGCAGCGGGGAAAAATCTAAGAGACCAACTCTTCTTGAGTTTGGTATCATGTCTTTCACATGCTATCTAGAGATGTTGCCGAGTACTATCAACAAGCCTCAAGCTGCTATTGTGTTCAAGTATTAGGTATATTCTTTCCACACTTCTAAATTTCAATTAACAAACAATGGTAGTATTTAACTACTTTTTAATTTATTGAATTTTTTTTTATGAGTAGTTTATTCAAATTAACTTTGCAGTTCTACATATCACCTTTTTATTTTCTTTCATTGTTCCTTTAATTTGAATGTATATAATTGTTCTTTGGTGTTGCGGGATTGTGATTTTTATAATGATTTACAAATGCTATGTCATCAGAATAAATGTTGTGCAATAACATTTAAGTTATTTTGAAAAATCAAAACTAGAATGTTTGGCATACTCGAATAGTCAGGTAAATATATAGTGTAATCTATGTTAATAGAGCGAATGACTTGGCATATTTAATCTATTGATGAAAGAAAATTCCAAACAAAAAAAAAAGAAGGAAAGAATAACTTTGCATTTTATTTTCGGACTATCATTTTCCAGTAGTTATGTCAAGATGGTAGGTTGATGATGCTTACATCTAAACTACTACTACTGGAATTCATGATCTGCTACTCTGAATTCTTTTAGAAGAATTTTTACTGTAAAATTTATGTGAAGTGTGTGACGTAATAGAAATAGATCTCCTTAATTTTGAAGGACTAGATGTGTTAGGACCGAAAATAAGCAGGTGTAAATGCGGGAGCTAGCAAAGCAAACCTCGAAAGACCACGAGTTAGAAAACAACGAGAAATATACCAAAAGACACAAAGATTTAACGTGGTTCGGTCAATCGACCTACGTCCACAAAGGAGATGAGCAATCCACTATAAATATGAGAGTACAAAATACAGAGAGAAACAACCTCAACCAATTCACTCAGAATACATGGGAGGTTCACACAAGTGATAACGTATCAAGCTTGTGACCCACAAATTCTCCCTCTAACCAAAACTCTCAAAGCCCTTAGACTACATTGTGAATGCTGATTAAGTTAGAAGGAACATGCCTCTATTTATAGAGTCCTAAACCTTTTCCTACCAGAAAAAGGATTAGTCAATTCAAAATTTTTTTCCTAAAATGAAAACCTATTTATGGTAAGAAATCAGGGCAAATAAAACCCAACAAGATGTTCTTGGGTATTTGATATGCCCTCATGAAAGATATTTTTTTAATGTATTCTCAAGGAAGAGGAATCTCATTTGGTCATATCTTGTTTCATTTGTCATATGAATTTGAGCAATGTGAGGGTTCAACCTTTTGACACCGACATTGGGAGTTTGTAGGAAGTGTTAGCCCTTCTTAAGTAATGTTGCTACTACCATTATATTTCTGCCAGTATCTAATTCCCTATTAAATCAGAACAAAAATAAGTTGGTCAATGATTTCCGCAAAAAAAAAAAAAAAAATTCCTTCCTAATTATCATTGGCACTCTATAGTATAATGCAAAATTATATACTCTATTATTGTTGTTTCCTACATTTCTTTCTAAATCACTCTGTTATATTTTTCATTTTGGGAAGTATTAGCTTAGGTATGATAAAATATTACTACTTAATTATAGAGTGTATTTATCGTCTTCCATCAGGATATGTTAAATGGGCTAATCTTGAGCCTCTCTACCTCTCAGTTGTAGTGGCATTCCCCTATGGAAACAAAGAAATTTCATGGTTAAAACTTGCCATTAGGATTGTTTTCCCGTTTTTTCATTTGTAAGACTTGTGATCGGGTGATGACATGATTCAACAACAACTAACTCAGGTATACATTTGAAAAATCTTACTCATGAGATTTGAATAGAGTGTTTTTTTGTTACTGTCTTACTATTTTTTAAAACTTAAAAGTAAGATGTCATATAAATGCATGATTGTGAATCCTTGATTCAAGATCTCTTTTCTACAACTGCTTATAAGAATATTAATGCCTCATTTTTAGTCTCTTTTATATAGAGATTTTTTTACCTTCTATGTTTTCTTCTTGCAGCACAGTTACCTCCGTGGATTCAATAGCTGATGCATTAGATCACTGAATACTCATGGACGTTGTATAAATATCATATTTCTTGAAGCCTCCCTTCTTATTTTCGATGAATTTTTGATCTCATCAAGCCGGACATCAATTTAAAACACAATGTTCAGTAAGCTCTTTTTCATTATAATTTCTACTCGAATTAGTAGGGATCACGTACAAGGTATCCTTTTTTTTTTTGCCTAATGTATCTTTTCTTTTCTTCTATGATTCTGTTGTGGATCTGAAAATCATCACTGATTGTCTATGGTCTTAGATGTTCTTGATAATTTTGTGAAGGTGTTGATTATATATGGATTTGACCTAAAACACTCTCATGTTGCCTTCCATTGTAAGTGTATCTTTCTAAACGGAAAGAAAAATAAACATACTTAGAGAAATTGAGGGAGTGCTTACCATGGGAAAGTAGAACAATCACTCACATGTGACTTAATGGCATTTGATTGATATATATAATGGATATTTCAGTCCTCATCTTATTAATACAATTAGAAAGTTATTTGGCTTATTAAAAAAGTGTGAGAAAGCTAGACTTGAGTTCAACATAATGTTCATTGTCGCACTAGATACTTAAAATTTTGAGTTAGTGTATTACAAGTCTGAGAAAGCTAGACTTGAGTTCGTGTATTACAAGTTTGAATAGCAACACCATGGTAGTAAATTGCCAATGAAATATTATTGCAGAGAACTGCATTGTTTGTAGCAAATTTCGAATGCCCATCTTCAGGGAGTTCTGAAAGTATTGAGATGAAAATCTAGAAAATTGATTTGATACTTTGTTATTTTAGCATCACAAATGCAAATCTATACAGTGTTCATAAACCCTTTAAGAATGAGCTTAAGTGAATGATAGTGAAGGTTGTGATTGAACAAATTTTACATGGAATAAATTCTATCAAATTGACAATAAACACAGTAAATATACAAGTGGAAAGGCCCGTGCTTTTTGATGTAGTTTACATAATAAAAATAATACATATAACGTAAAGTTAAAGCAGTTGATACTTTGATCGAATGTCACAATAAACATGAGTGAAATATAATATTATGTAATAGATCAGTTCATGGATACTTTTAATTGGTATACTAATATCAATGTCGAGCTTTATGATTTCTCTATTGTACAATAAAATTAATCAGGCACTAATTCATATTAAAGGATATAACAGATAATAGTGACCAATAGTATATGTGCATAATTTGAGTATTTTTATTACAGTGAACACATATGAAGTTTGATGAATAAAACATTACAGATATATGATTATCATAGTACTCCCAACTCCATCCTTCAACCAGAATATTTTGCTATAACAGAGCAAAATCATACATAGCATGATGGTCATTGGTCACACATCAATAGCAAGAACACATTTGCCATTTCAAATTTGTTGAAGTAATCAAAAGGTAAACTACTTTGAATAATATTATTTAATTTATGATAATTACCATATAATTGCATCATAACTATACAAAAGTAGGAATTTTTTACCAAACTAAGCCATAATATAAAGCAATTTATCAAAATAATATATTTTTAAAAAAATTTTACAAAAACAATATAAACGTATTTCACAGTTTCGTTTTAGGGTATATTTTGTTTTTAAAAAACTAACAATGTTAGGTTGATATACGTAATTGTAAGTGACGTTTTACTCCTAAAACGTCATTTTGAGTAACGTTTTACTCCTAAAACGTTACTGTTAGTAACATTTTAGGAGTAAAACGTTAGTCTAAGTTAATGTGTATCAATCTAACATCGTCAGCTTTAAAAAAATAAAATAACCCTAAAATGTTACTGTGAAATACGTTTATACTAGTTTTGTAAAATTTTAGAAAAACGTATTATTTTGGTGAATTACTTTATATTATGACTTAGTTTGGTCAAAACCCCCAAAAGTATAGAAAAGTTGAGTCTGCCCCAAGTCTTTCACTATCTCAAATAGGTTAGTCTTCTTTCCATAGTTCAGGCCTTTGTAGCAAAGATACACACTTCTTCTTGTGTACACCATAATTTTCTTTAAATAAAAACATTGTATATGCACTTGTATACATAAAAATAGTTGTATATTTGTGTAGATACAATATAAGTAAAGACAAGCACGGGCCCAACAAAATATATTTATACCCAAGTTATTTTAGCAGCATACACAAAAGGGATTTGTCATTGCTACAAACTTCAGTTTAGAAACAAAATAGCTCAAATCTTTAATTTGACGAGGTGCCACCTAATTGAAGCAGTCCATAAAATGTCCTTCTTGCTACATCGAATGTTCTCAAAGCTTTTAAAAATTGCAACTTTTACTCTATACCAGAATTTTCTTCAATACAAGACGAGACGAATAAGAATTAGAAAGAAATAAACTAAATTTTGCAGCAGTAATATCTCAAAAAGACAAAATCATGTAGTTCTTTTCTATACGACTTCTTGACACAAGTTCAGTTTCAGTCACTGATTCACTTATTTACTTTTGCCTATTGGAAGGTCATTTTAGTAGTTAAATAGTAGGTTTACATTATCTGTAAAAGTGAAGCAACACAATGACACTTCATTTTATGATCCAAGTCTTTATTGACTTGTGTCCTCAAAATTAGTAATTCAAAATTAATTAGAGAGAACTATATGTATTATCTATATTCACTATTCTCTACATCTCTCTCTTGACTTTGACGTATATACATGAAAATTCATGAATACAATGGGAGAAAGAAATTGAACCAAAAACTCCATTATGTTCCTAAATATTCTTGCAACAGAATGAGAAGAAAGTATATATTTAAGCTTCAACCACCCTCAGGTGTAGAGTCATTTGTCAAACTATCCACCTCCAAATCAACATCTTCTGAGTAATTATCATAAACCTCCATCAATAATAAGTCAAGAAACTCTAAACAAAGATCACTTTGGAACTCTAGGGGAATGAGCGTTTTAGAGAAGAGTGGGATCTAAAAGATCTCCAACATGTTGCAAATCATATGGCAATGACATAAGTGGCTGAACAAATAAGAAAATTAGATTAATTAGAATGACATTGATCAGTAGGAAGTTGTTAAGGGCGGAAAGTATTGTTCTTTCTTTCACAAGACCTGTCTTTTACTTATGTGGATTTTTTTATAAGACATACCCTCTTAGATTTCACAGCAAAGTTGCAGGCAAACTTTCTAAAGTTGAAGACTACATAATTAGGGCAAGTAACAATGAGATATGTAAGTAGAGCCGTCAATATGGGCTAGACCCGTTGGGCCGGCCTGGCCTAATCCGGAATTTAATAGTTTTGGGCTAAGATTTTTGAAGTCCATTTAAGAAAAGGATTTTGTAGCCCGGCTTGAATAAGCCTGCTAAAACTTCAGAGTAAACAAAAGTTGCAGGCTGATCATTTTACACTTTGATTAATTAGCAAAAAAATATATAATAGAAAACTTGTTTGAGAGAAATGTTCAATTATATCGTCTACATCTAATCAAAAATCAAGTACCTGAAGTTTCTGTGAAGTATATATATTATGCAGGAATTGCTGAAACATGTCTACTTGGGTCAGCCAATGTGTCTTTTAACATAAAACTGCTCTGCTGATTTAAAGTTCTCTCATACTTCATTCATGAATTGTTTCTAATTAACAGCAAGCTTCACTTGGACATTTTTTAACGAGAATCTGAGTCTTACATTTTTTTTAATGAGAATTTAGGTCTTATAGGAAGATTTAATACTGTAGCACACGCTGCTGCTAGGAACAACATCGTAATTATATTTTGAATTTCATTAGCGAAGTTATAATGGTACTATTTAATTAGATGAAATCGGATAGTATGCTGTTAGATTTCCTCAATAATTTGAGGGCATATATCATGCTGCAATTAAATTTAGAGGACTCTGATGTAGATATCAATTTCAATGACAGTGATGAGTACCATGATCTAAAGCAGGTGTGGGGGGATAAACAACCATTGATTCATTTAAGTATGAAAGCTTTTTTCGATCTTAAAAAAAACTGAATTTGGTTCATTATTAGTGTCTTGTGACTGGTATGTATATGTCGAGCATCTCAAAGGAAGATTTTCCCATTCAATGTCATTTGGCAATGATGATGATGAATCATGGAGGTAACTTCACGGTTGAACAGTTTATCAGGCTTTGTTTGTGAAGACATATTGCGAGTTCATTACTGTATCCTCTCCTCGGGGTTAAGTTCAAAATGTACAGAGGTTGTTGATGTACTTAAGCCGAACCTATGACAAATATTTATTTATCATATCATGCTCAAAACAACAAGATGTCTAATTTCATTTGTGAAATCCAAGATGAATATTCACTTTGTTATCATTTGAGTTGTATACCTTGTATTATATAAAAGAAAAAATAACTATCGGAAGAACTAATGAAGTTACTACTATGATATAATGTTACGTTAAGAAATTTCAGTATATGGTTGTGATATTCTTGATTCAACTGTATGTTCTTCGATTCTTTTCCATTTCTTGTTGCTTCAATAAGTAGTAAGCTATATAACAATAGAATTAATTCTCTGATAAACAGAAGCTTATATACGCCCATGATTTTCTTTTAGTTTTACTCCAAAATGAAGCTTATAAGTTGTCTGAAGGTTGTATAATGGAGATAATAACAGAAAAATAGAGAAACTAAGCAAAAGTGATTATTGGAAACACTGCAAAATATAATTGTAAGGCCTATGTTGAGCACAGGTCATACCTATATATATATATATATATATATATATATATATATATATATATATATATATATATATATATATATATATATATATATATGATCCTCCAACAAACAAGTAAATTTAATCATTTTTATTTTGACTTTTTTGATTCAACATCTAATATCCCTTATAGATATATTTGTTTATCGTTATTTGAGTTTTTTATTTTTATTTCATTTTTTTCTTTCATTCTCCAGAAAAAATACAGTAAAACTTCTATAAACTAATATTCGGTAAAATTAATAATTTTTCTAAAGTAATATTTTCCTCTTATTCCAACTTGGACCAATAAAAAAAATTACAAATTTTGATAAGATAATAGGATAATAAATTTTCAGCAGACCCCTATGTAAATATATGTCTTATTAATATCATAAATTAATAATTGTTTGAAAGTACAAATATATCTATGACAATTTAGTGGGATATGATTCTATTATATTCTATTTTTTCTTAAAATTTTAATTTTAGTTGAAGCCCATTTATAACTTTTCTTATTGCATCCAAAAGCTCCGATGTTGGCTTTTTTAAATGTACCATAAAATTATAAAGAGTTCTTGATGTGATAAGTGCTTCCTTACACATAACTCGTTCAAAAGGTTTAGTATCATCTTCAACTTCATCAACATTTTTTTTTTGTGATGGTATCCACAATTTCTTCTTAGCTCTGAACCTTTGAACATGTATCACTTTCACCCAAATAATTCAATAGGTTATTGACATCCATTTTATTGTGTTAACTGATATCATTAATAATGACCTCAAGTTCAAGAATGACGTTTTTACCAATGATTTCAATCAAGTTCTTTGAGATTGCATCCCCCAAACGAATTTCACAACGTCGAAAACAATTTGTAATTGTCTCTTGCTGACATTTATTGTCCAAGTAGGGATTGCAAAATTGAAAGATTAAAAAAAATTAATCTTTGTTGGATTAGTTTGTCCCACTTTATAGGCTTCTAATATCCCACGATAAAATCTATTACAATAATACATCTTAAAAGCTCTTTTAATGTCATGTAGGGCGGCAAGAGAAACAATTCAACATTTTGTAGTCCTTCAATATTTCTATCATGGGCTGGACAATTATCTACCATAAGCAAAACTGATTTATCACATAACGGAGATCAAGTAAAACTAGATCATTCTTTGTGAAACAGAGGGAGTATTACTTAATTAGTCATCATAGTTTGCTATATTTATCACTCAGTACTAACATTAATCATTAATTATGTAGACTAACTTTGAGCTTATATAATTAGCCACATCTGTATTTTTCGTCATATTTGTATAATTCGCAACTAATAATTGTTTATTTGATTTATATTTGTATACGTTGATTTTCTTTTGTTTTTCAATTTTATCACCATCTACATTCAATCTTTTTGTGTATAACTTTTTAAAGTTTGTGTAAAATGTAATTTTCAGATTTTGTATAATATAATTAATATTATTTAATTTACATAATATATTTTCTGTTTAAATTTCATATGTTCATGCTTTTATCAATTCGTTATTTCCAGTTTTTATCATATATGTATATTTTTAGACTTTATATTACTTAATTATACAAATACACGCGAATTATACAAACGTACCCCCGAATTATACAAATTATTTCCCTCTCACTCTCGCCTTTCTCTTACTTCTCCCAATCTCGCTCGCCTCTCCCTTTCTCTCCCAATTTCGCTCTCCAGATATATAAATATATATGTATATCAATATCATATATACAATTATCTAACTGATATACATATACATTTCACCTCTCTATCCTCTCTCTCTCGTCTCTCTCCTTCCTATTCCAATCTCGCTCGCTACTCTCCTCCCTACAACATGTAGCTATGAATTATAATTAACAAATTATAGTTATGAAATATAATTAAGCTATTTTTGAGTGCCTTTAACTTTTGGGGGCCTAAGACAATGAGGCTTGGACGAACACTAAAATTAGTTATTGTACTAAAAGTTCTGTGGATGTTACCTTATACACGGACCTTCATCTTTTCCCTGTTGACACATGTATGGTTATTTAATTTGTAACGAAACCAAGTGCACTCCTGAACACAACCACAAAAATTGTACTATGTGTTGGGATATTTTAATTAATTGCATAGTCCTTACTAAGAAGAATCAAACATGCTTTATGAGTAAAATTTTCAAAAAAGTTAGTAACGGATTCATTTTATGTCAATTATTTTGTCTTTTCATTAATTTGTAATCTAAATTATAGTTTGCTAAGCGAGTCGTACCCATTTTAGTAAGGTAATTTATTCTAATTTCAAAGATTTAAATTACAAGGAAAAAATATTGAGGTTGTAGTAGGGGAAACAAAGCTAATAAAACTCGAGGTGAGGAAGTGTCAGCACTATAGGTAAGTTAATGAAATTCTATGTTTCGCAATAGGAGAGAACATGTATTTATCAAGCTAGTCTAAGTCCTTTTCAAGGACGATGATGCCAGTTACAATTAGGGGGTGCTCCCCGGTCGTGACAAACTATAACATGTATTTGATATGTAATAATTACCGCACAGTAATGTATCAATCTTAAAGCAAATACCTTATGGGCAATACAATACTTAACAATTTACCAAATATTTTAATAGCAATGTATCATGAGTAACATATCCATCTTAAGATAACAAATCATAAAATTGACTAGACAACATCTCTACGTCTTTTTATCTGTTGTATCAATGCATAATGAATACATTGCAAATTCTGACTCATGTTTCTTCACTTCCTAGTATAAACTAACGAAGATATTCATGAAGTATCTTGTCAAAAGTTTTGATAATTTTGAATTTAAAATTTAAAGGATCTTCGATGAATTGAAAACGAATTTTGAATTTCATTTTGATAATTTTGAATTAAAATTGAGATGATTTTCAATGAACATGGAGATAAATTTTGAATCTCTTCGATACTTTGGAAATCTAAGAAACAATGAAAGTGAATGCACTGTCATTTTCTCTTTGAAATTGTAATTGATGAGAAGTTCAAGTGATATGTTCCCTTTTAAAGATATTCTCCCGCTAATTTTTCTATCTATTCGATTGACCCTAAAGCTAGGAAGACTGTCCTACTGATTTTTTCTACTTTGTTATTGAATAATTGTATTCTTCAAATTAAGCTAATTAAAAAAAATTACATAATCAGATCTATAACAAACTCAAATGTTGACATTTTTAATAAGTATTTTAAAGGACAACTTTTACAAAGGCATTCAAAAATAGCTTAATTACGTTTCATAACTATAATTTGCTAATTATAATTCGTAGCTACATGTTGTAGGGAGGAGAGTGGCGAGCGAGATTGGAATAGGGAGGAGAGAGATGAGAGAGAGGATAGAGAGTGGAAAAGAGGTGAATTGTATATGTATATCAGTTATATATATATATATATATATATATATATATATATATTTGTATATCTGGTGAGCGAGATTAGGAGAAGTAGGAGAAAGGCGAGAGTGAGAGGGAAATAATTTGTATAATTCAAGGGTACGTTTGTATAATTCGCGTGTATTTGTATAATTAAGTAATATAAAGTCTAAAATTATACAAGGGAAAAGGGTCTGATATACCCCTCAACTTTGTCATTTAGAGCTGATATACCCCTTGTTATAAAAGTGGCTCATATATACCCCTACTTGTAAACAAATGGCTCACATATACCCTTTTCCTCTAACGGAAATGGAAAAAATAATAATTTTAATCTAATTTTTTTTTAAAAAAAAATATAATCCCATATGAGTAAATTTAATCCTTGTCAAATATATTTTTTTTTGACTTTTTTTTTGTTTCAATGACTAATTTATAATTATTATTTTGATAATCAAATTTATTTATGTTTCACTAATATTCTTGTAAAACTTATTGTATATGACCAAATTCTTTCTTCGAATACGAAATTAAATTACAATACACAAAAAAAAAAATAGTTTAAATTTTTTTTCTTTAAACTAAGGAATGAAAGAAAAAACATAAGAATAAGAAACTCAAATAATTATAATAAAAAAAGTCAAAAAATAATTTATATATGAAAAAAATTAAATTATACCTTGAACTTTGATAGAAGAATCATATATACCCCTAAATAATTTTTTTAAGAAAATTACAAGTAATAAATATAAATTTAAAACTAATTTTTTAACTTTCATTAAATGAAGGGTATATATGAGCCATTTTGTAACGGGAGGGGTATATGTGAGCCGTTTGTATAACGGTAAGGGCATATATGAGACACTTTTAAAACGGGGGTATATTAGCTTCAAATGACAAAGTTGAGGGGTATATCAGACCCTTTTCCCATTATACAAACATGATAAAAACTGGAAATAACAAATTGATACAAGCATAAACATATGAAATTAAACAAAAAATATATTATTTAAATTAAATAATATAAATTATATTATAAAAAATCTCAAAACTACATGTTTATACGAACTTTAAAAAGTTATACACAAAAAGATTGAATGTAGATGGTGATAAAACTGAAAAACAAAAGGAAATCATTGTATACCAATACAAATCATCATATACAAATACAAATCAAATAAACAATTCTTAGTTGTGAATTATACAAATATGACGAATTATACAAATGTGACTAATTATATAAGCTCAAAGTCAGTCCATATAATTAGTGATTAATGTTAGTAGTGAGTGATAATTATAGCAAAATATGATGACTAATTAAGTAATACTCCTTCTGTTTCACAAAGAATGATTTAGTTTGACTTGACACGGGGTTTAAGAAAATAAAGAAGACTTTTGACCATGTAGTCCTAAATTAAAGTTATGTCAAATTTACAAAATTATCCTTTAATATTCTAGTCTTAAACATGCCAAGTGAAAGGTGATTATAAAAAAAAAGAAAAAAGTCATTTTTTAAAATATACTAACAAAGAAAAAAGATTTCTTTTTCAAACAAATGAAATAACATAATTTTCCCTATTAAACGGAAGAAATAACATAATTTTCCTTCTTTAAATATGACTAATTCTATTAAATGCTATTGACCGAAAAAAAAAAAGAGTAAAGCCCATCCAACGCCTGAAAGCGGGCTCTTCTTATACTTTCTTTTCTCTTCATTTTCCAGATTAGTTCAAACAAAGGTACCAAAAATGGGGGATCTGAAGATTTCGAGCAAGCCTGAGACGAATCTCGGCGAATTGGTCCTTTCCGGCACCAAATACGAAGACGCCGCTGATCTGTTCGATAAAGATGTCAATTGCTTTAAACTCGCCAAATCATGTTAGTTCATTTTTTACATGGTTGTTTCTCGTTCTACTAAGATCTGATATTTTTTTTTGAATCCCTGAATTTATAATCTGGTGATCTTTTGTTTTTAAGATTTCATTTCTCATTCAGACCAAACATCATTGTATGAATTGCTGGTTCCAAATCATTGTGTGAAAATCTGTATAAAATTCCATATATATTCTCATCAGACGATCTTCCATATTAATTTTGTTTGGTCCAAGTTATTAGCAAAGCCTGCAAACTTGTGTAAAATTTTGTTGGATTTGATTAATTAAATTTATTGTTGGAGCATTTGGGAAGATTGTTATTTAGTATATTATTTTTTAATTAACTGCATCATTAATATATTTACCAAGCAGATTTTGTTCTTACTTGATGATTGAATGAGTTATAACTTGCTTATAGCTTGGTATATAGGCCAAATTTGTAGACAGAATTGATTCAATTTGTTGACTGAAAAAATACCATTTTCTCCAATTTTAGATTTTAAATTGTATAAGATGAACGTAATTTTTTTAATGGTATAAAAGTGAATAAACTTCTTAAATAAAGCTCACTGTTTCATATATTCAATCACCCTAGTTGCATGCTTAGAAATTCCAGAATAATTTTTTGTTACCTGGTTCTTTCAGGGGATAATGCTGGAGCAGTATATGTTAAATTTGGCTAATTGTCATCTTAAGGTAAGTGTTAATTAATCTGTAGTAAGTTATCGTCTCTCATTGATGCTCTTTACTTTCTTTCTTATAGATATTTTCAGTTCTTGAAAGTCAATTTACTTTATGTCCACAGGTGGATAGCAAACACGAGGCTGCAAATACTGCTCATTACTACAAGAAGTCAAATATTAAAGGTTCGTGAGTCACGGAATAATTATTTGCTTCAAACCAGCATTTTTATGTTGCATGCTTCCGAAAAACATAGAAGCAATGTCTTTGGATGTAAGTCCATTCTGCTCTCCATATAAGTCTCTTTTCATTAGAAGCTTCTTAGAGGTTTTGCATCTACTAGTATTATCTTGTCCCAGGAAAAATTATATGATTGTTTGTTGGCGTCATACTTGATTAGACCTTGGTCCAAATTAGTTTCTCTATCATCATAAGCTGCTAAGTGCACTTCTTTATGGGTGCGATTGGTTTTCTCGATATTAGAATGACACTTGCAATTTGTTAATTTATAATAAGAATGGTAGAAGGATTGGAGTGTTGCACTGCCAACTATTCTGGGATATAGTTATGATTTGAACTTTCTTTCGTTGATAAGTTTCAGATTAATTCAAAATAGGAAGAGTCCTGAAACATTTGGAAACTATTGAATTAATTTTAAAATAATTTAGACACAACAACTTTACTAGACTAGTATATAAGCTACACAATGATTACATGGTTACAAAGAGGACGAAGTTATTGCACTGTTGCATCAATAAATTTCATGCATTAATACATAACATCAAAAGTATCTATAAAATACTGTACATAGAAGTTTATGCACAACATCGTTTATGATCTACCATATTGAAACAATAACTTTGTATAATTTAGTGGAAGTAAAATAATTCACTCCCATTTATTTGAGACCTTATAATAGGAAGATCTTAATGTGGATGATAATGTGATCTATTTAGATCTATATATTATAGATAGTGGACTTTAAGATGATTATTAATAGCCTTTGGTTCATCTAATTAAAGAACTTATTGATATAAAACATATATAGCCTTTGCTTATAAAATTGAAACAGGACCTCATTAATTTAACTAATAGATCCGACTCTTCTGTATAGTATTGAGTTAAGAACTTGAATGTTTTTCTTTATGGAACTCAATGGTCTCTTGATCCAAGGACGGGGAGCATTTAAGTCATTATTGTTGTTTATTGTTATTTGTCGTAACTATTTTGCATATTTCATTAAGTCTTCCCTCACTCCCTTCTCTTCCTCCTCCTCTTAAACTTCTTCTTTTGGTATGATATCTTCTACCATTTTCCTCCCATTTTAAGCCCAAAGAAGAGATTGGCTTCTCAGATTTGCAATAATCAATTGACGACGAGAAAACCCCAAAACATCCCCAATTTACCATCTATAAATCTTCAAGATTGCCTAACCAGTGACAACTATATCTCAGCTATCAAACAAACTATCCCTCTGTAGTTGGATCATGTGGATATTAAGCTTTTAAATCCAAAAGCTTTAGAAAAATATAACTATCTTCATTTTGGGCTTGTCCAGATCAGAACTAAACCTCTTTCTAGAAAAGGTCTAGATATCTCACTTCTTATCTGTCTAAGAGTCTCAAGGTTCTCAGACTTCAATGATTCCCTCTTAGGAATTGTAGAAACCAATCTCCGCCGCGGTCCTATTTACTTTGACTGTTTTCCAAATTTTAATGTTCCTCTAAAAGATATTAATAATTTAGATTCTTTTGCGCTCAATGTTAAAACTTTCAATTAAAAGTCTGAAAATCGAATCTCTCCCAGTAACAATTATATATAGGATCCACTATAAGGCATTGAGTTTGACCTTCAATATTGGAGCTATGAGAATTAGCTATAAAGGTGAGACTGCTTTTCAAAATAGATCTGCAAAGATCTCATCTGTTAGTTCCCAATACAATTTCTTGGAGTCAAGTTTCTCTATTCCAGTACAGGTTGTTGCAAGATACCTCTCTAGCGAGAAACTCAAAAATACTACAGTCTCCCAAATCCAACAGTTTTCGTTGAGAGTGAAGATACACCAACTATTAATTATTTGTCAAGATATACCAATCCTGTTTTCTTTTCACCATCCTACATAAACTATCATTTAAATATTTGTTCTCTCAACAAATAATCACAAATTATGTTCTTCCTAGACTATAACATCATATAGATTTAACAAGGTCTAAATATTTTAGTTCATTCACCAAACGGGCTTAACTAGTCACGATTACTTGATTTTTTCATTCATCGAAACATTTCACATGTAAATTTAGTTAATAGGGAAATATACAGATGTCAACTTTGCTTACAATGCCGATTAACAAGGAAGTGATTAAAACACAATCGCAAAGTTTTATCTTAAAAATGACACAATTTCTCATCACATACTCAATCAATCACAAAAGATTTAAAAATAAAAGACAACATCTTCACTACACCAGCAAGAACCAATTTTAGTTCTAAATCAAGAACTACACAAGTTTAAAAGAGAGAAATAAAAATTAAGATAAAAACACAAGCTTAAAACGAAAACATGAAAGAAACAAAACATACAAATCAAACAAAAGAAATACTATCAATAAAGCTTGAAGCACTATTGCACAGATATCTTCTTTTTCTTAATAATAAAATAATAATAGGGAGAATGATTAAATTTTTCATATCATTGTGTAGAACGAATTTGTTATACCTTCTTTATTAGTTAAAAAATATTTCAGTTGTTATAATCTTGAGTGTTGTTAAGAATGTCGGAGGCTTGGTTGAAATAAAATACGTGAGAATAACATATTGATGGAATTAAAGGCCACAATTAGAAGCTAATTAATGAAGGGCCACAATTAGATTCCAACATTCTCAACAACACTCAAGATTATAACAATGCCGAAAATATTTTAAAACTAAAAGAAAAGGTAAAATAAATTTGTTATACACAATAAAAATTCAAGTCTTCTCCCTTTTTAAAAAAGAAGAAGAGGGTATTTGTGTAATTATGTTACGGGTTTCTATTGGTTGTCTTTCTTTATATTGATTTGTATGATCTTTGATTCTTTCATGTTTTCGCTCAAAGCATGTGTCTTTACTTAACTTTATTAAGCTTGTGGAGTTCTTGATTTTGCACTCAATTGGTTTTTGATTATGTAGTGAAGATGGTTTGCCTTTTTATTTTAAAAAAAAAAATCTTTTGTGATTGTTTGAGTAAGTGATGAGAAATTGTCATTTTTTTTTTTGATAAAGTTTAGGATTATGCTTAATCACTTTCCTTGTTAGTCGGTATTGAAAACAAAGTTAAAATTTGTATATTTCTCTATAACTATATTATGTAGTTATACTTGTCAATATTGGAGATGTTTCTATGAATGAGAAACTTAAGTAATCGTGATTAGCTAGCTTGTTTGGAAGATGTATTAGAATATTGGGACAAATATATCTCCGAACTTTAATAAATGGTACGTCAATATCTTGTCATACTTTTCGTCCTTGAATACCCTCGCCGTCCCAATAACTGGTGCACATTTTCCCCTCCCACTAACGGAAGACTCATTTTGTCACGTGGCACAATCCTACGGCTCAACCTGGGTTGACAAATATTTAACCCAAATTTCAAATACCGGTTTAACCTGCCCCATTACCCATTTAACTCACCCGATACACCCATTACCCACATCAAAATTTGATTTTCATGTCCGAGAACCCCACGTAGAAATCTTGAACATGTGTTGAAATCTGAATCTGAATTGGAGTTTTTGGAATTGTGGGGTTGAAGATTTGAATTTGTTTTCTAATTTTAGTTAAGAAGAAGATTCCAGAAACTTTCTAGAACTTTGTTTCCATTTGGGGAAGAAACATAAGCTGTATTAGCTTGGAATCCCATTTTCATTTCACGGTGTTTGTTTTTTTCTTTGAAATAATTCTACCTTTTTTTTTTTTTTACCAAATAGGACATACAAGTAGTAGAGAATGCAAATAAATATATTTCTATGTCTTGATCTGATTATGTTTTATCTCTAATGAAACGTGAATTTTTCAATTACTCTAATTATTTTTTTCCATGTTCGATGATGTTAATTAATTTAATTTGCAGAAACTTTATCCAAAGCAAAGTGATTGAGTGTCTTCTTCAAGATTTTAGCGTGACATTTTTTTCTTTGCAGAAATAGATGCTTTGAATTCCCGATCTCTTTTGTTTAGATCTTCAAGTAGATGATTGAGAAAGTATATGGAAAGATAAAAGAAGAAGAATAAGAGGGGGTGGGGACGACAACGACCTTAAGAGGAAGAAGAAGAGATAAAAGTGAATGGGCCTTTTTTTAAAAAAAGGTTTGTACATATTTTGTTAAATGGGTAATGGGTGGGTTAAATGAGTACTTGAAATTTGGGTTAAGGCGTAGGATTGTACCACGTGTGCAAAATGAGTCTTCACGTGTACAAAATTAGTCTTCCGTTAGTGGGAGGGGCAAGTGAACTAGTTATTGGACGACGAGGGTACTCATGGACAAAAAGTATGACAGAGGGTATTGAGATACAATTTTCGAAAGTTCGGGGGTTTATTTGTCCGTGTTTTCCCTAGAATATTCAGACCTTGCTAACTCTATATGATCTTCAGTCTAGAAAGAACATATTTTCTGATTATATTTGTTGAGAGAAAATCTATTCAAATGATAGTTATATATGATGGTGATAAGAAAACATGATGGGTATATCTTGGCCTGAAATCAGCAACGTCAAGCTCAAACACACTGATATTCTAAGGTTTTTCAAGAACCAATTTTAGTGCAAAATCAAGAACGCCACATAAGTCTCTACATATTTACAAAGAAACCCTTCTTCTAGAATTGTCTACATGCCTATTCTAAGGCTTTTCAAGAATTCTTCCTAAATATCTGGAGTCTTTCCAAGAAGCTCTTCATGGCTCTAGAATCTTCCCGCAAATGCTAGCATAGTTAGACTTCCAAATGGACAACTTTATGCTACATGGCGAAATGATGTGGCGGGTCATAACATACCGCTAAACTTGTGTCTTATCTCCTTAGGTACTTGGAGAACGCCAATAAGAAAATGTTCAATCTGTGGATGTTGTGTAAAGATGGTTGACCTCTGGTTGGATTGAATTTGAAGCTTGCAGACATTTTACTGGTCTTCAAGCTAATCTTATGTATTCTACAATTTAATTTCATGATTGAATTGATGTAGAATTATTAGCTGTTTCTTTTACAGGAAAGTCACTTGAAAGTGGTTGTGTTGCATCTGCACCACCAAGTATTCTGTTAAAGAAAGAAAATGGTTGAGATACTACTGATCGAACAAGGGTATCCAATGCCAACTTTCAAGTAAAGGCAATTCAACAACAATCAGTTTTGAGTTAACAGTTCTGCAATAAAAGCACAATCTGAAATTAGATGTTTTGCTGGATTGATTGTTGGAAGAGCATGTATAGCAACACTAGGGATTATTTTTATTCAATATCCATTTTTATCAGTCAACAGTAATTGTTAAGTAGTTAAATTGTAACTCTTTCATCTTCTGATGGGGTTCCAATGGTAACTACTTAAATATTCCATCTAACAGTAATTGTTCTAATCTAAGACTGTCTAAGATCAATTCATTTTACAAAAACTGATTTGAGATTGCCTGATTGTGATCATACATGAAGAATATTCTTTGGCTTGTTTAGTCAGCAAAAGTAAATTAGGATACCATAAATGTCAAAATGTTTTTTCCTATCTATTATATGACTAGATATATAAGAGCCCGTGCAAACATTGACCTAATATATATTATTTCATTTGTTTAAATTTATGTGGTACGAATTATATTAAGAGAATCAATCAAATTTTATATATATTTTTAATAGTATTTTAAGTTCTTAACTACTATAATTTATAGTACGCTTAATGTAATTTTTAAATAGTACATGTTATTCGCTCTCTCATTTTAAATAGTACATGTTATTCGCTCTCTCATTACGTGGCACATGTCGACTTTTGGAAGTTGATTTTTAGACCTGCAGAAATTTCAATGAGCGATTGGAATAGTAGACTTATTTGGATGAATCTTCAGAAAAGGCATAAATTTATATCGAAAAGACAATTACAAGTTTAAATTATCACAATGATCTATTATATATATACTACTAAAAAGTGAATTTATTCACTACCTGCTATGTAAGTACTACTGTTACAAAAGAAAGTGTCTCACATTAATGACATCTTACTGTCACATCAAATATTATGTCAGATTTCAAAAAAAATTATTTCATTCAATTGTTTCTTACACCATGGCGAAACCTCTATCATTGCTATCATATTAATATCAAATCTATATATTTCACCATAAAAATCTTCTCTTTTTTCTAATGCAACAAGACAATATGAAATAACTTAGTAAGAACTCTTTGAAACAAACTGTTCACCTATCATAGAACAAAAAAATAACTTCCTAGCAAATTAAAAACAAAGCAAAAGTGGAAAAGAAAATCAAAACAAAAACAACAGAGTTCTCTCTTCAAGTAAATAGATCTAGCAGAGGGTTGCATTGTATGTGTATGTTTGATGCATTCCTGCTCTACGTAATTTTTATTGCCACCGCATTGTTACAGGCGGCTTTCATGCACCTCTTTTCATCCTTTGTCTTCACAATATAATTTCAAGCTTCATCTTTGTGCTTTGTGTTGCTGCAATTTTCAGGTATTTTGCAATTGTTATTTTCTGCTCACCCCCTTCCCTATTCCTCTTTTCTTCTTTCTGTATTTGAACCAATTCTTAATTTGATTCTAAATTTGTAATGGGTGTCTACTCCCATTGACTCTTTTTGAGTAAGATCAGTAGAAGTAAAGAGTTTGTATCGCCGGAATTGAGATTTATAAATGAATGTTGGTATGGTTCAAAGTCGTTCGTGTTGTATCGTTAGAATAGGGATTTATATCTTAATGTCCGTATATTTTCAAAGTCGTTTTATTGTCAGGATAGAGATTTATATGTCAATGCTAGAGTTTTACTTCTATATAATTTGATGATTTGAAAGCTGTTCATTCATATAAGAAATTTTAGAGGAGTGTTGTATTTTTGTTTGTTTAGTTCTGTCAATTGGTTTCTGCTGTTGGAGTACTATTTTAGTTATTGAAGAAACCAGCCAAAAATGTTTCAAGTACTCTCCTAATTCTCCAACATTGTTTCAGCTTGTGATTGGACTTTCAGCTAGCTATTTCATCATCATTTAAACGGCAAGAAACCTGTTCCAATTTGCAATTTATAGAACAATCAAATATTTAAAGTACATAAGTGTTTTGCAAAAATTAATATTCCCTCCGTCCGGAATTGTTTGTCATGTTGTGTTTATTAAAAGTTAATTTGATTAATTTTTAAAGGTAAATTAGATTATATTAATTTGCTATTTTAAATAAAAAAATTACATCTTCTAAAACTATATGAAAAGTACTATAAATTACAATTTTTTTGTATAAAAAGATGCATCTTAAAATGTTCGTCAAAGTTTTTATAGTTTGACTTTAAAATAGAAACTATGACAAACAATTTCGGACGAAAGAAATAACATGCATCTTTTTAGTCATGAAAGCGTCGTTGGGACCGTGTTTGCACAGGCTTATATCGTCTAGTATATATATAATGGAAACAAAACAAATTGCATTGATTAGATTTCTTTAATTGAAATGATATTTGACTATAAATCGATTCTTCAAGTAAATTAGGTAAAATGAATATCCAAATACATTCTTTCAAAACTTCCCCAACTAATAATTTTATCCGATAATTGAAGTCGTCACCATCTCATCCATCTCGCCGGTAATCGTTATTGAAGATGGCTTTCATGATAACTTGTTGAGAACCTCCATTAATGGGAGTGAAAAAGCTTTTAGAGAGTATTTGGGAGAATGAAGTTGTATATTCATTCAATCTGTATGTGGATATATATACAAAAAGATGAGAAGAAAAATAACTAACTAAGATTCTTTCTCTAACTAACTTGTAACCAATTTCCTAACTAACATTTGTAACTAACTTTTGTAACTAACTACAACAACTAACTAATTTATTTACATTGCTTATTTACATGATCTTAACACTCCCCCTCAAGCTGAGAATTGAAAAATATATTTTTCATTCCAAGCTTGTCAATCAGCAGATCATGTTGAGGTTTGCACAATCCTTTGGTGAGTATGTCAGCTTGCTGCTCTTTAGTTCCTATGTGTTGAGTTTGAATAAGTCCATTCATGATCTTTTCCCTTACAAAATGACAATCTATATCAAAGTGTTTTGTCCGTTCCTGGAAGATAGGATGGGCTGCTATTTGAATGGCAGCTTTACTATCACAAAATAGTTGAATAGGTAGCTTAACTTCTACTCCCAACTCTTTGAACAACCCTTTCAGCCAGATTATTTCAGCTACTGTGGTAGCCATGCTTCTGAACTCTGCTTCTGCAGAACTTCTTGAGACTGTGTTCTGTTTCTTTGCTTTCCACGACACTAAAGCACTTCCCAGCTTGACTATGTAGCCAGTCACTGATTTCCTGGATTCTATACATGCTCCCCAATCTGAGTCACAATAAGCCGCAAGCTCAGACATGTTATTGCTTGGCATAAACAACCCAAGACCTGCTATACCTTTTATGTATCTCACAACTCTAAGTGCTGCTTCCATATGAGAGTTTTTTGGTGAGTGCATATATTGACTAAGTACTTGAACTACAAAGGCAATATCAGGCCTAGTCATAGTCAAGTACAATAGTTTGCCTATCAACCTTTGATACTTTCCATAATCCTCAAGATTTTTATCTTCTGCATTCATTCCTGTGCATTTATCAAACACAGTGGATGTCAGCTTGTGATTGAACTCTAAGGGAGTAGATGCAGGTTTACACCCTGCAAGTCCAAGCTCAGACACAAGTCCAAGTGCATATTTTCTCTGATTCATAAGAACACCATCTGCATTTCTGGAAAACTCAATTCCAAGAAAATATTTTAGCTCTCCAAGATCCTTCATTTTGAACCTGTACTGCAAGTCTTTTCTAACTTGTTGTATCAGCTTTAAGCTGCTTCCAGTGATCAAAAGATCATCTACATACACAAGTATGACAAGAAGTTCTTTCCCTACTTTGTTAGTAAACAATGAATAGTCATAATGAGATTGCAAGAACCCTATATCAACCAATGCTTCAGTAAGTTTTAGATTCCATTGTCTAGGGGCTTGCTTTAGTCCATACAATGACTTGTGAAGCTTGCAAACCATGTGTTTCTCCCCCTGGTTTGCAAAACCCTCAGGAATGTGCATGTAGACCTCTTCAAGAAGATCACCTTGTAGAAAGGCATTATGAACATCCATTTGAAAGATATACCATCCACAAGAAGCAGCAAGAGCAATAACAGACCTAACAGTAACCATTTTTGCAACAGGAGAGAAAGTCTCAGTGAAGTCTAGGCCTTCTTGTTGACTGTATCCCTTAGCAACAAGCCTTGCCTTGTATCTCTCAACCTCCCCTGAAGCCTTGTATTTAATCTTGAACACCCACTTACAACCAATAACAACTTTATCAGTTGGAAGTGAAACAATAGACCATGTACCATTATTCTCAAGTGCAGCAATTTCATCCTGCATAGCAGCCACCCAAAGAGGATCTTGACAGGCTTCTGAGTAGGTATGAGGTTCTGAGGTAGCAGAATAGGCAGCAAGAGAAGCTCTATAGGTGGAAGACAAAGCTTTATATGACACATAGTGAGAAATAGGATATAGAGATGCATTCTTTGTTGTTGGAGTAATATAATAATCTAGCCAAACAGGAGGCTTAGACTGTCTAGATGATCTTCTAGGATGAGTAACAGATTGAACAACATCTCTACTAGATGGAAGAATCTGAGAAGAAGAAGTGGAACTAGAAGTAGGTAATTCAGTATCAAGATCACCAGGAAGATCAAGAACAGGAAACAAAGTCTCAGGAGAAGATGTAATATCTTTGAAAGGAAAAATATCCTCTTTGAATACAGTGTCTCTACTTACAAAAAATTTTTAGAACTAAGATCATATAAGATATATCCTTTCTGAGTAGAAGAATAACCCATATGAACAGCAGGAATAGCTCTAGGGGCAAATTTATCAAGTCTTTTTGGATCAGTGGCATAACATAAAGAACCAAGAACTCTTACATGATCAAGAGAAGGAACCTGACCATATAACACCTCATATGAAGATTTGGCTTTGTGTAATTTTGTAGGTAATCTATTAAGAATGTACACTGCTGCAGACACACACATACCCCAGAATCTAAAAGGAATACAGGCCTGAAATCTTAAGGCTCTAGCCATGTCAAGAATAGATCTATGTTTCCTCTCAACTACACCATTCTGTTGAGGAGAATGAACACATGAACTTTGATGCATAATCCCATGCTCTCTGAACAAAGCATCTACCTGGGAATTGAAAAATTCTGTTCCATTGTCTGATCTTACACACTTGACAGTGACCTCAAATTGTGTCTTGATCATATAGATAAAATCTCTCAACAAGACAATAGTATCAGACTTAGTGTGCATCTAGAAAATCCAAGTATATTTGTATCTATCATCTACCAATGTTAAAAAAATTCTCTTTCCATCATGGTTAGAGACTCTATAGGGCCCCATACATCAGCATGCACTATATCAAAACAAGCATTGGATAGAGACACACTAGTAGGAAATGGTAACCTTGTTTGCTTTGCAATAGGACAAACAGTACAATTGTGATCTTTCATAGGTACATTTTGTAAGCACTGTATTCTACTGAGAACTTTGAAAGGAGCATGCCCCAGTCTCTTATGCCAAAGACTATGTATTGAACAAACAGAAGTAAAACTGCTAGAAGAACTGATACATGAACTGATACATGTGTTCCTAGTAATCTTGTCTTGCAAAGTTCTTGGTTGTGTGTCTGTATTGAGAAGATATAATCCTTGATCTTCCTTACCAATCCCCAGGACCCTCCCACTGAAGAGATCCTGAAAGACACAGAAGTCAGGAAAAAATAGTACTGCACACTTTAGTTGTTTAGTAAGTTGAGAGACTGATAACAGATTATACTGAAATTCTGGTATATAGAGAACATCCTTCACTAATTTATCCTCAAGAATTAGTGAATCTCCAACATGACTAATAGCCACTTGAGTACCAGTAGGCAAATTTACTTTCATATCATTTTTGCTTCCAAGATCTGTACAATGTTTCATAAGATTCATACTGTGAACCATATGATTTGAAGCACCTGTATCTATAATTCAGTTTGTATGAGCCATATCAGACATAAGAGCTGTAAAAGTACCTGAGGTACCTGAGGAACTTGCAGTTGCAACATTAGCCATAGAATCTACTTCCTTGCCTTTTCCTTTGCTCAACATCATTAAAATCTGATTGTATTGTTCATGTGTAAAGAGTGACATGCCTTGTGTACCTCCTGAGAGATTGTTAGAAGAAGTACCAAAGGACTTAGCATTAGTATTTACAGAAGATTATCACAGGTTCCATTTCAGGAGACTGACATCCTCCAGCAGTAGCACTGTTAGCATGAGAAGAAGAACTTCCTTTCTTCTTCGGATAGCCATGAAGTTTGTAACAAGAATCTTTAGTATGTCCTCTGTAATGACAGTAATCACAATAGAGATTTGATCTTCCTCCTTGTCGTACATCACCATTGTTTCTAGCTTTATAACCACAGACCACTATTTCCACTAGAACCATTGTTAGAATAGTAAGCTGAACCTGAGCTAGAACCACCACTGTTATGATATCCACTATTATAATCAGACATTCTATTACTCATAAGAGCAGTTTCTGAAGAATTTTCTGCTGAGAATGAACTACTACTTGCACCATTCACTCTTTGACTTTCTACATTAATGATCATAGCATAAGCTTGATTAACATTTGGTGTAGGAATCTGCATTAACACCTGACTTTTAGCATGAGCATAAGACTCATTTAGCCCCATCAAAAACTGCCATAACTTCTGAAACAGAAAATGTTCTGCATACTGTTTGGATTCAGGACATGCACAAGAAGGAGGTGGTATAAGTGTCTCAAACTCATCCCAAAGTTCTCTTAGTCTTGAAAAATAATTCGACACAGATGCAGTTCCCTGAGACTGGGTAACAATTTCTTTGTGAAGATAAAATGCTCTAGAAGCATTAACCTTATCAAACCTTTCTCTAAGACCTTCCCAAACAGTGTGTGCATTAGATCCATAGATCACAGTACTAACTAAGCTATTAGAAACCGTATTCATAATCCAACCTAAAATAATAGCATTGCATCTCTCCCATTGTTCATGCATAGAAGAAGGATACATGCTCTTAGTACAGGTTCCTAACAAAAAACCTAGCTTATTTTTACCAAGTAATACAAGCTTCAAAGATTTACTCCATAAGGAGTAATTTTCAGATCCTAGAAGTTGAATTGAAGTGAGTAGAGAGCCTTGAGTATCAGAAGGATGAATAAACAATGGATGATTGTGATCGATTGAAGTAGAAACTCTAACCTCACCGGCAACAGCAGCTACTTCCTCAACTGCCATGGCAACAGATCACTGAAACTGAAGATGAACACCTGATCTTCAATTGAGAGAAAACAGAGGAGAAGAAACGTGATGTTTGGCCGAAAATTACAGTAGAAATCCAACTGCTCTGATACCATGTTGAGAACCTCCATTAATGGGAGTGAAGAAGCTTTTAGAGAGTATTTGGGAGAATAAAGTTGTATATTCATTCAATCTGTATGTGGATATATATACAAAAAGATGAGAAGAAAAATAACTAACTAAGATTCTTTCTCTAACTAACTTGTAACCAATTTCCTAACTAACATTTGTAACTAACTTTTGTAAATAACTACAACAACTAACTAATTTATTTACATTGCTTATTTACATGATCTCAACATAACTCTTTATCGTTGATTTCACTGTTACAAACTGAAATCTACATCGATGTTAAGTTGAATGTGACCGAGAGACCACCACACTAAATAAAGATGTTCTACAAGAAGAAGGAAATATGCTCAATCTAACTCTGGTACAGACAAAGATACTCTAGAAATGTAGGCTTAGACGTCATCGTCTGTATCTTTAGAGTACTATTTATCGACAACAAAGTAATTAGATTGAGCATGTTTTCCTCATCTAGTAATGCATCTTTATTTATTATGACAGTCTCTAAGCTAACATTGAACTCAACATCGATTTAGTTAAATACTGTGACACTAAATTCGACGATAAAGATTTATCGTGAAAGTTATCATCAGTAATGATTACCAACGAGATGAATGAGACGGTGATGGCCCAAGTTTGAGAAGTTATTGATTGGGAAAGTGTTGAAAGAATCTATTTGTGTATTTAATTTACATGGTTTACTTGAAAAGTCCTATTTATAGTCAAGTATTATCTTAACTAATGAAATCTAGTTAATGCAATTTGTTGTTTTTTTTCTTTCCATTATCATATGCTTAATTTTTTATTATTATTTAGAAAATACAATTAATCTGGACACTTTGAGTTGGATTTCTTTTCAAATTTATCTTATTTTATAATATTTTTTTCTCTTCTCCTAGAATTATAGATTATTTTTAAAAAAATAATTCTAAATAGAAGAACATGGTCAATGTAATTTTTTTTCATTATTAAGTAAATTAGATAAATTATCTGAGCTTTGCACGTGATTGAACTATTTTCTTAAGCTTACCTATGATCATTCAAGGGATAATGCACAAGTATCCCCTCAATCTATGCTCGAAATCTCAGAGACACACTTATATTATACTAAGGATCTACTGCCCTCCTGAACTTACTTATTAATAATTTTCTTCCCTTTTTCGACCTACGTGGCACTATCTTGTGGGCCCAATGCTGGTTAACTTTTTTTTAAAGCTAGTGCCACGTAGGCCGAATAGGAATAGAAAATTACTTATAAAATAAGTTCAGGAGGCTAATAGGATCTTAGTATATTATAAGTGTGTCTTTGAAATTTCGGGCATAGGTTGAGGGGGTACTTGTGCTTTTTCTCATTATTCAATAATATTCGTATTTTCGATGCATACATATATTATCAAGATTATTTTATTTAAGCCAAAACGTTTTTCTGAAATTTTAAAATGCAATTTTTTTTTGTTATGAAAAAATTATGAGTCATAGAGAAATTTTAAGTATACGCAAGAAATATAAGAAAATCTTCATGAAATAGTTGGTAAGAAGTAACGACATTTTCTAAATTTCAGGAAGTTATAGAACAACATCAAACACGTTAAAGAACAGACCGAATAGTTTCAAACAACAACACTCCCAAGTAAAGTGGACCATTAAGTCCATACAAGAACAAAATAAACTAAATTTCAATGGGGGACCTTTGACTCCTTTCTTAGGAACATCATTTTCTTTTTAATTATAGTATTTGTATTATGTATATATTAAAAATGACCCTAAAATTGTTAACATCACATAGGTTTTCTCATTATCTCAGAATGATCATTACTATTTTTAGGTTTCATTTCACCGACCCCAATTTCTTTGGAATTGAATTATTGTTATTGTTATGGTTATAGTAGACAGTTACAAAGAATTAATGCGATGATCAATCAAGCACTATCTGACATCTAAATGGAGTTGTTCACAACTGGATATTCAAAATCAAAATTTTGAAACATAACATATTAAAATCTTATAGCATAATTTTTTGAGCACTTGAGTTCAAAAATATCCACAAATGATAATAAAGATGATCTTACTTTCCTAATAATCAAGAAAATAAAGACATGTTGCTTAACATATTTTTAAAAAAGATAGTCTGTCGGGGTGTATCGAAGTTTATAGTTCACAAATTTAATTGAAAGAAGTCAAAAGAAAGAGTTATATCACTACACAAAATATCATTTTTAATGCCAACTAATAACTTAATTGCTGCTAAATATTTTTTTCTGAGACAATTAATACTCTTTATAAATGTCTCTAAAGCCTATTGTAGTACACTGAATCTAAAACAATAAATTAATGTCGGTAAAGGTTCTAGCACTCTTCTTTAATGTGCATATTTATTGCTGATAAAAAATATTTTGGGCATCAATTAGTTTCAAGAAAACTTGATCTTTTATTATGTCAAAAAAGAAAAAGAGAGGAAGAAACATGACAAATTAGTCAACTTGCGATAAAAGAAGTGGACTAATTGTCACTTTACTAGTATTTTAAGAAGAGTGAAATGACATATAAATATTTGTACCTAAAATAAAACAATCACAATAATATACTAACTATGACAAGCAAGAGACCGATTTGGTTCTTTTAACAAATTTCACCATTGCATGGTTCTGTATTAGTTATCTTATATTTGTTGTTGTCTGTTATCAAATATAGCACAACCCACAATAAATTTTTCCATTAAGTATATAAGAAGCTTGTAGAAATGAAGAAAAGAGAAGATCAATTTTCAAGCATCATTGCTGGAATTTTCAACTGAGTTTCAAAAAGTCACAAGAATAGCAAAAAAAGAAAGTGCAATAATTACATGAATGACTATGACTTGTAATAAAAGATTAAGTTTCATGAAATGGGAGTAAGAAAATTTTGAGAAATGAAACACACTTTATAAGAAGCTTAATTAATGTATTTTTATTCGACTTTCTTATAACGGAAAAAAACAAACAAATGATAGTTACAGAAATAGAAGTATTGTTTACTAACCAAAATGTATATGAAGAAGCATGTTAAAAAGGACAAAAGAGAAGATCAATTTCAACCATCCTTGTTGAGATTTTTAATAGAGTTAAAAAGAAAGTCATCAAAATAGCAAAAAGAAATTGCAATAGTTACATGAATTACTATGGCTTGCACTAAGAGATTAAGAGGTGTTTGAATTGACTTAAAAGTTGGTCAAACCTACTTTTAAGTTAGTTTTTGACTTTTGAAGTGTTTGGCAAATATATTAAAAAAACTTAAAATAAATAAAAAAAATGACTTAAAATAAGTTAAGAAGTGTTTGACAAGGTAAAAAATGACTTAAAATAAGTCCACAACCATAAGTATAAGAGCCTGTTTGGTTCAGCTTAAAAGCTGGTCAAACTGACTTAAAAGCTGGTTTTTGACTTATTTAGTTGTTTGGCTATACTCAAAATAACTTATTTTAAGTTAAAAAAAGCTTATTTTAAGCCAAAAGTTAAGAGCTGGGTAGAAGTACTTTTTTTTAAACTTATAAGCTGTTTTAAGTTGACCACATTTTTACCTTTTTGCCCTTAATATTTTATACAATCTCCAAATTACCACATAACCCTAACATCTCTTTCTTCCATTTTTCCCTTTTCACGTGTGAATGATAAACAATTACTATTACTAATGAATGAAAATAAAATAAATCTTAAATCTTTCAAGTGATCTATTCAAATTATATATTATTAAAATATAAAATAAGTTGCACATATAACTTGAATAAAAATTTATATTCCTCTTATAAATAATTTGTGATAATAAAGAAATATGTGAATGATAGACAATTATTATTACCTATGGATGAAACTAAAATAAAATCTTAAATCGTTCTTTGATCTATCCAAATTATATATCTTTAAAATCTATAATAAATTTATATTCCTCTTATAAATAATTTGTGATGACAAAGAAATATGTGAATGATAGCAAAATGTAATTATTTGTGGTTGTAAAATATAAATTAATTAACTTTTATTATGTTAACAACTTTTAAGGGTATTTCAGACATTTTGATTTAAAAAGTTGTTTATCAACACTTATTTGCCAAACACATCAAACAACTTTTTTTTTAACTTCAGCACTTTTATCCAAACGCATAACTGCTTATTTTAAAAATAAGTTTCAGCACATTCAAAAGTATTTTTTTAAAGTTGCTTTATATATATATATATATATATATATATATATATATATATATATATATATATATATATATATATATATACTATATATA
>CM064968.1:38213233-38247081 GCA_032847665.1 Solanum chilense | reverse complement strand
ATATATATATTCCACTTAATTTTTCTTATTTTATAGAAAATACAATTAATGTGGTCACTTGAATTGGATTTCTCACTAAATTTTATTTTATATTTTTTCTTTTCTTCTAGAATCAGTACATTAGTTTCAGGTATAGTGTGCAATTTTTTCACTCTTCATTAAGGAACCCAATGTTTTTAGCTGATCCAAAAAAGGATTGCAAATTATTCTTGTTTAAATTTACCTGAAAAACCGTCAATTACTTGTTACGAGGGATCATTCTTACTTAGGTAACTTACATAAATATATTATAATAAAATAATATTTATCATTTATAATAATAACATTTTATAGGTAACTTATATATATATATATATATATATATATATATATATATATATATATATATATATATATATATATATATAAAATGATACAAACAACAAAAAATTATAGGGGAGTTGTATTTCGTCACTCTAAATTCACATGTCTCATTTCCTCCCCTTTATCAATCATTACCGGTACTTTGTATTATGTACGTGTATTCATTCATTTTAATGCTTGTACTAATGCATACAATTTTACTCCTTACGATTAGGTTTTATGCATTCTCTTAATTACTATTCGTACACTAAAGGCAAATACCTAAATACAAGGGTGAAACACAAGGGTACAAATAAGTAATAAAAATGAATACGTTGCATAACTAAGATGAAAATATAGTGATTATCAAAAACTTCTTCTTCATAATATACCTAAAAGACAAGCGAAATACAAAATACACATCATAATCTGCAAAACGTTTTCCAGATATAAAATCAAGATAAAAATACAGAATACATAGATTTATCATAAAATACCTCCTTCAAAAGAAACAGAAATATAGTCGAAAACAAACAATTCATAGAGAATCGATTAATTATATTTTCTGAAAAGTAAGAATATATATAATAATGGAAAGAAAATAAATTGCATTGACCATTTTTCTTTAATTTGGATTCATTTATTTAATAAAATATCCATAATTTTAGGAGAAGAGAAGAAAAATTATAAAATAGATAAATTTAGAAAGAAATCCAACTCAAAATGACCAGATTAATTGTATTTTCTAAATAATATAAGAATAAATTGAACGTATATACATACATGTATGTATGTATGTATGTATATACGTTTAATTTATTCTTATATATTATTTAGAAATTATAACTAAAAAAAATTGCATTGACTAGATTTACTAAAAATTGGCCCTCTAAGTAAATAGTTAGGTAACCAAATACCCAATTATATTTTCTAACTCAAAAATGACCAGATTAATTGTATTTTCTAAATAATATAAGAATAAATTGAACGAATATACATACATATCTGTATGTATGTATGTATATACGTTTAATTTATTCTTATATATTATTTAGAAATTACAATTAAAAAAAATTGCATTGACTAGATTTACTAAAAATTGGCCCTCTAAGTAAATAATTAGGTAACTAAATACCCAAATAAATTCTTTCTAACAACTAATAATTCCATCTGATGACTATAAAGCCGACATTGTTTGATGCATCTCGTTGATAATCGTTACTAAAGACGACTAATTTCACGACAAATCTTACCATTGAATTTGTTGTTACAAACTAAAAACTACATTGATATCGAATCGAATGTTTGCATAGAGATAACCACACTTAATAAAGATGAAGAAAAATGTTTAGTCTACTCAAGATCGATATAGATTTCATACTATAACATCAAATTACTCAAGATCGATATAGATTTCATAATATAACACCAAATTTTACTGTAAAGAGTCATTCAAAAACCATCGTTAATAATGATTTACCTATGGAATGGACGATACGATGGCTGCTTGAATCATCGAATGGAGTTATAATTAATTGGAGAAGTGTTGAAAATGGTATTTAGTTTACATGACTTACTTGAAAGGTTCTATTTATAGCAAAGTATCCTCTGAACTAAAAGGTCTAGTCAATCCTATTTGTTTTCTTTCCATTATTAAGTGTATTTATAATTTATCTTAAAAGATCTAGTCCACGCTAAATTTATCTTATTTTATAATTTTTCTTTTCTCTTCTTGTATAATTATAGATATTTTTTTAAAAGAATATAATCTAAATTAAAGAAACATGGTCGATGCAATTTATTTTCATTCCATTATTAAGTCAATGTATATATTCTACTAAATTTATTCTTATTATTTTATAGAAAATACGATTAATTTGGTCACTCTAATTGGATTTCTTACTAAATTTTATTTTATAATTTTTCTCTTCTTCTCCTAAAATCATAGATTAGTTTTTATTATTACAAAAATCTAAATTTATAACATTTGGTCAATGCAATTTATTTTCTTTTCATTATTAAGTATTTTTTTCGTGTGAACTTTTAATTGTCATGTAATGATTTTTGCAAAGTCAATTTGACTGATTTGTAAAGTTAAATTCGATTACATTAGTTCGATATTTAAACAAAAAATCTAGATATTCAGAAATTATGTGAAAAATACTATAAATTTTATTTTTTTACATATCAATATGAAGAAAAATTATATTGTAAATATTAATCAAATTTCTTATAATTTGACACTAAAAAATCATAATAATTAAAAATGGACGCATGTAGTATATATAAAACTATTTTTGCACATTCATCTTTGATTAAAATAACAAAGTTAAGTTAAAAGGTTAATCCAAAAAGGTCTATTGTTCCAAACTCCCCTAGAATTTCCAGCAGGTCAATGAATTTGAGAAAATAGCCAAAAGTCTTCCTAATTTATTATTCAATTCTCAGTTACACACTTATATTTTACAGGAGTCTTATTATCCCTGAACATTTTAAAAATATAATATACACTCTCTACAAACTCAAACCCAGCTTTTTGTTTAAAAAATTAAGTGGCACACGTTTGCCACGTATTTTACCTTTTAAAAAATACTTTTTTTTGAAAAATTCTTTATTTTACTTTTCCTTTTATATTACCCTTCTTCTTTTTCCTTTCTTGCTTCTTTTTTTCTTCACTTTGATGAAATGATTCTTCAAACTAGTAAAGCAAGCTCAAATTTAGAAATCTTTGAATGAACTTTTTTCATAAACTTTATGTACATCAATTGAAAATTCATCATGATTTTTGTTCAATAAAACAAAAGAAAATAAAATTAAAAGGTCTATTGATGATAAAAAGATTTGTCATTTGATGTTGTTTGGTAGATTTGTCATTGAAGCTTAGTTATGAACACAAAAGAGTAATGATTTTCAATATTTAGAGACTTCAAATTTAATTTTTCAAATTGGGTTTTGAATTTTGATTGAAATTATTGGGAACTTAGCAACTTCAAAGATGAACGCGGTAGTTGGGTCAGAAAAACATAACTAGGAAAACTTACAAATTTCACTGAAGGGTTACTTAATTTCTCCATTAATGACACTAATGACCCTCTTGACTTTTGATTTTAAACTATTATCAAATTTTCAAATAAATCTATCGTGAAAAATTGTAATTCGAGGATGATAATCCATTTAATGGTGGGAGGTTGACGACGGACTTGGTGATGGTTAGTGGAGCTGAGTTTTCACATGCTATGGTGGAGAAAGAAAAAAAAAGGTAAAAATAAAAAATAAAATGAAACTGAAAGGAAAACTTAATTATTATTTTTTTAAAAAAAAAAATACAAACTGAAAAATAATCTAAAAATTAAAGTTTTCATTATTAGTTTTACTTCTCACTCTCTCATAGAGAGTGAACTACACTTTCTTTGTCACCTCAGTATCATCGAGCAAATAATCTCACTTTAAATTAGTTTAAGGGGTAATATAGGTGTATAGTTGAGAATTGGACAATAGATTAGGAAGGCTTTTGGCTATTTTCGCAAAAATAATTTTCAAAATTTTAGGTTAGGGATGGCAATGGTGGTGGTGTAGGGCAGAGCGGTGTGGGTTGAGCTTAACCCATAAATTTTTAACCGCCCCACATAGCAAGACTTTTTATTTTCAACCCAGCTCGTATAGACCCGACTCGCATAATTTTTTTTAATATTTTCTTTTTCTAGTTATGTTTGATACTAAAAATTAAAATTCATAAAAATAAATTTATTTTTTCATAAGTTGTATTAATTTAATAGGATAGTGACTTAAATTTTTTTTTTTTTATTGAACCATTTTTATTTATTATCTTGAATATTTCAGTAGCTTTAATATAATGAAATTTTCTTAATAAATAATGTTCTATCACTCTGTAACATATATAAAGTTAAAATCAAGTTTGAACCCACATAATATCACATATACCCGCAACCCGCCCCGCCCCACATTAATTTTTAAAAAAACTCACTTCCACCCACACCACATGACCTTAAGCCCACCCCATCGCAATAGCCTTAAACTCACCCCGCCCCATCCCATTGTCATCCCTACTACTATATATACTTGAGGTGGTCCTAGATCGTGTGACCCCTTATGTTTTCTTGGTCACTAAGGCAGGGGCGGCTCAACATAATTTGAGGCCTGAAACAAAATTTTAGTTAGAGGCCTAAAATTAAGATAAATGTTATATTTATTTATTTATTTTTCTAAAGTTTTAAATGTAAATCATTCCTTATTATCTTTTTCATAAATGATTTTTTAAAATATTTTTAAAAATTATTATTTTTTAGCAAGACTTTATCAATTTAACATTAAAATATATTATTTTATTGAAACAATTATTTATGACTCAATAATATAGTTCTACAATAATAAGTTGATAAATTTTAAATAAAGATAAGAGTTAGAATTATTCAAAAAGTTGATAACTTGGTATATCCCACTTTAATATGAAAAGTTACGAAGAAATAAAAAAATAGTTGTAATTTACTTTGTTAACACTTTTCGGCTATTAATTGATATAATTGACAGAATATTACTTAACTATATAAGATTTGAAGAAATAGAACGCATTACTTAACTATATATATATACTTTTTATTATAAATATTTTTTTTCATAAAAAAATTAAACACTGCCTTTCTGTTATATATAGAAATTTGAGGCCCCCAATTTTTTATCGTAATTAAAGATATGAAATTTAAATTTAACTTAATCTCAAAAGTTAGTTCATTTCATTCTCCAACGAACATAGACTCTAACACCATCTTCACGCTCAAGCTCAACTAAAGCCCATACGAGGATTCCAAACTAGGATGTGATAGCATGTAATTAAAGACATGATATATAGACTTAGCTCAATCCTAAAAGCTACTTTAAGAAGGGAGGATCATTTAAATTTATATGAGCATAGCACTAGCTAGTCTATTCCCCAAATAATATTGAACTCTAGCACATACTTTTTTTTCCTAAACTATTTTGGGAATTGATACATAATTGATAGTTTACTGGAATATTGTGGAGACATTTGATTTTTGAACCGTTAGGCCCTTCTTTTTGTTTGAGGCAATTGACTAGGTGGACATACTCTAGGTTTTACTTTTGCAAAGATATCAGTGTGGTTGAGTTTGATGGTGCTAATTTGAGAGTGAAGTTACACTAAGTATTAATTATTTGTCCAAGACATACTCATCATCTTATATAAACATTATCATTTGTGTAAATATTTTTTCTTGTAAGAAATATAGTCGTAAAACATGTTCTTCATGGACTAAACATCATAGATATTTAGCAAGGTCTGAATATTCTAATATATCGACCAAAATAGAATAGCAAATCACAATTACTAATTTAATTTTCCATTCATAGAAAAAACTTCAACACATACAAGTAAATTTAGTTATGGAGAAATATACAAGCGTTAGCTTTGTTTTCAATTCCGACTAACAAGGAAAGTGATTATTAAATCACAATCCTAAACCTTTATTAAAAAATATATCAATCGCAAAATATTTATTAAAAAAAATAATAATAACACATACATTTTTTCCTCTTCTTTTTAACTGGGAGAATGATTAAATTTGTCTTATCATTGTGTAGAGCAAATTTTATTTTAATGCTTCTCCCTCTTAAACAAGAAGAAAAAGATGCTTGTGTAATAGTGTTTTAAGCTCTATTGATAGTCTTCCTTTTGGTTCATTCTTTTATGTTTTTGCTTAAAGCTTGTATTTTGTCTTAATTTTTTGTTTTTCTCTCTTTTAAATAAGTGGGGTTCTTGATTTTGCACAAAAATAAAATAAAATTTGTGATTGATTAAGAAGGTGATGAAAAATTCTGTAATGTTCTAGATAATGGTTTAGGATTGTGTGTTGATCACTTTCCTTATTAGTTGGTACTGAAAATAAAATTAACATTTCGATATTTCTTCTTAACTAAATTTACTTGTCTGTATAGAAGATGTTTTTATAAATAGAAAAAGTATTTGTGATCAGATAGCAGTTTCATCTATGGATTAGAATATTCAGACATGTTAAATCTTGTATAGTTAAACATATTTTGTGACTATATTTGTTGAGAAAAAAAATATCTATTCAAATGATAGTTTAAAATATGATAAATATATCTTGACAATTATTTGAGAGAGTTTAATTTGCTTATATGGAATGATAATAATATTGTATGCCAAAAACAACCAATCTTTCCTACCAAAAGAAAAAAGGAAATTCTTCGCCCTACTTTGAGATCATTGGATTATAGTAACTCAGCGATGTGGGGTTACATGTGAATTTTTTGGAGAATTAATTTTAAATAAACAATTAGTAGTATTTATATAGTTGAACCTAACACGTTTGAGATCGAGATAGTATTGTTCTTACTATTTTCTTTTTTATGCTCCAATTTGGTAAACATAATATTTGCCATACCAAGATAGACAATTATCATCTTGAGATTATATTGATTTAGGGTGTGTTTGGTACGAAGGAAAATGTTTACTTTCCTAAAAAAAAAGTATTTTGAAAAACAAGTGAATTTCTAACTTATTTTCTCATGTTTTGTTGGTGAGTACATAGAAAATATCTTTTATTTTTGGCTTGAGACTAAAATATACTCTTTAGGAAAATTATTTATGTTTCAAAAATTAACCCTGATAATTGATCTACGACAAGACCCTGATAATCATTCCTAAATCCGACCCTAATATTTGACCAAAGACCTGACTTAGAAAAAAAATTCAAAAATAATTTTTTTGAAAAAGAAAAATTTTGAGTTGAATAAAAGATGATTTTTTTTATAAAAAATTGAGATATGTTTCAAAACCAATTTTTTAAAAAATGGGGTATGGGTGGAGATGATTTTTAAAAACAATTTGAAATATTTTCGAAAGACAATTGAATTTTTTAAAATAATTGAAATATTTGCTAAAGACAATTTGTATCTCGATTAAGACGTAAAGCGGTATGACAACTTGTCGATATTAACGCGGCGAAGTGTTGAAATACCAACTTGAAACTTTTGTTGCTGATCAGATGCATGATAGCATCTAAGCTTTTTCATATTTGAGTTGATCAAACGTAAACCCCAATTAAATATGAGATATTACTTATATTCTCTTTTTTCAAATGAATGGCTTGAGTTTCAAAGAGTTTAAGCTCCTCTATTTCAAGATGACATGATTTTAGGAACTTGCAGTTTAACTATAATAGATGATATGGGTAACTGGTAATCACATCATCCCTCACTCTCAACTCTTTTTTATCCCTACTAAATATAAGTAGGTTGGATATTTATCACATTTTTAACCTGCCCATTAGCCAAGCGCTACATATTTATATGCAAATCGAAACGAAAGCAGTAAAAGTGTCCACACCTGGATTATATGATTCCTATGAATATCCAAAGAAAACCAGTACAGGTTCTCACAGTGTATCTGGATTTGCCACCTTCATTGGATACACTTCTATATAACTCAAGCTCCTATTTGTCTAAAAAACAGTCAGTTGGCTGAATATCAACACCTGTTGAGCTCCATTTACAGCTATTGAGGCACTGTCACTCAACTTAGTGTGGTGGTTCTATCCCTCTGTCTCTGTTCTTTACTACACTTTTTTAAACCAGCAAGTACGGAATGGCCATTTTTTTACTCCATTTAGCGGGTTGAGGCTTTCTCCGCCCTATTGCCATTCCTACGGAATGCTACTATCTTACTGAAAACCAAATGGTCGATCCTCAACCACTAGACTTGTATCCATGCTTTAGAACAAGCAACTTTAACTGCCAGAACTTGAGGCATCATCCTTGAACTGCATACACTGAAGCTAAAGAACAAACTTTTACGTCAGTCACTTGGATAGGGTGTATTTTTTCATAAAATCTCAAAGATCGTTATTTTCCTGTGTAGGACGGTTCACACTTGACCTATTAGCACATAACAGGGTCACAGCTTCAGTCTACTGAGTAAGAAAATTGGAAAAAGTTTAGCGCAATGGATTCATTCATTAAGAAGGAACCAAAGTTGAATTATGTCATTGATTACTGGTAGCCACACTTCCAGAAGTCGAGAAGAACCTCAGGTTAGTGTCTCTGGGTGTAGTTTAGTTTTTTCTTAAAGGCTCTTCTTCAAGTTATGCAACCACTTTGAGTATTTCGATATGAGGGCATTGTTGAATAGAACAGGTTAAGGCCCGAGCAACTAGGAAATACCACATTCAAAGGGAAGATCATGCTTCATTCTGAATGGAAACTGATCCACAGAAGAAAAGGAGGAAAACAGACATTTTTACCATTAAAGGTTCTGAAAGATACAAAAACTTTTCGTGTTTGGCATTATGTTCCGTATCTTCTACATGTTTCAACAGGTTGAGAGGGATGATCCTCTGTTAGATGCTTGTATCGGTGTCCTAGATAAAATGCTGTCAGTATCCACATCAAGCAGACCTGAAAGAAGAACCAAAGTTACGTTGAACATTCAACCTTTATTTCTCTGAGGCTTTTCAATCACTAAATAGAAGTCTGCAGTAGTGTGAATCCACTATCCAATCATCTGGATTTGTATAAATCTAAAACGATAATTTCAAGGCATTAAGAGTAGTGCTGTCAAGGAGGGTTTTACTTACAGGCAGGGCATATAGAGAAACAGCTGATGCCTTGCCACTGAGAGTGCTGAAGAGTAGCTTGTACATTGCAGCTGCTGTAGCATCCCCAAGTCTTTGAACAATCACATCTATGCATACCTGATAGAAACATTGGATTACCACAAAAAGTAACAATAAAATCATTCTACTGCTAGGGATATTCAAGTGACACTTATAACCACAACAATCCTTTCAAGTGTCATGAAACACTTGTGCAGACCTAATAAAATGATATTAACCTACTAGCTTTGCTATATCCTTTCAGAAAGACTGAAAGATTTTAATTGGAAATCAAGATTTGCTACAGACAGGATATTCACAATTCAAGCTGCTGCTAATATTTAAGATGGAACAATGATAATCTTTCAGGTCACTATTTTTGTAAATACCTTTGCTTTATACTTCTCGTCCTGTGAGACAACAGTGAAAAGAAGCTCTCTTGCAGGCCTGGTAACGACGTATGTGACCACCTATCGTAAAAGACAAAAAATATGAGGCTCAATTGCAGAAGTGTATGCCTACGCCTACTTATCTTTTATTCGTCACAAAATCTGTTGGCGCGGCTTATTCAGTACACCTTAACTTTTCTTTGTTCTAATTATCCACCGCATACTTGGGTTTTTGATAGCCCTAGACCCCTTGGATGGTGATGCAGGAAAGAGTGTGGATACACTCTCTTCTAAGGGCATGGAAGTAAAATTGAAAAATTAGCTTCCTAGTGAGGTACTTTCCAACCATTAAGTGCCACATAGATAGTCTATTTGTTCCAAAGGTCACTTTCTCGTTGCTTCTTGATAATATACAAGGTATATTTTACCCCATCTTAGAACTTTTTTTTCTCCTTTCAATGGAAAAGAGTATCTGTTTCAACTGTGTATTTCTTCTTTTTCACACCAAAAATGTAAAAAAAATTGGCTGAACACCATTATTTTTAGCCAAATAAAAAGTTTTAGCTACAATAATGGGTTCTAATTGTATATTTCTTTATATTTCTTCTTTGGCTACAATACCTATTTATTCCTATTTTGCATCATTATTTGAAACAAATCTGTGAAGACATAGTTGAAATTTCATTATTTTTAGCCAAATAGAAAAAGTTTTAGCCAAAATAATGGAGTTCCAATTGTGTATTTCTTTTTGTTGCTTCTTTAGATGTGATGTCTATTCATTTCAACTATGTAATTTTTCTTTTTCGGGACAAATCTGTAACGAAAAACTTGGCTAGAACTTCATTATCTCTGGCCAAATAATAAAAGCTTTAGACAATATAAATATATAATAGAGTACCAACATCCTAATTCTTTTTATTTCTTTTTTTTTTAAACTGGTCACTTTGTATATTCCTCAAAAGAGAGTACTAAAACTGTACTGGTCAATATTTACACATGTAGTTCAAATCCTACTATCTTTTCCTAAATTGAGTCTGGTACATCAATTACGGAGATAGTATCATTTGAGTATAACTGATTACACCAAAAAAAGGTAGAAGCATAAAACAATATAGCTTGATTTCTTGCATACTGTTCTCTATACTATCAACAGTTCTAGGTCTTGTATCTTGATATATATCCTCTAGTATCCCACCAGCAGAAGACCATAGTTGATCCTTGGACTCCTCAAGGTGGAACTTCATCTTTAGAAGACAATTAATGACTGTGAGATCCAAGAGGGTAGCAGATTTTCTCAACACCACTGAGCAATCTAATGGACTGGAAGGGGGTCAAGACATTTTTGTGGCGGAAAGGCAGTCAGAAGGGTAGTTTTAAGCATCAGCCTCACAGTCACTGGCGAGGAACCTGGAAGTCAGAAATCCCACTCAAAGTTGCCTGTTTTGTCTGGTTGTGAGCCGAAGAAGTTGTACGGACTCGAGACAACTTAAAGAGGAGGTGATACCATTACGTTCTAGATTATTATTTTTTGTGTGGGGAAACTGCTGAGACAGGTAAGCATCTCTTTCTAAATTGCAAGATCACTGGCCAACAGTGGAGGTTATTCCTGAATCTTAAGGGTATGCCATGGACCATGCCTGACAAGACCACAGAAGCAAACCAGAGTTGCGAGGAAGCAGGAAAGCAATCCAAGAACAGAGACAAATGGAGAATTATCACAGCTAATATATGGTGGGCAATATGGAAGGAAAGGTACTCTACAGCCTACCTGCTTCATGCCAAACATCCTTCAAAAATTCTGTTTTCTGTCCATCCCCATTTTGATCTTTGTGTTAGCATTAAACTCATGCCACAGAGATCTAATGCATCTCGAAACAATGACCCCATATGGTGTAGTCACCTCTTTGGTCATCCAGTTGTCTTCCTTAACATATTTTGTGTTAATAACTTCCTTCCAGTAGCTCTGCTCTTCATTATTGAACTTCCACAGCCATTTTATCCTAAGGGTTTCGCTCTAATTCATCAAGTTCTTTATTCCCGAACCACATTGCTTCTTTCACACTATCACAGCATCCCATTTAACCAAGTTGTAGCCTTAATTCTCACTGTTTCCTTGCCAGAGGAATATTCTTCTCATTTATCTAACTTATTGATTACCCTCTTGGGAATTGGGAATACTAACATCATATAGATTGGTAGTGAATCAAGAACATAATTAATCAAGGTCAACCAGCTATCCCTAGAGATATGTTGTGATTTCCACCTAGCTAATTTTATTTCTTCTTTTCTTTTGATGCAATGAACTTTTGTTTCCAACTTATATTTCTTATCAATTCCATAAAGAGTTTATTATTAGGGATGTGCATAATTTGGATTAACTCAAAAATCAAACCAGACCAATTTTTTTTGTTATTTAGTTTGTTTTTTTGGTATGGTTTCGGACTAGAAATTTTGGTTTCTTGGTTTGGTTTTAGATTTTAGAAAACAAATACCAAAAAGTTGAACTAATAGAGTATATATTATGTTTATATATATATGCAATGCATTTCTTTCTTGGTACATGGTCAATATAGAAATAGAAAAATCAGATGCACAGTCCAATCCATTATATTCTGTCAAAAAAAAAAAAAATCGCCTCAATAATGGAGTTGCTAACTGTTTTACAAATTTGGCCTGAAAAAGATGATCCAATAATTCAAAGACTGTAAAAAGAATTTTATTTTTAAAAAATGACACATCAACAAAGTATCCAAATGGCAGCGCGTGGGTCTCACCTCCATCAGGTGAGATTGGTCTATAGGGAGAAGGAGGTAATGAGAACTACGGAAAGTTCAGTGTGGACTAAGTGTCCATTTTGGATTGGCTTATTTTAGGTGTTTTTAAGCCAAAATAGCTTTTAAGGATTTTTGTAGTGTTTGGGTAAACTAAATAAGTGCTTATAAGCACTTATTTATAAGCCAAAATAGCAAAAATTTGAACTTGTGACTTTTGGCTACAAGTCATAAGCCAAAAGTCGATCCACACAAGCTCTAAATAAATTGTGCCAACTCTATGGGGTAATAATGTATTCTGCCAACTAAAAATTGTACGAATGCCAGAATGGTGTTCCTCTTTTACAACTTCTCATCATTATTTTCATTACATTTCTTTAGAGGTTGAGAAAAGGATGTAAGGAAAATATACCTTCCTCAGGGTTTCTGAGATGGCCACTGCAATCCATGTGGGCCATACTGCTAAAGCAATTAGATTCGCAAAGGCAACAAAAGGTGCAGAGCAAATGGCTAGAGTAACACCAGCAAAAGTAAGGATGCGCCCCTGCAACCAAGTGGTGAATAAGGACTTTTAAAACTGTGACACTAGAGATACCATGTTGTGAATGTAGACAAATATAAAAGAAAGAAAGGGAACTGCAGTTCAAGAAAATAGGAAACTGACCAACTTAAAAAAATGTCCTAGATATCTTATCACTTTAAAATTCTACTTACTCTGACTTGCATACATGGCAATTCTTTGTAGATCCTTCAAAATAAACTTCTAACTCACTAGGAGCTGGCATTGCCCAACAAGATATTAACACTCTTACACTCCCCCAAGTGATAGAAATAGTTTATGTTCTATGGTGTAACTCAGATAAGGAAACTGATGTGAATGACAAGAATATTTGGAGAGGAAGAAGCCTTCACCACAGGCTCCAGTCAGAACCTCCATCACATTTGAGAGTAGATAAGAGAAGTTTTAAATTAAGTTGTTCAAGTAGCATGTAGATTGTATACACTTCCACAAATTGGAGAAATTAAATATCCCCTCAAACCCCCTTCCCTCAGACACACAAAATGGAGAAATAGGGTTAGCTTCATGATTGAACTTTTGCATGTTATATACATCTACACCATACCGTCAAAGTGAGCTGTCCAGCAAGGATAAAAATAGCAATAAAGCTATTGATCTGTGCAAATAATCTTCTTCTACCAGTGGGATCTGTTACTGCAGCAGCAATAACAGTTACTTTCTGCAAAAGTGTCAAAAGGTTGGGAGTGAGGCTGAAGTAACTATAAGCGGTTTTTTCATAAAGGCGGTCATCTATGTGAGATTAGTAAATCACATAAATACACCACACTACAAATCATGTGATCCATTCTGTCACTTAATAAAAGGAAATTCTTCTCATACCTGAAAGTAAAAAAAGGAGGACACAACTGCACTCAGCCAGAGGAATAATGATACATGCAACAAGTAAGTCGAAGAAAGAATGAGCTTTAGCCCATCCAATATAGCCCAGAACTGAGGCTTTGCTACAGAAGCTGGAGATTTTGGGGAAGTTGTTCTCTGTGTGAGCCCTGGTATATTCTCGGCCTCTTCAGCTTGTTCGGTATCAGCTTCCCTAAAAAAAAGACGCTAAAGTTAGAGACTACAACAACAACAACATACCCAGTATAATCCCACAAAGGTTAGAGACTACTCGACTATAATATTCTTTTCGGGTGGGATGGGGTGAGGAAGGGGATAGAGAAAGTAAGTCATGCAAGGACATTCATGTAAAGGCCTCTTTTTCATTGCTAGTATGTGTGCTAGACTTCATTCTTCCTCTATATCAAAAGATGTATATCTAGAAAGTTAATAGTATCCAATAGTTTTAAACTTCGCAGTGTGTCTTCTTTTTGTTTATACATTTATGCTGATAACTGAGAAATCCCAGAAGGACAAAGGTGCACGATTTGAAACTCGGTGTATAGTGGACCTGTCTCTATGTGAAATCTTCTTTTTAGTAACAAATCATCCTACTATATTAGATATACTACCAAGCTAGAAGTCGCCCCTTGTCTCTACCTTCAATCCTCCTTCTATTTCCTTTTATAAATATGTAATACTTCATTCCTCACAATTTTAGTAGGGTATCTGACAGGATATGGAGTTTAAGAAAGCAAGACTTAACTTTTAAATCTTGTTTTCTGAAACAAGTCATAGACATTTGTGTCGTCATAAATCATCTCATTCACGGTAAATGGGAAGCTTAAATTTAAATTATTTTTAAATATAAAAAGGTGTCCTTCTTTTGGGACAAACTAAAAAGGAGAGTGTGTGACATAATATGGGATAGAGGGAGTGACAAATAAGGCTAAACACATTGACAGATACCTAAAGTTGGCACCATTTTTCATTTAGACACCTCAACTTAGACTTGTACCATTTAAACACCTATAGTAGGGTATGACTGTGTCTTGCGGTGGCTCCTAAAGTGAAGAAAGCCACTTTCCAATCAATTAGACTCCTCACCCGCCCCTTTCTAAAATACTAAAACCAAAAACTTTTTTAAAAACTCTTTTGAATTTTACTTTTCTTATTATTCCACCTAGAGAAATCTAAATGGACAAATTGATTAGGACGACTAATTCCATAGGTATAGAAATATCATTATTTAGTTGATCTAAGTTCATGCAATTTATTAATAAAACTGAATAAAAAAAATATTCATTTTAATAATTTATTTATTATTAATATTTTGGTCAATCATTCAATAAAATCAACAGAAAGGGTAATCATTTCTCCCTTTTTTTAAATTTAATTACACGTCGTAAACCTATGCAACAAGAATTATTGACAAAAAATCTTATATTAACCACTATACCCCGCAGTACCATCACTGCAAAATCACGACCACGACGAGGGAGGGAGGCCTGAGAGATTGCTTCCCGCTTGCGAAATACTCCGGACTCGGAGATAGAAGAACAACCACAGTTGAACCCTTGTACCACTAGGTTGCAAGCACGGCAGCAACATGCACCCTCTCCCCAGTCTGAAGAGGGAGTGTAAACCTGTACTTCGAGCAGCTTGGTGAGTCCGGGGGATGCTAGTTCCGGACATATAGGGTCACCGAGCGACAGGGACGAGTCTATGGCCACAACCTCCTCTTCAGAAAAAAAGAGGCAACTTGAGATCAGAGGCAAGAATTCCCAATACAGAGAAGACCTCCGGTGGCAGGTCGATGGCATGAGAGAGATATTCTAGGAGGGGCTCCTAACCAATCAGAGGGGTAACATCAAAAGGAGTGTCTTGGATGAGGCACATATCAGATCCTCTGATTTGGGAGAGATGCTCGAGTTTCAGGATTTTTTAATCATAATGTATTGGGGTTGATGCGCCAAACACCAGCTGAGTACAACCCCATCTTGATCTGCAAATTCTACTCTGTATATCCAACCACCCTTATTAGTACGCGGAAGAACAAGGAGTCTACCAAGGGCCAGCAACCACTGGACAGTGTGCGGGAACAATAAGTGTCAGTTAATATTTCAAAAAGAACTGTCCAGCAGTCTATATTTGTGCCAGATTATGAGGTGCCGCTTAACACAGTGGAGTTCAGGTACAAGTTAGAGGGTCAAAGGATTTAGATTGGCTGGCTAGCATCGGTGCTGACAAATAGAATGTCGGCCTAGTTGATTAAATGATAAGATCTTGATCACCAACGGATCCCTCATCTTTGCGGTGAAGTTCTGATGGACGATTGTACGCCTAAACTTGATTCCAACTACGGCCGACAATACACTCACTCTAGATCGGGCCGTGTCGCTTGCTAGCCTCATGTCAAGGTTTACTGAAAATTTAGCCCAAATTATAGTGGAGGAGATCCAAGAGCTTGCACTGCGATTTGGGACCTAACTCCCATTCCCTTGATTGATCGCATAGTTGTACACTGTACAGAGAGACTCAGGTATATTGGTGGGTGTGGACCAGTCGGTGCAGGTGATTCACGTCGAAGACACTATTACCAATTTGCAACGAGTCGAACCCTATCCTAAGGGAAAGACAACTGTCCACTTCAAGGGATCTATTGTTGGAGGAGTTTCCCGAAAAGAGTGAGCAGGTAGAGCTTTCGGCCATAGGGGAGACAATCGAGCCACCATCAAAGACAGATCCCACCACTGCTCCCAAGATAGTCCCCAGATATGTGCTTACCCCTTAATTTCTACGCTACTATCATCGGACGGTCGGATTAGGATCACAGACTGTCCTGTCTCTAGTCAACTAAAGATCTACTCTGCAACTTAGAGAAGTGGCTCTCAAGACTACGGTCCAATCGACCAACAGTCAATTAATTCCATGAACTGTGGATGACTCGTGATCCTCGAAGACCACACCTAGGAGACAAAATCACGGTGGACTCCTACTTTTTGACTGATCGCCTATCTGTTTGACGGTCCGTGAATTGGTGTCGCGGCCTAAGTTTTCCTATTTTGTTTAGGATAGGAGTGTCGTTTATAAATACTTGTTTTAGGTTCTCTTTTGGATGTTACTTAATTTGTTGGAAATGTTGTGTACGTTAGCGTTGAGAAAGATCCATTAATCATTTTTCTTGATTCTCGGTATTTTTGCTACTATTTTGGCATTGTTTTATGGTTGATACAAATTTGTTCTTCTACTCATCTGTTACATGTTATTTATCATGAATTCTTCGGAGTCTTATGATTTGAATTTTGCAAGTATGAGTAGCTATACTCCATAACTACGGTTGTGGCGACCATGATGAAGTAACGAATGTAGGTTAAAAAAACTAGTGATTCTTGAATGGTGAAACTGCATCTGTTGTTATTCTCTTTGCTTAATTACTTTGGACAGTATTAAGCATTAGAACTCACCAGAAATCTTAACTTGCTTGAAAAAGAAGTCAAGGTAGGAAAAGAGATTAACAACATAGACTTGAGGTTACTAACCTTCATCTAATGATTTAAGCTCACACAAGGATAACCAATCTGAAACCATTAAGAAGCTTGATATATAAACATTTGTAGGCACAAGGATAATCAATCTGAAACCATTAAGAAGCTTGATAACATAAACATTTGTAGGCCGGAAGGATATAAAGTGATATTCATCTAATTGGGTCAAAAGACTTTTGTTAAACTCTTATTGTTAGTTTTGCATGCATAATAGCGAGATAGATCACTAATCACATCAACCTGTTAAGTTATGAAATCGTGGGGAACATAGTCATCGCTCACTCTCATTATTTGAAGACAAGAAACTTTCACCAAAGTGGTTATTGATAACACAAGATACGAGTAGTTTTACTTTTCATATTGCAAAACCCCCTTGAATAAAGACTACCAGCCGAATAACCGCACCTGATATATTTCTCACCATATTCTCTGTGGGATTCGACCCCAACCTTGATTGGGTTCTATATTTGACAGCTACCACTTTATATCTATCTCATTTTAGAGGTGTAATTTGGGCATATCACTGACCAGAGATGCCTTCAATAGGTTAAGTGTAGAGGAACAACATGTCCAGACTGATTTACAATTATTCTTATGGTTTTTCTTAAGGAGTTAAATAATGTTATCCTCTTTATACTCCTGGACTATCAAACTGTACAGATAAAGATATCAGGTTCATGGTAACTTGTGAGTACAATGCATATCTCTTTTTTCAGTTTGTTCATATAAAAAAGCACTTCCTACTAAATCAAACACCTCTGTATCCCAAAAAAGAAAATGAAGGGAGCTGAAATAGAGAGATCTCAATATTAAACTTACACAATGACTCAACTAGACTAGACAAATTATGCTATCGTAGAGAGAACTTTCACTAATAAAGAAGATCACCATCCAGAGAACGATGAGACAGCAATGCAACAGAAAACCACGAATAAAAGGATAAGAAACCTGAGACAACCGTCCTAAGGCTAATAGGGAGAGAAAGAACAGTAATTGCTTGCATGGAAAGAGCTATGGAGGGAGCTTACCGAGCTGATTGTACAATTAGTTATCTCTTTTCCCAATCTCATCTACTGGAAAATTCTATTGCTAAAAAATCTAGTGACAATCCCTGATTGGGGTAGAACAAGAAAAACAAGAAGAAAACCTGATGGGAGATAGTTCTTCAGGAAGTTGTAAGAAGTCTTTCTTGATTCCTTTTGATGACTGTGCAGCAAGTTCCATGAGAACAGCTGAAACAAGAAGTAAATCTGCAAAAAAACAAAAGGGAACTACTAAGAAAATAGAAAACAATAAAGCCTCAAGAGAATAATAAGAATAACTGAATAAGGAAGCAAGATAATCATAAAGAGATACACACACGGTCCTAACCAAGCCATTCCTGTGGCAAATAACGAACCACACAGCTGGCCTAGTGTAGCACCAGCACCAATAAACCCAAACAATCTTGAACCTGACTGTATACAGGAAAAAAAGTTAAACTGCATCTTAAAACGCTACCATGAAATGTAAAAGCAATATCATGATCTATTATGTTTATGGAAGGCATATATCAAAACCCTTGAACTTCCCTTCCGTAGGTCTGTTCAAATTAATGAATCAATTAGAGGCACAATTACCTCACTATCCATCACATCAATAACTCTAGCCCAAGTTGAAGATATAGTAATAAGATTAAGCAAAGCAACCTGAGAAACAATGAAGCAAGAACCTTATTTAGGAAACGAACACCAAAGAAATGACAAAAAACTTACTATTATAATAGTCGAGAATTAAAGCAAAAGCATTTACCCAAAGAAACAGGCCAATTCTCACTGACACGTAGAACCAACCATGGTTGCTCCAACTCGACGAGTTTGGAGTATTCGTGTGACTAACCTCCACTTTTAACTCCTGTTTTAAAGTTGAGGACACAGAGAGCAGTCCCTGCATTATTGCCATTTTTTAATCATAATATTTGCATTGTCAAAAGATTTGCTTCCAGAATCATGAAGTTGTACCTTGATATTAAATGGTGAACTCCCAGGAGTAGAAAAAAGCCACAGGATGTAGAACGCAACAAGTGTGACCCCAAAAAACCTGTGTATCAAGACCAAAGCCTGGAATTTAAAGAAGGGACCATTACAGATGACATTTAAAAAGACCCAAACAAACCTAAATCAGCTTCTAACACTCCAAATTGGTCTCACCGCACAAGAAAGCAGTAAGTAGCTGAACCTAATTCATAGCATCCAACAACAAAAAGAGTGTCTATAAGTAGCTGAACCTAATTCATAGCATTAGACAACAAAAAGAGTATCTATAATTTGATATCCTTATGCTGTAGAGTATCAAGATTTGCAATTTCTTTCTTCTCATGAATCATTATTAACATAGCCAGATAATTCAGAGTCACGGAAAAATTCAATATTACTCTCAAATGACACCAACGAAATCATCATTTACCAAATACATAAATAAAACAACAATTTCGCAGGTATAATACAACACTCTATTGCGGTCAAACAGAAACCATCAAAAGACAACTATTTTATGCTTAATACTGAACGGGGGCATGGAGGAGTTATTTCAAATGCAAATGCGGAATAGATTGTAGGCTTTGTTAAAAGCCTAAACTTAGAACTCCAACAGGGTCTAAAACTAGCACTTAATGTAAATTAATTCCACTGGAAGTATCAAATATAGTCTGGAAAGAAGTGTTAAACTTGGTTTCAACAATATTATTTCCTATGAAGAACTTTTTAACTATGATTCTCCTACTCTACTTAGACAATATCATTTCACATGAAGAACTTTTTAACTATGATTCTCCTCCTCCACTTGTGTAAAAAGACAATAAATCTAACAGAGCAATAAAAGAAGGAATTATTGAGTTACCTTTGACTTTGAAAGATTCGGCAATGAAAAGATTAAGGTGGAAAGAGGTGCAGCAAAGAGTGTGAGTATCAAAGATCCCACAAACAAGCTGGGGAGATTCCCCAATCCCAAAGATATAGCTCCTTCATCACGTAAAGGAAGAACCACAAAGTATGCGCTCAAAATCTGCATATATCATTAAATTCATATCAAAGAACGCGAAGAAGATGTTTATGATGAGGGGAAATTGAATGGATACTTACGAAGAAAAAAGTGGAGGAAGAGTATAGCAATGCGGAGAGCTCGTGAGGAAGAAGAGTAACGAAAATGGAAACAAATGCCTCAATTCGATCTCTGCCCACCAAATTCATCTCTATCTCATGCTCGATCAACGAATGAATACAAACACACAAAAATCTCACAAGATCTGCATTTTGCCACTCTTTGAATGGCTAATTGGGTTTCTCAAATTCATACGACAAACCCAAATAGACGGAATTCATCAACTTTCGACTGCAACTCAATTATAACACCGTGTTTGGACCTTGTTACTTCTGTATCATAGTGTATTGTGTTCGTTATTTTAATATTTTATTTTATTTTATTTTATTTATTTATTTAATTTTTTTTTTTTTATCATTTAGCATATCATTTCACAGTTGGATCAATTCTCATACAGTATAATTTTTTATAAACATATCATTTAAATTATAAATATATGACATTATGCAATAAAAAAAAATGCAATGTATGTTTTTGTAATATGGTTTAGTACTATATATAGTTATGACACCTATCTTGTTTATCATGATCATTTTATTTGAGGCAATGATAAAAATAATTAAGAATTCAGATTATATAGGAATAAGGATTATGGGAAGTTCAGTGTGAGCACAAATACGGAAACTATTGATTATGAAATTGATTTAGAGACTTGAATTTGTGGGATCATTTACATGATTGTGATGGGTAATGAATAAAATTCATCCCTTATGAGTCAACAATTTGATACATCCCTATAATATGTATATTAATTTTGATTGAGATTATTGTCAAGGTTTCAGAATATGAGATTCATATTGTAATATGTGGCTCTTGGTGGAGTATTGTGTTCAATAAAGTTTGTATCTTCATTTTAGATCATAATTGATATAAGCATTGTGATTATTATGTGAATTGTTGATGCATATATTTCTTGAGGTTTGCAAGTAAAAGCAAGGTCTTATTTGTTTCACTGGATTGAATCTAAATACATATATTAATTTTTTTCTACATTTAAACATTAATCAATTAGGAAATTTGTTATTCAACATCTCAATATACATAATTTATTTATATATATGATTTAAATAAAAATTAATCAAATATTAATAAAATAAAATTATTATTTGGTTAAAAATAATAACTATGTTTGCTAGTGATTGTAATGATCCAAAAAAAAAAAGGTAAAATAAATAAGAATAAATAGGTACTTAACGTGATTTAATTATTAATTAAAAATCTAAAATTTTAAGGGCATAATGGTCCTTTCGCATATTAATTAAAATAAATCAGCTTTGTATTAATTTAATTTAAATTCTATTTGACTAAGTCTTGAATTTAGTCTCCTAATCCTAATAGCTCTCTCTCTCACGCTTCTTAACTCTCTCTCACGTTCTCCATCTTTCTCATGTTATTCTGCCAAGCACAACAAAAACTAAAGAATATATCAACAGTTCTTCACGCTTGAAGAACTCACATGAAATTTTAAGAAACACAAAGCAACCAAAAATATTAAGGTGAAGAGAAGTTGTTCGTTGAGTGATGTGGACGTTGAGGTAACTTGGATTAATTTTTGGAGATAGTTTTGGGTAGCAAATTCTTCATTTGAACATTAATAAAGGTATGGGTTTCTCTTATAGAATTCTTTCTCCAAGAGTACTTTCTTTCGAACGTTTCTTAAACTCTTGAAACTAAGGTTGTTTCCCCTTCGTATGTCCTTGTCCTTAGCTCCCTAACGATTTGTAGGATGGGTATGTTGTGCTGCTAGATTTTTGCATGAATGATGTGTTTAAATAAAATATGAATGTGTTTATGTGCGGGAAATCACGATAATGATCATCAAAATATGACCGGAAAAGTTGATGTATGGGCGTGTATAGGGCATTGTTTTAGGCACTGTTTTGGGGGTGTATAAGTTGTGTATTTATTGTGTATTTTATGTGTGTAATTGGTGTACAATGTGATGTTCATTATGATGAAGTATAGTAAATTGAATAACCATCTTATAGCTATTTAAAATTATGAAAAAATTGCACCTAAAAATGTTGGAGAAGGACAAAAATTTCCAGCAACAATGCAATGTTAATTTAGACTAAAGTTTAATAAAAGAATCTGGAAATTTAATAAAATTTTAAAGAGGTAAGGCCACCAGGATTCGAACCCGTGACCTCACCCATGTACCTGCTGTATTTTGTGAGAAAAAAAAGGGTCTGGGGGGATTCGAAAGGGGGTACTGAAAGAGGAAGGAAGTAAAATTTAATTAGGTGAATAGAAGGGAGGCGTGGGATTCGAACCCACGACCTCCCAGTTTGCGCTAGGAAAAGAAAACAAGGGGTTGGGGGCGGGGATCGAACCCACGACCCCCAGTTCGCGAAAAAAGAATAAAAAAGGAGGCTGGGGGCGAGAATCGAACCCACGATCCCCAGTACGCGGAAAAAAAAGGGATGTGAGGCGTGGGGATCGAACCCACGACCTCAGTGTTAAAGGGGGGGGGGGGCAAAATATTAAGGAAATAAAAGTGAGGTTGTGGGGGTTCGAACCCACCACCTCATAGCCTCCTCCTTTTCAGTGAAACTTAAAAGAAAATAAGGGGGTTGTGGGGGTTCGAACCCATAACCTCCCTATTGTAGCAAATTTAATTCTTCAAAAGGGTTGTTGGGGCTCGAACCCCCAACCCTTCGGTTAATTAATAGTTAAAATTAAAATAGAAAATTTATCCCTTCATGTGAATATTGAGATTTAAATTAGAATTCTAATTAAAATAGAAAATTAATTCTTTCATGTAAATATGGTGATTTAATTTAGAATTCTAATTAAAAAATAAGAAATTAATTCTTTCGTGTAAATATTGAGATTTATTTAGAATTCTAATTAAAAATAGCAAATTTATTCTTTCATGCAAATATGGAAATTTAATTTAGAATTCTAATTAAAATAGAAAATTAATTATTTCATGAAAATGTTGAGATTAAATTTAGAGTTCTAAATGTTATGAATATTAGAAAATAAAATTATATATATATATATATATATATATATATATATATATATATATATATATATATATATATATATATATATATATATATATATATATATATATATATATATAAATGATATCCAAGTGATTCAAGATTTGGGTTTCCGTTCCCAAACTTCCGTATTGATACATAAGTCATACATACAAAATATTCAAGAATAATACCATCTACTTAGATCAAAAATCAAGATCTTGGCATATATACAAGATACATAAGTCTTGTACTGCATAATCTTAGGAAAGTAAGAATCACTTAACGAACTATAAATGACGCCTCATGACTTGTATGTATAGACACATAAGTCTAACATACGTTCAAAAATAAGTGAACCTAAGATATACGTAATGAAATGAAGAAATGAACATTCACGAATTAAGGGGTGAGTAACTATGAAAAATAAAGGTGCTAATAATGAAGAATGTGGTGACAATCATGATGTGAGGCTAATGTATATGATGAGAGCAGTCTCAAATGAGCCTAAGTAAATGTTACCAATACGTACTCACCAATGAGAGTGTAAGATAATGAAGAGACCAGTATCTATGAACACTCTAATGAAAATATTGAGTTAAAAACACTTAATACTAATGATGAGATGAGAAATCATCTATTGAGCTATGATGTCCTTATACTAGAAGCCAGTTTCCATGATGTATGAGTTGAATGTAATGCAACTTTATATTGAGCACCGATAGGCTAGCTATGAGCGGTGAGGCATTCTTTCGGGAAGGGCGAAGGTTCACGTAACTCTAATGAGATGATTGTCCGGCTTGCCGAGTATGGGTCTCCATACATCTCCTAGTCTTTGAACCTATATTATTGCCACTATAGGGATCTGGCGGGGTTAAATTTCCATATACGCTAGCATGTTATTGAGTCACTTTGGCTGGTGATTCCACCTCTTTTCGGTGTTGGGGAGACAATGGATTTCATGATGCTCACATGATCTATGTCGGTTAAAGTTAAAGTTCCCAATAGAGTTGTCAATATGGGCTAGCACACCCCATCCGGGCTAACCCATACAGGCTTTGACATTTTACGGGGTCAGGCCGGGCTAGCCTATTTTTGGTGTGGGCCAGAAAATGGTCGGCCCAGCCCACAAGTACGTGGGCTATAGGCTTGCCGGGCCAGCCCACTTTTTAAAAAATTATATTTTTTATAATTATTAAGTTAAATTATAAATGATAATTTAACATATTATCATAAAAATCGACAAAACAATATTATATTATGTTAGGCCTCAATTGTTTGTGCTTAATGGAGTTTGAATCTTAATCATTCATATTTGCCTCATTAAGTGTATTTGTTTTTAAGAACTGGATCTTAATTATTCAGATTCAGTTCATTAAGTTCGTTTGTTTTATTTCCTTATAAGTCTTTTAATGGGTCTGGATATATCTGAATGAATCAGATCTGCAACACACCCTTAACACTATTTAGACTAAAAAAATAAGACTCCTATCTTAATTTAACTAAATCACAACAACTCATAAAAATTGTTTTCTTATTTAATTAATATTTAATTACATGCTTGCCATTATAATTTCCTTTATTCATATTAACTTAATATACATCTTTTACTTTCATAAATTAATCAATATATTTGAATTTATAAGCACTCCCATGATATAATATTTAGCACGATTTCAAAAAATAAGAAAGTATTAGTTATTTAATTGATAACAATAATAAATTTCTATAATAAAGTAAAATAAAATATTTTCCTAAACTATATATTTACTACTCTATATAAACTATTTTAAATTGCATTATATTAGATTCTCAAAGTATTTTGAGTGCAAAAAACAGTCATATTAATGATGTAGCTTGATGTTGAGTTCTTAAAAGATAAATCATATTACGTTATTACGGTAAAAAATGTTCAAAATATTATTTTATATGAAAAAAACTATTTTATTAACAAGGTTTGATAATATTTTATTGATATAACGTTTAATTTCATATGTGCATTCATATATTGAAAACAAACTGTCTCAATAATTTAGTGTTCAGATTCAGAGACAATATTTTAATATTCGAATGTTTATTCAGATTTACACATCTAGATCTTAATGCACATATTAATATTTAAATGTGTATTCAAGTTCAGACGTCTTAATCTTAATGGAAACAAATGAGACCTTAATGTCACTACTTGTTCATCAAATTCACAAATAAAATTATCTTTATAATATTTAGGAAAAATGCACTAGTACCTCCAAGACTATGACCGAAATCCCAAAGACACACCTTACTAAGGTCGTATTACCCCTCTGAACTTATTTTTTTTGTAATTTTGTGTACCTCTTTGGCTTAAGTGGCATCTAAATATCTCCGACGCACATCAATTGCGTGAAGTCACGGAGAGTGCCACATAAGACAAAAAGTGTATAAAATGACAAAAAAAAAAGTTCAGGGGGTAATAGGACCTTAGTTTAGTTAAGGTGTGTCTCTGAGATTTTGGTCGGTACTTGTGCATTTTCCTTGATATTTATTAAATTTTTTTCAACTAAAAGTATAAATATCTAAATAGAAATATTTACCTAATTGTTCTGATTTAGGACTCTCTTTAATTTTAAATTTTAATATTATATTATATTTTTTAATTAATTTTTATTGGCCAACGGGCCGGCCCTACCGATATTTCTCAAGCCCCCAAAATGAGTAGACTTATTCAGGCCGGGCTAAAAAGCCCTTTTCTTAAATGGGCTCCCAAAAATCTTAGCCCAGCCCTATTAAATCTCGGGTTAGGCCAGGCCGGCCTAATGGGCCTAGCCCATATTGGCGGCTCTAGTTCCCAATCAATGAATGAGGCCAGCCTCAAATGAATCATATAAAGAAATGAATGATACCGAAGGTGTTAGGATTGGATAATCAAGAGGTGAGCTAGATTCAGGTGATGACATTAGGTTATTCCTGATCATTGCACAGCAAACCTGATGAAAGTCTTAAGCTACATCCTTGGTATAGCTGGTGTTCACACTGACCTACGAATGAATTGAATGAGGTACGTATGAATGAAAGAAGCAGACTTTGTGTTTTTTAAAGAAGACTCCCTAGTTGAGGTCCCATATGTTGAGCCCTCATTTTGGAAAGTCTTAAGGTCAAGTCCACGATAACAAGGTCTCATGGCATATGAATGAATAATATGAAAGAAACTATGTGTTATATGTTATGTGCTATATGAAGATGTTATGTGTTGTGTGTCATACGACAATTATAATGATGCATGTCACTCTCATGGCATAACTTTCCCGATCTTAATTTAGCAAGTCCACTGACTTGACTTTCAAAAATCATGTTGTTAGGAAAGAGCTATTCTTTCTCATGCATGTCCCTGGTGTTTGCTTGCATATACCCATACTTAGTACAAGTGTGTACTAATTCCAAACAAACATCTACTTTTAGGTGCAGGCACAGGTGGACGGTAGAGCTACAAATTCGTTGTTGCAGCTATCCAAACGTCAGCATTCATCTGGAGTTTGGTAGGTCCTCATGCTTTCGAGGATGCTACTATTTTACTTTCTAGCGTAGTTTTAGAGTAAAGCTAGTGGAGCATGTTCCACTAGTGTTTCTTTCCTGTTTTGGTTCAGACTTTGTACTGGTACTATTTTGGTCGGTATACAATTAATACTTAATGAATTGTTTCTTTCAGTTGCTTATCTCTTAAATGTTAGATGGTTAATGATGAACGATTACGAAATATTAAGAATGTTTAGCAAGTATAATTAAAGAATAAAAAAATTCAAATTTTCCGCTAAAATTAATCTATGTAAAGTAAGAATGGCGTAAGTAGGCTTGTTTGCGACCTCTGAGAGGTGAACGACGCCGGTCTCGTCTGGGGTCTAGATTCCAGTCGTTACAGTGATAATGGAGATAGTTTTTATTAATGGTGGTGATAGTAATAATTGTTGTTAAAGTGATGAAGGTGTGATAGTTATGAAGGTGATTGATGTTGTGGTGGACTGGTGACGATTTATAATGACGTTGGTGGTCGTAATAGTGAAGTTGCTTGATATTAGAAGTTAGTGGTGTTGATGGTGGTGACTGAAGAATGTGTGGTGATTGATGATGTATTTGTGGTAGTTGGTGGTGTCGATGAAGGTGACTGAAGAATGTATGGTGATTGATAATGTGTTTATGGTAGTACGTGGTGTTGCTAGTTATGATAATGGAATTGTTGGTAGCATATGTGAACCACAATGGTGGTAGTGGTTGATAATAGTGTGGAGGTGGAGGCAATGATTGAGGTGATCGAAGAATGTACAGTATTAGTTGGCGGGGTGCTAGTTATGATGTCGGACTTTGTTGGTAGTAGAAAAGGATTATAGTAACGGTAGTGGTTAATAGTAATAATGCAAGTTGTTGCAGCTATAGAGACAATGGTGATAGTGATAGTAGATAAATTTATAATGATGGAGGAGGTAAGTATGATAGCAGTTACCAATAGCGGTGATTATGATGAGAGAGGTGGTTGATGATAGACGACGATAATGATGTTTGACGATGATAATAATGGTGGTGATTGTGATAGCAGAGGTGATTAGTGGTAGTGGCTAGTAATTGTTGATAGCGTGATGGTGAATACTATACACAAGAAAATACCTCGTAATAATATTAAAAGTGTTTTAGATCTTAATATTAATATCCAATTAAGTGCTTAAATCATTATGAAAATAATTATATTTAATGATCTAACATCTAAATCATATTCAAACCTCCATTAGCCGCAAACAAACTAGGCCTAAATTTGTTGAGGTTTCTATACTACCATGTGCACATTTTTTTTTTTAATTATTTGCTCAAATTAATGAAATTGCTTGTTTTTGTTAAAAGTTCATAATTACTTTATTAGGGATGACCAATGATATTTACTGAGCATTCACTGTCCTTTTATTTTTTGAGCTATATACGTTCTAATTTGAGTACAATGTAGTTTGAGATGGTGCTTAGAGGTTGTTATATTACCAACTTTATATTTAGGTTTTATTTCTTTACTTTATTAGTCATCGTTTTACAATAATATCGTGTGTTTTAAATAATTATATATTTTTTTAGATAATATTCTTTATCTTTAGTTCTTCATCACTTGTAATACTGATTTTGAATTGTTGTATGGATTTTTACTATATTCTTATTGGTTTTATATCATATAATAATATTATGCTGCAGTTTGTCTCGCTTGAAAACAGTCAAGTGTCATCAAAATTTATTTAATTGAATTGTGATCAAATATAAATAAATAAAAGATTGAAAAAACAGTTTAAAAAAATATTTTCCTTCTTATCAACATACATACAAATTTATTTATTACCTTTTCATTTATTTCCATTTTTTTTTGGGTGAGCAAAATGAGTGTGTGAAATTAATCAATAGTTTTCACCTTTGGACAAGTAAACACAAAGAATGAAAAATATCGTATTTGATTACTTGTAACTTAATGTGAACAAAAATTTGTATGTGATGCTGCTTGGAGGTAGGCGATAGAAGTTAGGGGTGTACATAATCGAATTGGTTCGGATTTTTCAAATATCAAATTAAATTATTTGTGTTGGATTTTTGAATTTATAAACCAAATTAAATCAATAAACTCGGATTTTTCAACTTCGGGTTTCTTCGGTTTTTTTGGTTTTTTTTTTGAATTTTCGGTTTTTTCGATAAAGTATTCATGGAAACATATAATTTACTTGTACTTCAAATATTTCTTTAGTCCTACCAAAATATAACTATCTAAGTTATTTCTCAAGAAAATAATAAAAAGTATTATATGATTAATGACACTAAAATATTCAACCAAAAAATAATAATAGAATCGCGTAAAACAAATATTGCAAATTAAAATGTCATAATGAAATTGATCACAATTTAAAGTACTAAATCATTCTAAAATAAGTTTAGTAAGTATTAGTTATATGACTAAATATTAAAAGAAAATAAATTAGATCATGTATTTTAATTGTCTAAATCAATGTAAAACTAAAAAATAAATATTCAATATTATTGTCATTCTTAGTGTTGAATTGATTTTCTTTTTGCATTAGTCTTAATTTGTTTTTTGTTTATCCTATCTATATATATATATATATATAAATCTGAATCTTGATCCGCTGATGTGGCGCCCTCCAATGGCCAGCATTTGCCAATATCTATTTTTATCTTTTTCTGATTTATTTTTTATTTTTATCTCAAAACAAATACATAAATGAGTAAAAACATCACACTAAATACTATAACTAATTACTTGCTCAGTTATAGCCCAAAAAATGCAGTCCAACCCATTTAAAACTCAGCCCACTAACATCACATTAATTACCCAAATTAAATAGATTTTAAACCAAATTTTTTTAAAAAAAATTACACTCACTCCTCAAATTTAAAATTGTAATAAAGAATCATTTGCTAAATTGCTATCTTTAGACTTTATGGCAACATTTATTGTTATTTCAATTTAAAAACACATTATAATTTTGTTAAAGAATTTTATTACTTATTCAATCCATAAAAGTTATAGTTATATATAATATAAAATTATTTCTTTCATCTCCTTTATTCATTTTTATTTTTATTTTTTCCTCTTTTATTTATTTTTACAATTTCATATTTATAACTTATACCTATTAAATTTCTACTTTTAATACTATCATTAACTCTTTTAATATTAAATTTTCATATTCATAACCCCCAAGTATTTAATTACAATATTTAAGACACTTTATGATATATTCTCAAATTTTACCTTTATAAATTCATAATATTTTGTACCATGGATCCCAACTCAAAATCATTCATTTTATTTCAAAGTTAATCTTTATATTATTATGGGAATGGGGAACCCCATCTTATTGTTATAGGATCATATATTCATATTCAACATAAGTTGATGAAGAAGACTCTTTGATAAGAGTTTCAAAAATATGCACTAATTCTGTATTTCTATTTTGATGTATTCTCTTGTGATTAATGTGTGTTCTCTCCATGTAAATTAAGATTTTTTAAACTTTCATTGTTAATCTTTATATTATTATCGGATCGAATTTATCTTGTGGCATAACTTGATAAAAAAGGTTTTTGAATGTTAATTAGTTTGTCAAAAGGGATGTTGGATAAGAGTAACAAAAATTGTGCATTGATTATGCATTATTACTTTCATGTGTTTTCTTATGATTAAGGTCCTAAGGAAAATGTGTGTTGTTTGTTCTCTCCATGTAAATCAAGATTTTTTTTTTTATTTCATTGTTAATCTTTATATTATTATAGGATCGAATTTATTTTGTGGCATAACTCAACGAAGAAGGCTCTTGGATGTTAGTTAATTTGTCAAAAGGGATGTCGGATAAGAGTAACAAAATTGTGCATTGATTATACATTATTATTTTTATGTATTTTCTTATGATTAAGGTCCTAAGGAACTAAGAAAGATAGATGTGTTGTGTGTTCTCTCCATGTAACTCAAGATTTTTTTTTTTTATTTTATTGTTAATATTTATAAATATTATTATTATTATAGGGTCACATTCATCTTTTAGCATAACTCGATGAAGAAGACTTTTAAATGTTGATTAGTCTGTCAAAAAAGATGTTGGACAAAAGTTCAAAAAAACTGTGCATCGATCTATATTTCTATTTTTCATTTATTTTCTTATGATTAAGGTTAAGGAAGATGTGTGTTCTTTTCATTTAATTTCTTTGGATTGAGTTTTTATTATTACTACTCATGACTATTCTTTTCACTTCATATTTGAAGTAGTGTTTTGCTATTATTATTATTATTATTATTATTATTATTATTATTATTATTATTATTATTATTATCATCAAATTCTTATGCTTGACTCGGTGAAGAAGACTCTTGATTGTTGATTAGTTTGTCGAAAATAGTGTCGATAAGAGTTTTAAATTTCTACATTAATTTATATTATTCTTTTCACTATGTTCTTATGATTAAAGTCATAAAAAGATGCGTGCATTATGTTTTTTTTCATGAATTTTATTATGTTTGAAGTTTTATGAATTTTTTATTGTCACAAATATGTACCTTTGTTAGATACAAATTAGTTATTGTAATTTTGTCTAGAATATGATAAAAACTCACCTATGTTCAAACAATATTTTGATAATTTTAATAATATATATTAAATGTTGAAATATATCTCTTTTTATGGTATTTCTCATGGCAATAAGTAGTATCATTTATGTTTTCTTCAAATTTGTTCATTTATTTTACTTTATAAAAATTAACAACAATAAATATAAATTGTGCATTAATTTGTATCTTTTTTGTTTCTTCTAATTCTTACCATTAAGGTTTTAAACAAGATGCATATTTTTTACTATAAAAAATTATTGGTAAGTAGAATAAAGAAAAATAATAACAAAGATATATATATATATACATATATATATATATATATATATATATATATATATATATATATATATATATATATATATATAACAAGGACAAATAAAGGATAAAATATATTTTAAAAAATCTAACGGAAAAGATTATTTAATCAAAATTTTACCGTTTGATGAATCAATAATTTATTTCTTAAATACATATATTTAAACTATATTAAAATAAAAATATATTGTATTAACATCATAATATGAATTTTTAAATACAAATTAGTCTTTTCATTTTAATAAACTTCAAATGATAAAATTTTTTAATTCATTTAAACTCTATCTACTAAACATCTAAAAATAAATCGTAAAATTCAAATACTAAAATTAAATTAAATTTAACACTATGTAAGAAAATAGCTCTCAATATTTTAAAAATATATTTAATAATATAAATGAGGACCATAGACAAGGTGATGTGGCACCTCTCTATGGCCTCCATTCCTTTTTTTCTTTTTTCTCTTTTTTTTGACATTTTTTCTTCTTTCTTTTCATGAAATAATTTGTTTATTAATTAAAAAAATTCAAGTATATTTATTATTTTAATTATATATAATGAGTTACAAAAAAACCTCCATCTATTGATATTCTCACTTAAATAGCATGTTTTTTCAATTTTCTTCTAACTATTTTTATGGCTTATCCAATCTATAAATACCTATCATCTATAGAGATGTTGAATGTTCATTTTCAATTTTTCATTTTTTCTTTTTAAAAGTATAGGTTTTTAATTTTTTTTCTTTGTCTTTTTATTCATCAATCATATACATAATAAAAAGAAGACTTAAAAAAGATGATGTCACAATATGACCTTCACTTTGATGAAGATCATAGATATATTCTTCAAAGATTCATCACATTATTTGGTATAAGTTCAACAAAATGAAGAAGGAAGCATAATTATCTTGGAGATTCCGGAAGATAGAGTCATAGTAGTATAAAAGTTTGAATGATTTTCAATCATTTTGAAAATTCATTGTTGTATTATTTTGATTCCAATTAATATTATTCTATTCTCTTTTATTTTATTTCTTTGATTTGAACAAAAAAATGAATATTCTATTCATTGTTGTTGTCGTTGAAGATGAAAAGATGCACATTTTTTTATTATTTATATATACGTCAATCTATAGCTAATTAATATTTTAAATTTTGCCATGATTGAATTAGAAGTATACTACCTATTGTACATTTCTTTTTATATCTACTAGATATTGTTGCCCCTTATAATATATGATGTGGTCTATCATATTAGTAATCAATCACAAAATAAATGAATAAATCTTATTTTTAGTATTAAATTTTTCCATTTGTTTCTTCTTCTTTTTTTTTTGTCTTTTTTTAAAAAATTCTTTTCATAAAATATTTATTTATTAATTATAAAATTCAATCATATTTAATATTGTAATCATATGAAATGAGTTACAAAAAAACCTCATCTATTGCTATTATCTACTCAAATAACATGTCTTTTCGATTCCCTTTTAACCATTTTTATGACTTATTTTATCTATAAATACCAATCATCTATGGAGATGTTGCATGTTCATTTCCATTTTTTCATTCCATCTTCTTAGTAGTATTGTAACGACCTGTTTAGTCGTTTTGAGCAACAGATTTTATTTCTGGAAAAACTGGCTGAGACGACGGTCACCACGACGGACCGTCATGGGCACGACGGATCGTCGAGGGTGTATCGTCCCAGAACACTTAGAATTCTGAAAATTGTGTTCTAAAATCGACTCTCTGTAAATTGTGACGGACCTGCAGGACGGACCGTCACAGCTACGACGAACCGTCGTGAGATTCCGTTGCAAAACACTTCAACTCTTGAGAATTTGGTACAGGGAACGAGTTTCTGAACGTCATGACGGAAGTGCAGGACGGACCGTCACATGCGTGACGGACCGTCACAAAATCCTTGGAGAAAAATGGAAGGTTAAGAGGTTGCGACGACCTGAGTGACGGACCGTCGCAGGCACGACGGGCCGTCACAGGTTGCGTAAGCCCAGTCAGAATCGGATTTCTTTACACGTTTTAAGGGACGTTTTGGACTATTCTTTCCTTAATTATAAAGTTAAAGGGTTATTATTAATAAGTCTAATTACTTGGGGGTTAAAACAGGTAACCTTAAGTTAATTAGTGGGGTATTATTGCCATCTTTTATTCTTAATTATATACTAATTAGGG